>OY856412.1:1104009743-1104342243 GCA_963693085.1 Alisma plantago-aquatica
CATGATATGTTTTTAGAACTTACATTAGTATCCTCACCATGCTCGTTATGGACAGCATGCTCATCATGGACTTCATGCTCATCATGGACATCATGCTCATCATGGTCAGCCATCTGAAAATGTCATTAAAAAGGCAAACATTTAGCATTTTTATTAACTAGAAAAAGGCAAACATTTAGCATTTGTATTAACTATAAAAAGGCAAACATTTAGCATTTGTATAAACATACATGTCTCTAAAATTGTGATCTTTTATCAATTAACAATCCTTCATTGTGATCTCCGCGCACATATAAGTCATCATTAGCTTCAATATTTTGTGGAGTTGGCAACCCAACTTAGAATGGACTGGAGTCATCATACTTATCATAGTACTCTTCTTCATCTATAGGATCTTCAATGAACTGTCTTTTACCATGAAGAACAACCAACCATTTATCATTTGCAGGATCATCGATATAGAATATTTGTTTCGCCTGTGATGCCAATATGAATGGTTCACCCTTCTCGCCAATCTTTTCAAAGTTCACCAAAGTGAAACCCAATTCATTCACTATAACTCCTTTGGTGTTATCAACCCAATTACATTTAAAGAGCGGAATTTTGAAATCTATGTAGTCAAACTCCCAAATGTCTTCAATGACACCGTAATCTGACATTTTAGCTTCACGTGGACTCTTATCCTTTGCACTTGCAAAGTACATAGTCGCCGCTTGAAGAGTGACCCCACTATTTTGGACGACACTCTTATCATCTTGGCGCTTTGTGTAATATGTGAATCCATTAATGTCAAACCCTTCATAAGACATAACATTCGGTTTTGGTTTAAAGGCGAGGCATTTGATAGTTTCTGTAATATCATTTGGTGTTTGAGATAGTTGATGTAAGACTTTATCTTCAAACCACTTAGTAAAAGTCTTATTATGCTCTCTAGCAAGCCACATTGAACTTGCTCGAGGATGTTGTCTCTTTATGAAATTGGTATGTTCCTCGATATAAACACTCACTTCGTCCATATTGTGTAAAATATACAAGTGAGCTTGTTCCAACTGCTCACGGCTGATTACTTTCACCCGTGATCCCAAAATTCCTTTGCCCTCCTCAATATTCTTGTCATTATCAAGAGTGTCATTACCACTGAGAAAGTCATTGCAAAAATCCATAACCTCTCTCGCCACATAACCTTCAATAATACTCCCTTCAGGCCGATAACGGTTTCGAACACCACCTTTAAAAATGCTCATGTATCGTTCAAAGGGATACATCCAATGCAAGAAAACTGGTCCCAACATTTTCACTTCCCTAGTCAAGTGGACAACAAGATGTACCATGATATTAAAGAATGAAGGAGGGAAATACATCTCACGCTGACATAGGGTAACAAACACTTCTCTTTGCAAATTATCGAGAGTATCAGGGTCAATAACTTTGCTGCATAGACTGTTGAAAAAGAAACAAAGTCTGGTAATTGCAAACCTTACATGCTTCGGCAATATAGATCGAATTGCCACGGGCAATATTTGTTGTATTAGAGTGTGACAATCATGAGATTTAAGACCTATCAACTTCAGATCTTTCATTGATACCAATCTACGGATGTTGGATGAGTAACCATGTGGCACCTTAACATTTACCAAGCATTCACAAAAAGTTTTCTTCTCCTTTCTAGACAACGTGTAACAAGCGGGAGGTAAGTATGTTCTTTTATTACCCATTTCACGTAGTTCTGTTAATTCTGACCTTATTCCCATTTCACGTAGGTCCAGTCTAGATTTTATCCCATCTTTAGTCTTACCTGGTATATTTAACAGAGTACCAATGATGCTATCACAGACATTTTTCTCAACGTGCATTACATCGATACAATGCCTGACTGTCAAAGAACTCCAATAAGGAAGATCCCAAAATATTGACTTCTTCTTGAATGAAGAATTGTCACTCCGTGTGGCCATACTACATTGTGATTTCTTACCAAATTCATTGACAATGTCTTTTACTCTTGCATAAACAACATCCCCTGGTATAGGTTTAGGTGAACTCCGTTCATCATTCCATCCATTGAATGCTTTGCGCTTCCTACGATACGGATGGAATTTTGAAAGAAACCTTCGATGACCAAGATATACAGTCTTGCCGCCATGTTTTAGTCTTATTGAATCAGTGTTTTCTTCACATATAGGACACGCTTTAGCTCCTTTGACACTATATCCTGACAAATTCCCATATGCTGGAAAGTCATTAACAGTGCAAAACAACATAGCGTGCAAACGAAATGTCTCTCTTGCTGAAGCATCATAGGTCATCACACCTTCAGCCCAAAGTTTCTTTAAGTCATCAATCAAAGGTTCAAGATAAACATCGATATCATTTTCGGGTTGTTTAGGGCCCGATATCAACAACGACAACATAACGTACTTATTTTTCATACACATCCAGGGAGGAAGATTGTATATAACAAGCATGACTGGCCAAGTGCTATGTTGGCTGCTCAATGTCCCGTACGGATTCATCCCATTTGTACAAAGCCCAAGTCTTAGATTCCTATCTTCTTCACCAAATTTGGGGTATAATAGATCAATCTTCTTCCACTGTGGGGAATCAGACGCATGTCGTAGGATCCCATCATTATTTTTCTTAACATCTGCATGCCACCTCAAATTCTTCGCATCTTTCGAATTTGCAAACAAGCGTTGAAACCGTGATATTATAGGTAGATACCACAACACCTTGGCAGGAGAACCAGTTTTGGACTCCCTCGAAGTCGTCAATTTATACCTTGACGCACCACATTTTGGACAATCTTTCAAATTTACATAGTCCTTTTGAAATAATACACAATCATTTGGGCATGCGTGTATCTTCTTGGCCTCCATTCCCATTGGGCACAACATTTTCTTTACCTGGTATGTTGAGATTGGCAGCTCGTTTCCTTCAGGAAGCATTTCTTTTAACAAAGTCAACAATGAAGTGAAGCTTTTGTCGCTCCATCTATTGTTAGTTTTCAACTTATACAATCTCAACACAACGCTAAGCTTCGTAAACTTAGCACAGCCTGTGTATAACGGTATCTCAGCATCATGCACAATGTTTCTAAAGATAGGAGGTGGATCGGTGTGCTCTACCCTACAACTATCCAGCATCGCATCAACAATGTCTGCTGGAACTGGTTCATTCACATTTACGTCATCGGAGGCAATTTCTTCTTCCACCCAAGCACTGCTATCGACATCTACTGGTTTCGATTTTGAAATCTCTCCATGCCAGTGCCATTTTGTATAGCCTTGTACAATCCCATTGCACATGACATGAGTTTTGATTTCCTCACCAGTGTTGACTTTCAAGTTGTTACCGCAATTCCTACATGGATAGTAGAACCTATCTGTAGGTTTTTTCCTATGTTCCTCGGCAAATCTAATAAACTGATCAAGACCAGATATAAACTCTGGGGTGCAACGATTACGAATGGACATCCATGATCTATCCATTCTATGATCAGAGAAAACAATTATATATTAGGAAACAAGTATATATTAGGAAAAGATTAGGGTATACACTTACATCCTAAGTGTATAATGTGATGTCATTCTTATATATAATAAATGTGTACCACCTATCCCATCCTTGAACACCTAATCTCACTAGTAAGTGTATAATGTGTATTGGGTTTTCAAGAAAATTTCGGCAGCATTTCCCCGCTGTTCTCTAAGTACATATGTACTTGGAGAACAAACGGGGAAATGCTGCCGAAATTTTCTCGAAAACCCAATACACATTATACACTTACATCCTAAGTGAGATTAGGTGTTCAAGAACAGTCCCAAACCGGGGACTATCCAAGATTTACTCCTAATGAGTCAATCTTGGATGGGTTTCTAGGCCAACAAACACATTTGATGTCATTCTTATATATAATAAATGTGTACCACCTATCCCATCCTTGAACACCTAATCTCACTAGTAAGTGTATAATGTGTATTGGGTTTTCAAGAAAATTTCGGCAGCATTTCCCCACTGTTCTCTAAGTATATATGTACTTAGAGAACAAATGGGGAAATGCTGCCGAAATTTTCTCAAAAACCCAATACACATTATACACTTACATCCTAAGTGAGATTAGGTGTTCAAGAACAGTCCCAAACCGGGGACTATCCAAGATTTACTCCTAATGAGTCAATCTTGGACAGGTTTCTAGGCCAACAAACACATTTGATGTCATTCTTATATATAATAAATGTGTGCCTCCTATCCCATCCTTGAACACCTAATCTCACTAGTATGTGTATAATGTGTATTGAGTTTTCGAGAAAATTTCGGCAGCATTTCCCCGTTGTTCTCTAAGTACATATGTACTTAGAGAACAAACGGGGAAATGCTACCGAAATTTTCTCAAAAACCCAATACACATTATACACTTACATCCTAAGTGAGATTAGGTGTTCAAGAACAGTCCCAAACCGGGGACTATCCAAGATTTACTCCTAATGAGTCAATCTTGGACGAGTTTCTAGGCCAACAAACACAATAATAGATATGTACATGCTAGGGTTTCATCACAATTGATGTTAGGGTTTCATCAATGTTAGGGTTTAATCAAATCAAATTAGGATGCTAGAATGGATTTAAATCAAATTAGGGTTTAAATCAAATCAAACACGGCCGTGGCTGTGTTGGCCTACCACGGCCGTGCTGGGCAGCACGGCCGTGCTGTCCAGAACGGCTGTGCTGCCCAGCACGGCCGTGGTAGGCCATTCTTCTCAGTTCTCAGTGAAAGAAGTGGTGAAACCAAGATTTAGATGCAATATTAGACGAGCAACAACAACTGACCTCCCAGCAGTGGTGGCGGTGACCGGCGAGCTCCAGGGGGCAGGGCAGGCAGGTGCAGTGGTGGCCGGCGAGCTCCAGGCGGTAGAGCAGACAGACTAAGGAGCAGCGGCGTCGGTGGCAAGGAGCAGCGGCGTCGGTGGGCGGCGGCAAGGAGGAAGGCGGCGAGCTCCAGGCGGCAGGGAAGGCAGACCAAGGAGCAACATTGGCTGCAGAGAAGGGGGCGCGGCGGAGAAGGGGGCGCAGAGAAGGGGAAGAAGGCAGCAACAGTGGCGGCGGAGAAGGGGGTGCGCCGGCGGTGCGGCGGCGCTGTCGTGGAGGAAGAAGGAGCTTTCGTGGAGGAGAAATTGGCGGCGTGGTCGGGTGACAGCAGAGAAGAAAAGGGAAATCGGCTCGCAATGAAACAGAAGAAAGGGGAAGAGTCGGGCGATCGTGGGATATTAAGTTCCAAAATAGCATCGGTTGTTTCAAACAACCGATGCCTAAACCTCTTTAGCGTCGGTTGTTAGAACCAACCGACGTCCAATCGGACGATATTTTCAAGAAATTGTTTGGCGGGAACCACTTTCAACGTCGGTTATAAAAAGTTAACCGACGTTGAAAGTGACACTTTTCGCGCAAATTTTCATCGCGCATAGGCGTCGGTTTCTATCTACATAACCGGCGCTGAAAGTGACACTATTTTTTTGCTCGAAAATTGGATTTTGCGGGCGACTTTAGGTGTCGGTTTGTTATTAACAACCGACGTTGTATTCAAAATGGTACCCGTGTCTGGCTGGTCTTCAAATATAGACGTCGGTTTGCCTAAATAACCGACGTCTAATAGTGTAGGCATCAGTTTTCCTAAAGAACCGACGCCCAGAAAAGAGACATTGAATGTTGTTTCTGTAGTAGTGGAGGAAGAGATTGAGGTCAGGGTGAGTGTGATCCATCATATGTTAGAGTGAGGTAGAGGTAAATCGACGGAATTGGGGCACGACCAAATGGAGAGGACATATCAAGGTGAGGATGTGAGGGTTAGTGCGTCATTGGGAGAGGAGAGTGCATACTCATTACCCCCAAAATTAGAAATTGGATGAAGTCAGCGCGTAGAAATTCTACATTTTGGGGGTTGTTTGCTTTTTGAAAGAGAGGGGGGAGTGGAGAAGTTGAGAAGAGTTTTGAATTTGTAGTCTCTTTGGATATGTAGTAAATTTGTAGTTATATAAATCAAGTACATTTTTTGTTTACATTCTTATACTTTGTAAAGAAATGTACCTTTTAGTTACAAACAAAAAATATGTAGTTAGAATAATTATAGCCAAATCATCCTTTTTTTGTAGTGCTTTCCCATCATCTTATCATCTATAGAAGTTGATATTATACATGTGGGTAAGATTTTTCCATCTTCAGTAAACATACATGAAAAGCCACCTTGTTGAAATATAGAATCTTTCTTCCAACAATCTAACTCGACATGATATGTATCACGATAGTCCATACCCAAAATAATTTGAAAATAATTAATATGTAAGGGTATGAGATTAAGTTCTATTGTATATCCACTAAACCTCAAACGACATCCGGGACACACTTTTGTCAAAATTGAGGATTCACCTAATGGAACTCTTAACAACAACTTATAAGATAAATCACGAGTTTAAATATTTAATCCACTAACTATCGATCTTTACATTAATGAATGTATCATGCTAGGATCTATCAATATTGTAACAGAAATGTTGTTAAAGAGAAGCATCCACCTATCACAACTCTATGTCAGACTACACCTTTATATGGTGTCATTGAGAAGAAGAATCATTTATCTCTCCCTTTTCCATGTTGTCCTCATTGTCTACTAATAGTACTAAGTGATCCCCCTCTAGAACCTAAGGCTGCATAAGAACATGCCTCTCTAACTGGAGTATGTTATGTGGAGGCTGAAATTGTAATTGTGAATCTTGTTCTAAAATATACTGAAGGTTTAGGCAGTCCCTTTTTATGTGTCCCATCTATCCACAGTGACAACACGTTTGAGTAGTGACTCCCTGACATTGTCCAGAGTGTATCTTATAATAGTTGTCACACATGTCTACATCATGTCTCTATGGGTCTGTCATTGACATTGATGATCTTGAAGACCTAGTTGGAGGTGTCCAACTAGGTTGTTTATTCCATAGACTAGAATTGGTCCTACCTCCACTCAGTAAAGAACTAGATCCTTGTCTCCCAAAACAACCAAGTCATCATCCTATCTTGGTAAAGAAATCACCACCTCCTTTGTATCCACCACTGCTCTATCCTCCTCTAATGAAGTCTCTAGCTCTTTTCTTACTTTTCAAACTACTTATCAACATTAACTGACTCTTCTACACGTTTTGTTGTTTCCTAAAATTCTCCAAAGTTTTCTCTATCTTTCCAACCATTGACTGATACATTGTGCCTAATTTTTAATCTTAAACATGTTGAAATCTTTCACACTTCTCTACATCATCAAGAACAAGTTGCGGGGAGAAATTATCCAACCTTGTGAAATATGCCTCGTATTCACCAATTGTCATATTGCCTTGTTTGATATTCTCCAACTATTTGATCTTATCACTTAGGAAGGTAGGGGGAAAATATTTAAGGTGAAACTCATCCACAAAGTCCATCTATGTCATCATTGTATTTCTCCTCTTATCTTCTACTCCACACAACCACAACTCAACATCTCCCTTGAGTAGATAGACCACATGATTGATTTTCTTATCCTCTGATAACTCCATTAGATAAAAGACCTTTCCAAGTTGTCAAAGCCACACCTCCATCAAAGTTGGATCTATTGTTCTAGAGAATTCAGACCCACCAAGCTTCTTCACCAGCTCATAGGATCTCATCAGATCCTTACTAGAAGATGCAGACCTCCGGTCCATCTTATATTTTCCTTTTGCCTCCACAAAAATAGGGTACATCCTTGTCACTTCATCCCTATCTTCTCCACCTTGATCCATTGTTCTAGGGTTAGGGCCATAATGTCTATCAGCTTGTTCACCAGGTCAATGTCTTATTCCTTCCATTTGCATATCCATAATAGAATACATATGTTCGAAAATTGTACTTCAAAGAGGAAAGCATCCTAATCTTATCGGTCTCTTATCGCCCTTGTCCCAAACCTAAACTTAATTTAGGTTAAATCTATGCTCTGATATCAAAAAGTTGACATCAACCAAAACCAATAATCTAGGGTTAGGGCCCTCCAAGGAGATTAGACTATCCATAAACTTGTAATAACTTCATGAAAATCATCCATAACTTTTTCTTTCCTTAATTATATAGTTTCATCACTTACTAAATGATAATGTCATTCATTCATAACATTAAGGATACAGTAGAGCTCGACTACTATATAGAAATAAGAATTTCACACTTAATATACATCATGTACATTTCATTACAAACTTCTCTCTTTTCCTACTCTCTCATTCCCATGATTTAGAGGAAGGATAACATACCATATATCTATTCTAACTAAGTCGTCATCAAGAAATTGTTCTACTCTAAATAAAAACTAGCTTCTATCTCCTCAATAAGAGTTATTCCTTTACTTGAAAAAAAATTCAGTAGGTTGATGAGCTACTGGCTTAGTGAGTAGTAAATCAATAGGTAATAAATATATTTATAATGTTTACAATTGATAGAAGTTAAATGCAGAAGTATGAAAGCATTGGAAGTTTAAAACTATAAAATAATCATCATAGCATTTGGTTTGATATTAAATATAGCAAAAGGATAACCGAAATCCGTTCAATTGATTTTTAATCCATTTATTATGTCATTGGACCCACATGAGGTGTACCACCACATGTGAAAGCATCACAATCAGCTACGATCTCACTATATATGACTTAGAATAGAAGCATGTTTGGGATCCTAAGCCTGTAGTCTTAATACCACGTCTACAGCTGGCATTGCCATGTTGGATATTGGTTACTAATGGGAGCAGACGAATATCTTGACTCATCCTCTCAACCTGGGTACTCAAGTGGGGAGTCAGAGCCCTCAAGCTTGTTGTGCACCAATGGATCGACCAAAGATGTCCATTGATCACCACAACTTGTAACTCTGGTACCATCGACATCCCCAGTTGGTGTTGGATACTAATCATTTAAGGAGTCTGTCATCAGTGGTCTAGACCCTAACACCTAACTAGTTTGCTCCAGCTTACCTCGACCTACATGAGACCTCTGTTTGGGAACCACGTTTTCTCCTTACAGTGCATGCCTCCTTTGAAGATTCTATAGTGCCCAAGGCATTTAACGTCTGGTGCTACTTAGTTGATCTAACAAGATTCATTTTAGTAACTGATGATTACCCTATTTTCCTCAATTAACCATCTTGTATTAATAGTTGACTTGTATTTTCAACAAAGTGTGAAAGGAGACAAGTAAAACAAATTTCATACTAGAGATTCCACTACGGCTACTATTTGATTTCTAACACAACATGACAATAAGATAAGTCTAGATTTTGTGTCATATAAAAGAAAATATGATCATCTGTAGCATTGAGGTAAGCGAATTTCATAAAAAGAGGTAAAGAATGAAAGAACATATTTTTCATAAATATAATGAGCAGATTATATAAACATGTATTTGTTTAACTAAGTGTTAAGAACAAGGTCTTGCCTACATCAATCAGATGATAGTGGTTGTTTCTTGTAAGGAGAACTACTCAAAGGAATCAATTCTAGATATTTATGAAGTTGATGCCTAACTAGTTTCACTTTTTATCGTAGTTTCCTACATTTTGTTGAGTTTGTCTGATTCTTGTTATGGGGTGCCTCCACTTCAAAATCTAGATTCCTTTCCAAAGTATGATCGATACTTCTTGTGCTTTCAATATTTCTATCTTATCCTTCTATTTTCTTTGATGTGCCTTTGGTTTGATTTTGTGGTTGTCATCCCAGGCCTTTCTTTCAATATATGCATAAATCTTTATCAAAAAGATGTTCTTATGTTGCCACCAACATGCATGTAACTGTACATTGACAAGTTGAAGGATGACCTTCTATGTGTATATTGCACTTGTATGATCGGGTTGCCATCACACCCCTTGGAAAGGAAAAGTTTAGAATTTCATGTACTTCAACCAAGTGCATTGAGCTCCTTCAACTTATTCCCTCATGGATAGTGTATTCATATCCTTCCCATCACCCCAATCAAGAAGACCGTCATGTGTTGAGATGTGGTATGGTATCACTCTCTTTACTTTGACCATAAAAGCCCTTAGCCTTTTGAATCATAGTGTCGAGAATGACCATGAAAAGTTGCAAAAATGACTAAGAACTACAACTAATCCCTATATCTCAACTAACTACAACTTCATTCGTCAAGTGGTTATGCAATTTGATAAGGTGACAAAAGATGCATTCGTCTCTTATTTCTCTAGTGGTACATTCCATGTTAATGTTGAAGAAAATAACTAGAGAACTTGAATTAGATTACCCTCATAATATTAATTCAAGATTAGAAGGCTCATGATCTACTTGGACTTCCCTATCATGTGTGTAGCACATGTATTCGTTTACTTTTCGATTAAACTAACCATAAGGATCAGTATAAAAGAAGTAGAATGTTCTGAAACTTCGACTACGTTGGATAAAATATTGTCATTAGCTCTGAAATACGTCTTAAAATACAAAAGAAATGGTAGGCTAAATATCTGCATGAGTATCTCGTGTTTGGAAAAAGCATGAGTTCCTATAGAGCTATTTGGTTTGGGACCGAGATTATAAAGTCGGAGTTGAGTTAGTCGATAGATCCATATTAGTTTATTTGGATTTGATCCCGTATCTGTTTGACAATTCAATCCAATTACAGGTACTCATTAAATTGGACTGTTCTCGTAACTTATATTTTTTAATATTGTATATAAAACAAACTAATGCATAAGACATACTAAATCCGGATTGGGATCCTGAAGACTTGTTAAAAGTAAGACTAGCTTGGTCTAGATTAGAAAGTTACGAACCTGAAATGGAGCTAGTTAGTCTGGTTTCTGCTAAAAAAAAGACTACAGTCCGACTGTGTTAGTCGGGATTAACATAACAACAAAACTTAGTTCAAATTAGATTCCAAACCAAATACGGTTTCATTTCTATATATTGCGCGTATGATAGCACATCACCGCAACATCACCGACTCCGACCGCACCAAATGTCATGAATTCATAATACTCTCTGACTACAATTTCAGATCACAGACTACGATCCGATTCTATATCGGACTGCGGCCTAGACAGATGCACTACATAATTTGGGAATTGGGTATCAACCGGTAACTTGTATTGCAGTTGCAGACTAATAAACTACTTCTCATCACACCCTACAAAACAAACGATAAATCCAAAAGACATCACATATAAACATCATCATTTCAGACTAGCTACCTCCTAAACCAGCCATTGGGACATAAATTGTAGAAACAAAAAACATTGTCTCCTGCAGGTTGTGCAAGAACCCGAAGGGATTTGGCCGTCTTCTTCTGACCTCCCTAGCTAACGCCCTTCTCCTCCAACTGATCGCACATTGAAATCTAAGTCGACCGGGGTAATGCTCGCCGCCCCAATCGGAACTGTCTGCTATTTCCGATCTTATGCTATTTCCGCGAGCCGCAGCCAATCCCATGTGACGCCGAAACAAAAGAATGTAGAAGCAAGATAGGAAAACAGAGGATTTACTCCGAGAACGTGGTTTGTCATAATTTCCATTAGGGATGTAGAAACTAGCATGCCCCGCCTCCAGCGCCGACTCCGTCGAAAGAAGAATTAACGTCAGAGAGTGGCATATTCTGATCTTGGTAGTTGGAAATAGTGGCGTCGATGTGAAGCTGGAAACCAAGAACAACACAGCGGCGAACCCGGCCGAACGAGCAGCACATGAGTTTGCTTGTTCAGATCAACCTACCTGTCAGCTCCTTGCCAGCTGAGGAGTGATGGAGGTCCTGCATATCGGTGACTCATTAATTAGCTTGAAAAAAAGAGCCTAGAAAACACCTCACCCCAGTTGTTGATTTTCCGGAGATTAAACATAATCTCCAACAACATTCGCCGGCCATGTCTGTGGATTGCGCTTGCCGCTGCCGCGAACTCAAAACTTTCCAGCAAACATGGCTTTCTCAGTGTTTTGATCCCAAGATTTTCTTTTTTAGATACCCAAAATTTTGAAAAAAAATGCATTTATTATTTAACAAACAGTGGAACTCAAGGGGATGTAATAAGTGACGGACAACTTTATTACTGGACAAACCATAGAGTATTTTGATAGGATCCAATAGGCTTCCATTATAGTATACACTAATATTTTTCACTCTTATTTTTCTAGGAGATGGAGTATTGGAGAGTAGAAAAGAAGATATTTAAACTTGTGTTTCATCTTTCTATAAAAAAAAGTATATTTGACTTGTCCTATACTATACTTTACGAGTGAGAAGGATGTGATGGATGGGAAGTTAAAGCCTTCCCACTATCTTACAATAGAACACTTTCGTAGGAAGTGTTAGATATATGACTCTAAATGTCATGTATATAGCATTGGTTAGGCCCAATGTAGTACAACTAGTACATTGAGAAAGGTAATTTTGTCTCTAGTACAAATGGCAAAGAAGTTTTATCCCATATTACTCACTTCTAGAACTTTTGTGGTCCTTATATGTAGGATCACATGGGACACTAGTGTCCAAGAGTCTTAGAAGGAGGGTACGCTCACCTCCTTGGGGAGTATGGTGACCATAATACATAGACACACACACACGCGCCACACCACGCCTGGCCTCGTCGGGCCTGGCCAAAAACGGGCACGGGCTCGGGTACGGAAATTTCCACAATGTGTACAAGAGCAACCGAGTGGTCGCGTCTTAACAGGAATAGGATTACTGGGGTGTGTAAGGTTATAAATATGCCTCCATTCATTAGGGTTAAACACATTTTTCAAACACACAGTCGTCAGCCGTTCGAGTGTGTATTTGCAAACCCTCAAATTAGAGTCTTCCTCCGTTCTGTGGTGTTATGTGGAAGCCCTTCTCCTAGACGCAGCACATTCATTCATCATCTTCCTTCAGGCGGTGGTTTCTGCAGTTGCTGAGCTACATTGTTAGTGCAACTAATCGTCTACATCATTCGTCGTCAACACGAGCGAGACATCTCTTCTTCAGATTTGTGACCGAGCCAACTAGAAGAACGGTGCCTATCTTTCTAGATTGAGGGCAGTTGATTTCTTTAAGTAACACATTCATTTTTCAACAAACGATCTGGTATGATTCCTAACTCAGTTTTTATTTTATCCTGCATAGTTTATTCTTCTGCTTCTTATCAAGATCTGGCCTGAACCTGTTAATATATTGCACCTATCGTTGTTGTATGTAACGACGCAAATCTAAAATTTCCAACAGTCTTAAAGAAATCATTTTTTTGTCGTTAATTAACAATGACTGGTCATGTTAGTTCTGATAATAAAATTGATATGAGTAGTATGCCTGAGAAATTTATTGGTACCAACTTTGTATGTTGGCAGAGTCAGATGCAAATTTGGCTTAATATTGCTAGTTATGATCAGTACTTAGAAGAGATTGAACCTAAATTTGATGACACTATCCCTGATAATGTAAATATAATTGCTAACTGAAAGAATGGTGATAAGACGTGTCGAGGTTTGATTCTGTTTGATTTAAATAACAAACTGTATGATTCTTATTCGAAGCCGCCAGTTACTACTTCCACAGTTCTGTGGGAAGTGTTATTTAAGAGTTTTAGTACTAAAAACGAAGGTGTTGAAAAGTATTGTGTGTCTAAGTTTCTAAAATTTTAGATGGTTGAGGGTAAGTCTATCTTTGATCAAACACACAACCTTCAACTCTTGTGTCATGAACTCTCAGATGCAAAGATGGAATTTTCTGAGGAGTTTGTTGTTATGTCTATCACAAAAAAGTTCCCTATGTCATGTGAATCGTTTGGCATGTCTCGTAAGCATCACAAATGAGACGTGTCAATAGATGATCTAATGAGAGATATTAACATATAAGAAGAACACTTAAAAGAGAAGACTCTCAAGGTTCCTACTAATGCAAATCTGAGTTTCAATTTTACTACTGCTAAAACCAAATATAAGAAAACTAAGAATGCTCATAAACCTAAGGTCAAGATCCAGAAGAAACCAAAGAACAAACTTTGTTTGACTTGTGGATAGATTGGCCACTAGAACAAGGATTGTCCTCTGAAGAAGGTAAAGAAAGCTGCCGCATCTGCAATTGAGGAGGATGTGGTCACTATGATGGTTGCATCCTTACATCTCAATGATGGGTATGTTTCTATAAAACCTGAAATCATTTCTATTTTTGAACCACTTTATTGGATAATTGACATTGGGGCTAATGTACATGTTTGTGCTGATAAGTCCATTTTTGTGTCTTACCAGACCTGAAGAGGTCATTCCGTGACTTTGGGCGATTCCAGCTATACAAAAGTCAAAGGTGAATGATGGGTGGACTTGAATTTCCGTTCGGGGAAGGTTCTGACGCTTCATAGAGTCAGACATGTTCAAACCATTCGAGGTAATATCCTTAGTGGTGTAATTTTAGATAGGAAGGCTTTTAGAGTAGATAGCAAATGTAATAAGGTTGTTATTACATGCCTTTGTAATTCTTTATTTTTTGGCAAGGGGGATCTATGTGATGTTGAGAACTTATTTAAAATTCTTGTTGAACCTATTTCAAATTCCATGTTAAATTTGAATGATAATAGTTTTGTATGCATAAATCTTGTCTCATTTGATATTTGGCATTCACATTTTGTGACTTTTTAGCGTTGCCTCAATGAAGCGTACAATGAATCTTAATTTAGTCCCTAAATCGGATTGTAGAAATAGTAAATGTGAAATATATGTGCAAGCTAAATTTCCTAGGAAACCTTTGTTAGGTTTTTAGGGAGATCAGAGAAGGGAGCAGAAACAGAAATTTTCTCCCCAAACCCAGTATAAAGGAATCGCGTCAACGTCTATACAATAGGAAGGATGGTTTGTAGAGACATACCTTCTCCCGAGGCTTGCTCGGTGACATTACCTCGCGGCTTGTGCGGTCTTCACCTCCGGTCTTGGACGGTGTCTGTGCAGGTCCTGGTCTCACCGGGACAGTCAGGATTGATAGTTGTCCTCCAAGCGGCAAAAGTCTCCCGCCTCTGTAATAGTCCACACGGACCACCCAGAACTCTGATCGCCTTGTCCCACAAGGCACTAGAAGGATTCATACCCTCATATCGACATACTAGTCACCAACACACTCTCCTGCCACCAGTCACCTTTCTGTAGTTATCTTTCCCTTGTTGTGCCTCCCTTGTCGGGTAACACTTTCTCGGGCTCTCTTGGTTACCACAAGTAGAGAGAACGACAACTTTGCAGAGAAACTGGTGTTCTATGATTTGTACTGTCTGAGAAGCCCCCAATACCCCTATACATAGGAGGGTCATGGGACAGGGTTCTCTACCCCGAGAAATGCTGGATTAAAGCAGGAGTAGAAGGGTTCGATATTTTTCCACAAAATCTGACAAACTGCGCCAGTTGAACCGATCGGTTCAGCCCTGGACCAGTCGTCTGGGCCCTTGAGCCGATCGGTTCAAGCATGAGTCGATCGGTTCGTGGTCCTGGTCCAAATCAAATTGACTTTCATGTTTGTTTCCAACTAATCAATTATTAGTCCTTGTCCAAATCAAATTTGAACAAGTGAAACAAACTCGGTTGATCACCCGACCAGTTCAACAATGTGAACTGATTAGTTTATTGACCTGAGTCGGTTGGCTCACCAGCCTGAGCCAATCCGTTCATCTCTATGAGCTGATTGGTTGGGCATCAGATCAATCAATTGCATTTTCAATCAATCTGAATTTCTAATCATCTGATCCAGCACCTTGAACACTATGATTTTGAGCTATCAATTGATTGGGGGTTTAATTGAACTACTAAACTCCTTTAGTAATCAATCCAAACAAGATTAGTGGAGAAACTCCTCTTCCAGGAACATGTCCTAGCGTGTGTGACCCTGCAGGTCCATTTCACGTTGGCAGTGAAAGTCCATAACACGTATGACTTCACAAGCAAAGAGTGGTGCCTAGTCACACATCAATGCTACCCAAGTGAAATAGAAAGTTGGAGAAAAGCTTTCAATCCTACAATCCGTGAATGGTGTTACAGTGAATGTATAATTCCTTTGTCACTAATGTCCTGAATGAACTCAAGGCACGATATAGTCATCCTTTCAACGTTCATCCATTTCCTTGATCTCAGAGCAAAATGGGTGAGATGTGTGTGACATCACTATCACATATTGATTCACATATGCATGTGCATGCCTTTCTCAATCCTACTCATCAAGCGGCCATGGACATCAAACTCCCTTAGGAGGGACAAATCCCATATCTATAACTCACCCCTCAAAAGCCCCATGTGTCAAAGTCACCCAATCATCACCATTATAACAACCCATGTTCCAAGACTGCGTTTGATGATGTCAAAGTGTACCCAATGACATGTGTTGGGTGTAGTGATTTCAGGTCGAAGAATCACACTCACCACCATCACTGTGAGAGCTGACTGTGACTACCAAATCATGGATCCATGTGTCACTCTCACGGTGGGTCTGTCCGGTACACTTGTTCTCTAACAAGTACCTATGTGCTTGGTTTGATATCTCTATATCATGACTAATGACATTTTGTCATCAACCAACACATAATCTAGTCTTTAGTGTTATTGATGTCTATGGTTATTTCCACAATAACAACTGACTAGGGAATGAATAAGAAAGTATACTCTTAACATCTGTATGATCTCATCATTTAGGTCCTCAACCCAAAAGTGTACGTCATCGAGTAAAACAAGTCTTCAGACATCTATCATGTTACACTATCATCGCAGAAATAGTTAAAACATATAGATCGAAAATTGTCGTTATTATTATTCAAATCATTTTAAAAGTATCTCATTATAATCATCACATGACTTGCTCTATGTGCATACATACCAACAAACTCCCACTTGCACTTAGACCCAGTCACCTAGGAACCTTAGTCCTTGTGATCTAGCATGACCATCATGCTTCTGCTGAGAAAGGGCCTTAGTCACTGGATCATCTATGTTGTCTTCAGTTGGTACTTTGCAAATATTCACATCTCCTCACTGTACGATCTCTCGTATGACATGGAAGTGTTGTAGTATGTGCTTGGAACGCTGATGTGATCTGGGCTCCTTAGCTTGAGCAATAGCTCCATTATTGTCACAATAAAGATCAATTGCATCACAGCTATTGGGAACTACACCAAGTTCAGTGATGAACTTCCTGATCCACATAGCCTCCTTTGCTGCATGTGAAGCAGCAATATACTCAGCCTCTGTAGTAGAATCAGCAATTGTTTCTCTCTTGTAACTCTTCCAGCTCACAACTCCATTTTTTAGGCAAAATACAAATCCTGATTGTGATCTGTAATCATCTTTGTCGGTTTGGAAGATTGCATCAGTGTAACCCCTTACTACCAGTTCTTTCTCACCGCCGTATATAAGGAATTGATCCTTAGTCCTTCACAAGTACTTAAGGATGTTCCTTACAGCTGTCCAGTGAGCATCCCCGAGATCTGACTGGTACCTGCTCGTCATGATGAGAGCATAAGAGACATCTAGGTGGGTGCACAACATAGCATACATGATGGATCTGATAGTGTAACATGATATATGTCTAGGCGTGTACACTATCATGGATGGCTGATGCAAATGGGATCCCATTCATACGTTCCCTCTCTTCATAGGATTGGGGACATTGAGCTCTAGAGATGGTGAATCCATGTAGCATGGGGATGTTGCCTCTCTTTGAGTTCTCTATGTTGAACCGCTTCAGCACTTTGTCAATGTATGTGCTTTGACTTAGTCCGAGAAGTCTTTTAGATCTATCTCTATAGATCTTAATACCTAGAATGTAGGATGCTTCTCCTATGTCCTTCATTGAGAAAGTATTCCCAAGCGAAGTCTTTACCTTCTTTAAGGCTGTGACATCATTCCCCATCAATAGTATGTCATCCACATATAATATGAGGAATGCGGTCGTGCTCCCACTATCCTTCTTGTACACACAAGGTTCATCTTCATTTTGAATAAAGCCAAATACTTTGATTTCCTCATCAAAACAAAGATTCCAACTCCGAGACACTTGCTTCAATCCATAGATTGACCTTTGTAGCTTATAGACTTTATTGGAATTCTTTGGTTCTACAAAACCTTCAGGTTGTGTCATGTACACATCCTCATTTATATTGCCATTAAGGAATGCAGTTTTAACATCCATTTGCCAAATCTCATAGTCATAGTAAGCCACCATAGCAAGCATGATCTTGATGGACTTAATCATGGAAACTGGAGAAAAAGTTTCATCATAGTCAACACCTTGAACTTGTCAGAAACCCTTCACAACCAATCTTCCTTTATAAGTTTGCACATTGCCATCCATGTCGGTCTTCTTCTTGAAGACCCACTTGCATCCTATGGATTTTACCCCTTCAGGTGGTTCCACTAAAGTCCATACTTTGTTGGAGTACATGGATTCCATCTCGGATTTCATGACCTCAAGCCATTTCTCAGAATATAGTCCCTCCATAGCCTCTAGATAAGTAGTTGGATCATCATCTATGATCAACTCACCGCCTTCCTGAGTCACAAGGTATCCAAACCTATCAGGTTCAAGGCATATCCTACTAGATCTATGAGGTCCTTATGTTACTTGAGTAGACTGAGATTCCACAACACCTTATGAATCTCTATGTTCCTCTTATACATCTACTGGTTCAATGTTTTCTTATTGGGCTTGAACATCTTCATCTCTATTTTCCTCCCACTGTTTCCTTTGGAAATAAATTCCTTTTCTAGGAACACAACTATCCTAGAAACAAACACTTTGTTGTTAGTAGGGTGGTATAAATAGTATCCCCTTGTTTCCTTGGGGTATCCAACAAAATAACATTTATCAAACTTGAATCCAAGCTTATCATGAAACATTTTCCTGCCGTAAGCCTCACAACCCCAAATCTTAATAAAAGATAAATCAGGACGCTTCCTGTGCCATATCTCATATGGCATATTTTGAACCGATTTATATGGTACATAGTTAAGTGTAAATGTGACACTTTCAAGAGAATAACCCCAGAAGGAAATCAGAAGATCAACAAAACTCATCAATGATCGCACCATATCAAGTAACGTGTGATTCCTTCTTTCAGACACACCATTATGTTGTGGTGTTCCAGGCGGAGTCCATTATGATACGATACCACAGGCTCGCAGAAGGTCCTCAAACTCTTGGCTTAAGTATTCTCCACCTCTAATGGATTGAAGTGCTTTAATACTTTTACCAAGTTGTTTATTTACTTCATTCATGAAATCCTTGAACCTTTCAAGGGTTTCTAACTTATGTTTCATCAGGTACACATAGCCATACCTACTGAAGTCATCAATGAAGGTAATGAAGTAATGATACCCACCTCTGGCATTAGTTCTAAAAGGCCCACATACATCAGTATGTATGAGTCCTAATAGATCACTAGCTCTCTCACCTTTACCTAAAAAAAGAGTCTTGGTCATCTTACCCAACAAACAAGATTCACATGTCTCTATTGATTCATAATTAAAAGAGTCTAGATAACTGTAACATCCCTGACCTGGGTTATGAACTAACCCTAGATGTTTTGCTTAAATAAGTGATTAGATGCTTGTGTTTGTCCTTTGAAATGTATTTAAGGCTTTTGAGGAACCTATATTTCAATTTCAGTCCTTTTTGCATAATGTTGAAACATTGTTTTGATAATTATGGACTAAAGTGCAAATTACCCAAGTAAAGGGGTTAACTTGAAAATTGCACATGTTAAGATGTTCCTATGATGATGAGATATCATAAGATTTTATATGATGTGGTGATATGAGTTCCACAAGCTTGGGCACCAAGTTATAGCTTATAGAGCAATCCTTGTGCTTTAAAACCTAGTTTTGGTGTAATGTGCAAATTACCCAAAACTTAGGGTCCAACATGTTATGTATACGCTCTAGAGTATCTCTCATGTTCTTGGCATCAAGTGGAGAAAAGAAAATGAGAAGGGTTCCTCACTTGAATGATCATGGTAGAAGTGGAAACTACCTACACTAATAATATATTAAGTAATATCCAATAAAGATGGATATTAATAAACAACTCTTTAAGGTGTTTTATTTCTTTTCCTTTTTAACCTTGGATAATGAAAGAATTTTGTTTGAGGTTAGGAGGAGGAAATTTGGATAAGTATGGAGGAATCCTTGGTGGATATATATTGGAAATATCTATCTCTTTCCATTTTCCTTGAAAATACCCATAAATATATAAGAAACCTTTTCTACACACCAAAGGATCATTCCTTAGCTTCTTTCTCTCATCACTTTGCTTGGACCGACCAAGAAGGAGCTCTGGACCAAAGGAGGGGTTACCAAGCTAGTTTGGTAAGGTTTGATCACCATCTACCTCGAATTCATGGTGGAAACCATAAAACAAGATTGGTTTATTAGTGTTTTTCACACGATTCTTCTTCCTAGTCATCTTCTCCATCAACAATTTGAAGAACGAAGCTTGGACAACACCTGGAGCTTCATCCACCATTAGATATACAGAGCTAGGAGCTCTGGATCAGACCTAAAGGTGGGTTTTATAACTCTAACCCTTTTGCTTTGTTAATGCATCCTCTTTTCTTAGAATCGTTGCTTATACTTCTTCTTTAGACACATTTGGGTGTTCTTGCTGTCATTTTCGTGAAGAACAACCCTTGTTCTTGAGGTAGAATATGATGATGTTAATTCATATGTTTATCCAAAAAGTTACTTTAGCAAACGGTCTCCAACTCTTGCTCAAACGGTTTCCCAAACCGTTTGGGAGCAAACAGTTTCAAACCATTTGAATGCAAACGGTTTCAACAAAACAACATAGAAGCAAACGGTCCAAGACCGTTTGGATGCATTCACAAGGCATTGACCATTTGGAGTTCTGTTTAGAATAATGTATACTAATTACCTACCAAAAATCATCCATTAATTCCAAGTGAATCGCCTATTGAAGGCCCATCAATCATCTCAACCCAAATTGGGTCAATTGCTGATTTCAATAATAGTAATATGTTGAAGTTTGGGTTGGCCAAACGGTTTCAAAACCATTTGGGGATCACCCAAACGGTCTCAAGACTGTTTGGTGATCACCCAAGACCGTTTGGAGGTCTAGGGTTAAGTAGGGTTGACCAATTGAGGGTCCAATGATATCAAGTTGATGAATAATTGATCGTTGATTTGGTGACCAAACCAAGGGTTCAAACCTTAATTGAATGACTTGCCTTTGGATAAATTAATGGGACAACGGTCTCAAAACCATTTGGAGGTCATCCAAACGATCCCAAGACCGTTTGGGACCAAATGATCCCAAACTGTTTGGTGCTCATGCGGTTTCAAAGTCGGTTATGTCCATGCGGTTTCAAAGTCAAACTTGACCAAACGGTCTTCACCCCATCTTTGGCAAACAATTTTGAATGTACACTTTAGCAAATGGTTTCAAAAGTCAACAAGACCAAACGGTCTTCAACACCAAGTGGTTTCAAGGTCTATCCAAGACCGTTTGGGGGTTTAGAGTATAAGACCATTTGAGGTCTAAAATGGTTAAGATCATTTGATACCTTAGTGGTCAAGATGGTTTAGCAGTTGATTAACCTAAACCTTATAGATACTTAAAGTGATTAAAGAACTAAGAAAGTAGTTGATTGAGACATGATGTGATCAATGGTGATTATAATAAAGTACCTTGATGGGATAGAGTGATTAGTACTCTTTGAATAAGTAAGTCTTAATGACCACAATAGAAATGAGATAACCCATGATGCTAATGTGAATTAACTTAGCCTAATCAAAGGTGATGCAAACATCAACTTACAGAAAGAGGAGAGAGAAGATTTCTTATACGAATGATTAATCAAGTAATGAACTCCCAATATGGATGGATACCTAATTAGGTTATGATCCATGATAGTGAGATCATGAAACACTAGTTATGATAGCTAATGAATTATAACCCTATTGGGAGCATTAATGGAAGTAATCCTCATACATGATGATGTTATTATATTAATTCATTATAATGTGAATAGTAAACCCTAATCTAGGGTAATATGTTGTATTGTGAATAGTAAACCCTAATCTAGGGTAATATAATGTATTGTGAATAGTAAACCCTAATCTAGGGAAATGTGATGATGTGAACAGTAAACCCTAATTCTGGGTTATGCTTTTAAGCTTGAAACTTTATGATCAAATTATGAAATGAGAAATCACTATATCTTTTTAGGTTAAAGGGGTTTGATAACCCTAATTGAATCGAATAGGAAACCCTAAACCCAAAATCCAACCATGGTGATGTAACACGGTCATGGTAACCTTCTGTAGCATGACCGTGCAAGATAGCACGGCTGTGGTGTTCTATACTTGACTTGAGAAAATTTTGTATTGTGCTGATACAGATATAATGTGCATGTTATCAATTGTGTTAGTCATACAAGTTTTTATGAAGAAGTGAGCATAGCTAGGTAAGGGTTATGATGCTATATTCACTGAAAGCACTTTGTAAACTTTGAAAAGTAATGATATGCTATGTTGCCTAGTGAGAGGCAACATATGAGATTGATAGGTTGTATGAGCCATGAGAAATACATGCATGTTACAATCATATTCATACTGTTAAATGACTTGATGGCAATATGTTACTTGGTAACAAGTGTTTTGATGATCTAAGGGTTTGAACACCCATAATCCTAAATCTTAATGATAAGATGGTTAGGGATTGATATCCCAATGTTAACAAGATGTGAATTGAACTTGATACAAGTAGTACTCTTTCTTTATAGCAATTGTCTTAATGGTATATGTTTGAAAACATGCCTGATGATAAAAGAAATTTATAATGTACTCAAATAATCAAGTATAATGATATCATGTAGAGCCCTGACCATAGATCCATCATTGTCAGAAATTAAATGATGGTGAAATAGGTTTTCCTAAGGGAACTCTTAGAGAGCATACTTTTGAGTATGTGGGGGTTATGGACGCGAATATCCTTACGTCCTAATGGAGGAATTGATGTGAGATAAACATCAAATCTCTCAATCCTTCATTATATGTTTATGCCGGGATGATGTATCACTAATCTCCCGATGATGTTGTTAATGCAACATCGATGAGAGACAAATAAGAAATCCCTTGATGGCGAAGAGAGTACATCATGCCACTGTAACTCTAATAGCAAAGTTGCCAGAATACCCTGGAAAGCTATTTTGGCAAAGACACAAGATGTCCTGCATGTTGATCCTCATTCTGACTGAGGAAGATGAGGTCATAGGAATTGGGATCTTCTGATGACCAATGTATGGTACCGATTGCGATTTCGTAATGGTCGGTTGGAGTATGAGCGGTATATCTCATCTCCTCAGGGCATAATTATGTTTGTAAAATGTAATCAACCGTGTAGCATATTTTCTTAGGTTGAACTATGAGAAATAATGATTGCTGATACATTGTTTATAATGTTTTAGTTGGACAAATAATATACATGTTCTTCATATTCCTTATTGATTAAATGACTTGATACTCAATCAAGTTATAATTGAAATGATTGCTTAGAAAATACTGCTCTACTTAGTTTACTCAATAAATTGCCTACTGTTGAGTATTTATAATTCTATTGCTCAGTTTTATTCATTTATTTGCAATAACAATGCTTCTGGCGAAGAGTTATAACTCTCACTGGGACAATTATTCAATTGTCTCACCCCCATGGGATTCAACTTTTTAGGTAGACGCCGAGGACGAAGGAATCCTTCAGTGGATGAGCAGCAACAGTAGCAGCAACAACATCCAAGACAACAATGATCTTCAGGTGGAGACACTATCTTTCAAGTCTTATATATAGAACGTCTTATGTATCGGCTCTGTACTCTCAAGTCCTAGGAGTCTTTAGATGTTTTAAATAGATCTGAGATTTTGGCGTAATGCCTTGAGATTTTTGTATCTTACCTTGTACAGTTAATAGGGTAGTTAATGTTGTGACTCTCGAGATGTGATATTACAGAGATGTAATGGTGAATCAGTTCGTAAATAACTCAACTTGTTTCTTTATAAAAGAGTTTCACAGTTTGTAGATTCTCTTCACAAAAAGTTTTAAAATTTTGTGATTTTTAATAATTCCGCTGCTAACAAATGCTTCCGCATTAGTTTAAATTTGTTAATCTTGTTTTCGCGAGACGGATGTCACAGTTTAGTGGTATCAGAGCTCTAGGTTCGCTGAGTCTACAGAGACATAGGACTTAGGTTGTAGAGTTTGTTCTAGTGTCTTCCAGTATATCTGATAGTGTCTTCTACTCATATAGGAGGAGAAGATAAAATAAAGATGTCTGGATCACACGAGGAACACGTTGTAGAAAGTAGTGTTGCTGCACCTAGAGAAGGTGCAAGAAACCAAGAAAGAGAAGAACATGTACCTGAACCACCCCAGTTCAATCCAGCTGAAATGGGGAATCCAACCTTCCAAGCTATGTTTGGGCATTTCATGAATGCCATGACACATATGAATGATAGGATGCCTATACATGTACCTAGGGCATCTAACCACCCATAAGGACAAGGAACCGGCAAGACATTTGAACGACTACGCCGGGTTAGAGCCACAGAGTATGTTGTAACAGCTGACCCAGCAGATGATGACTTGTGGTTAACTGAACTAGAGAAGGCCTTTAGAATCCTGAACATCCCAGAAGCTGAGAAGGTTAGGCATGTCATGTATCTTCTCAAGGGAAGTGTTGGTCATTGGTGGACCATGGAGGAATAGAAATAGCCAGGTGTGGAGATTGCATGGGAAGTTTTCTGACGAGAATTTGTCAATAGATACTTCCCTAAGACGTTCTTGGATGAGAAAATCTCTCAGTTTGAGAGGTTAAGACAAGGATAGATGAACATTAGCAAATACGAGGCTAAGTTCATGGAGCTGTTGTGGTTCTGTCTGCATATGGAAGCTATAGATGAAGAAAGGATTAGGCATTTTGAGAAGGGGTTAAACGCTGAGTTGACCACCCCTGTGTCTGCTCTGGAGAACAGGGAAAGGTTTGCTACCTTTGTGGAGTCTGTCAAAAGTATAGAGAGGTCTGTGTCAGAGAAGAGACAGACCAAGAACAAGAGAATGTATCCCCGGTTCCAAGGATCCTCATCTAAAGATTTCAAGAAACGGAGGTTCTCTATGCCTACACCACCACCTAGATTCATTACCCAGACGCAGTGGACGTCAAATAGGGGTAGAGGACGAAGCCTACCACTAGAAGGAGCTTGCAGTTCAGCATCTATGTCAGTTATAGGACCACCTAGACCACAACAACTGAACAGAATTTGTTATATATGTGGAAAGATGGGACATCTGATGAAAGATTGCAGAGCCAGAGAAGTGAGTGTAACTCAACCTCAAAGGCAGAGTCAACAAGGATCTCAAAGGCGACAGTTTCCAAGCAACGCTAGAGGACGTGGACAAGCATCCCAAGCTGGATCATCGACACCTAGTCATCGAGCACTGAATCAACCACAGACAACAATAAGGTTTTATGCGATGAATCCACCTGAGGCAGTGATCAACCCTCGGGTTGTGGCAGGTCAGATGGAGTTGTTTTATTCTGATATGAATACATCTTGTGTTGTATCCAGTTTGATTGATCTGGGTGCTACACACTCCTTTATCACTCGAAGAGTGATTCTTGACTGCAACCTGACTACAAGTCATAGGACAAATAGTTTGTTGCTAGAAACTCCATTGATGGGATCTGTTGTATTGCAAGAGGTATGTTCTCCCTGCATCCTCTTCTTTTCTAATCATCGTATTCAAGTGGATTTTATACCACTTGAGATGCATGGATTCGATGTAATCCTTGGGATGGATACCTTAGAAAGGTATAAGGTTGTCTTGGATTGTGAGTCCAAGCAGGCTGCGTTCACTAATGAAAGTGACACATGGATCTTTCAAGGAGATAGAAAGATTCTACCAACCTGTCTTGTGTCAGCTATGGTTGCTGAGAAGCTGATGAGACAAGGATGTTATGCATTCTTGGCCCATGTGGTAGATACCACCATGGAGAGTCTTAATCCTTCCAAAGTTCCTATAGTCAGGGAATTTGAGGATGTATTTCCTAAAGAACTTCTAGGTGTACCTCCACCCCGAGAAATAGATTTTGAGATTAATCTAGTTCTAGACACGCAACCTATAGCACAAACACCATATAGGATGGCGCCTGCTGAGATGGTAGAACTCAAGAAACAACTGCAAGAGTTGCTTGAAAAGGGTTTCATCCAACCGAGTACTTCTCCTTGGGGTGCTCCGGTCCTCTTTGTTAAAAAGAAAGATGGTTCGATGCAATTGTGCATTGATTACCGACAGCTAAATAAAGTAACAATAAAGAATAAGTATCATCTGCCGAGGATTGATGATCTCTTTGACCAGTTGCATGGTGCAACCATCTTCTCAAAGATAGATTTGAGGTATGGATATCATCAGCTGTGTATTAAGGAAGGTGACATACCTAAGTCTGCTTTTAGGACAAGGTATGGTCACTATGAGTTCACAGTTATGTCGTTTGGACTAACTAATGCACCATCTACATGTATGGAACTCATGAATAGAATCTTTCGACCTTTTCTCGATTAGTGTGAAGTTGTCTTTATAGATGACATCCTGATCTATAGTAGAGATGCTCAACAACATGAGCAGCATCTTCGTCAGGCTCTAACTTTGCTAAGACAGCATAAGTTATATGCTAAGTTGAGAAAGTGTGAGTACTAGTTACCAGAAGTTTCTTTTCTTGGACACGTAATATATTCTTTAGGTATACGTGTTGACCCTAAAAAGGTAGAATCTATCCTGCAATGGGAACAGCCGAAGACACCGACGGAGATCCATAATTTCTTAGGGTTGGTAGGCCATTATCGGAGGATCATTAAGAACTTTAGTTCTATAGCCTTACCCTTGACTAAGCTGACCAGGAAGGATGTTCCTTTTACCTGGAGTGATAAGTGTCAGCAATCTTTCCAGCTGTTGAAGGAGAGATTGACAAGTGCACATGTACTTGTGTTACCTAAACAAGGAAAAGGATATATAGTTTTCTGTGATGCCTCTAAGAATGGACTTGGATGTGTGTTGATGCAGGATAAACAAGTGATTTCTTTTGCTTCTCGATAGATAAAGAAACATGAGGAGAATTATCCGACACATGATCTAGAGCTAGCTGTTGTAGTGCATGCCTTGAAAATCTAGAGACAATATCTTTATGGAGAGACATTCTAGATTTTCACAGACCATAAGAACCTTAAGTATATCTTTTCTCAGCATGAGCTTAACATGAGACAACGCCACTGGATGGAGTTAATCAAGGACTACGATTGCACAATTGATTACCATTCAGGGAAGGCCAATGTAGTTGCTGGTGCTTTAAGTAGGAAATCAGCAACACCAGTCTTAGATAGAGCACAATTGAATTCCTTGGTATGCTCTAGGAGAGATATGCTTATCTCCTTAAGGCAAGAGAATGTACAGTTAAGAGTATCGTTGTTATCAGGGTTGTTAGCTGAGATGCATATAAAGCCTACTCTGAGGCAACAGATTAAGGAGGCACAACAAGTTGATGCTGCAGTTTAGCAGATTAGATCAGAGTATGGTAATGAAAAATGAGATGGTTTCCATGATTCTGATGATCAAGTAGCTTGTTACCATGGTAGGATGATAGTACCAGAGGTGGATAACTTGAGGAAGTTAGTCCTAGAGGAAGCTCATTCTTCAATGTATGTTATGCATCCAGGAAGCACCAAGATATATCGAAACTTGAAAGATATTTATTGGTGGCCTGGTTTGAAGAAAGACGTTGTTGAATTTGTTATGCAGTGTCCTGTGTGTCAGCAAGTTAAAGCTGAACACCAGAAGCCTGCAGGAACAATGCGACCTTTACCCATACCATAGTGGAAGTGGGATCAAGTGACCATGGATTTTGTGGTTGGTTTACCTAGAACAGCCAAGGGCCATGATTCCATCTGGGTAATAGTTGATAGGTTGACAAAGACAACACATTTCTTACCTGTCAAAACAACCTATTTTGTAGAGATGCTGGCACCATTGTTTGTAGATGAGATAGTACGACTACATGGAGTCCCAGTTACCATTGTTTCTGACAGAGGTCCCTAGTT
Organism: Alisma plantago-aquatica; assembly: GCA_963693085.1. Taxonomy (NCBI): domain Eukaryota; kingdom Viridiplantae; phylum Streptophyta; class Magnoliopsida; order Alismatales; family Alismataceae; genus Alisma; species Alisma plantago-aquatica. Next base: position 1,104,037,870 of record OY856412.1, read on the forward strand.
TACGAGTCATTTTTGGGAGAGACTTCATAAGGCTTTAGGCACATAGTTAAGGTTTAGTACAACCTTTCATCCTCGGACTGATGGACAATCAGAAAGGACTATACAGACTTTGGAGGACTTGCTTAGAGCGTGTGTTCTCCAGTTTATAGGAAGTTGGGATCTACATCTAAGCTTGATAGAGTTTGCCTACAATAATAGCTATCAACATAGCATTGACATGGCACCTTACGAAGCTTTGTATGGTATACGTTGTAGATCACCCCTATGTTGGTATGAAACTGGTGAATATCAACTTTTAGGTCCTAATCTTGTGCAACAGACCACCAAGAAGATTAAAATACTACAAGAATAGTTAAAGACTGCACAATATAGGAAACAATCTTATGCTAATAAGCATCGTAGACCTTTAGAATTTCAGGTTGGAGACAGAGTGTACCTCAAGGTCTCACCTTGGAAAGGAGTTCTTAGATTTGGAAGAAAAGGAAAGTTAGCTCCTAGGTTTATGGGGCCTTATCCAATCATTGAACGAACTGGAAAGGTAGCTTATAAGCTAGAGTTACCAACAGAGATACATAAGCTACACCATGTGTTCCACATTTCCATGCTTAGGAAATGTCATCCTGATATTGAATCAGTTTTGTAACCCATGGAAGTAGAATTGAATGATAATGTATCTTATGAAGAAGGACCTGGATCGATCCTTGACAGAAGAATTAAAAAGTTGAAAAAGAAAGACATAAGTCTGGTGAAAGTCCTCTGGAATCACCGTGGTGTTGAAGAAGCCACGTGGGAACTACAGAAAGAGATGAGGAGGAAATATCCTACTCTTTTTTCTTAATATGTTTTTGTAATGATTTCGAGGATGAAATCCTTGTAAGGGGTGGATAATTTGTAACATCCCTGACCTGGGTTATGAACTAACCCTAGATGTTTTGCTTAAATGAGTGATTAGATGCTTGTGTTTATCCTTTGAAATGTAATTAAGGCTTTTGAGGAACCTATATTTCAATTTCAGTCCTTTTTGCATAATGTTGAAACATTGTTTTGATAATTATGGACTAAAGTGCAAATTTCCCAAGTAAAGGGGTTAACTTACAAATTTCACATGTTAAGATGTTCCTCTAATGTTGAGACATTATAAGAATGTATATTATGTGGTGATATGAGTTCCACAAGCTTGGGCACCAAGTTATAGCTTGTAGAGCAATCCTTGTGCTTTAAAACCTAGTTTTGGTGTAATGTGCAAATTACCCAAAACTTAGGGTCCAACATGTTATGTATACCGTCTAGAGTATCTCTCATGTTCTTGGCATCAATTGGAGCAAAGAAAATGAGAAGGGCGCCTCACTTGAATGATCATGGTAGAAGTGGAAACTACCTACACTAATAATGTATTAAGTAATATTCAATAAAAATGGATATTAATAAACAACTTTATAAGGTGTTTTGTTTCTTTTCCTTTTTAACCTTGGATATTGAAGGAATTTTGTTTGAGGTTAGGAGGAGGAAACACGGCTAAGGAAGGAGGAAGCCTTGGTGGATATATATTGGATATGTCTATCTCTTTCCATTTTCCTTGAAAATACCCATAAATATATAAGCAACCTTTTCTACACACCAAAGGATCATGCCTTAGCTTCTTTCTCTCAACACTTTGCTTGGATCAACCAAGAAGGAGCTATGGACCATAGGAGGGGCGACCAATCTAGTTTGGTAAGCTTTGATCACCATCTACCTCGAATTCATGGTGGAAACCATAAAACAAAATTGGTTTATTGGTGTTTTTCACACGATTCTTCTTCCTAGTCATCTTCTCCATCAAAAACTTGAATAATGAAGCTTGGACAACACCTGGAGCTTCATCCACCATTAGAGCTACAGAGATAGGATCTCTGGATCAGACCTAAAGGTGGGTTTTATAACTCTAACCCTTATGCTTTGTTAATGCATCCTCTTTTCTTAGAATCATTGCTTATGCTTCTTCTTTAGACATCTTTGGGTGTTCTTGCTATCATTTCTGTGAAGAACAACCCTTGTTCTTGAGATAGAAGATGATGATGTTAATTCCTATGTTTATCCAAAAAGTTACTTTAGCAAACAGTCTCCAATTCTTGCTCAAACGGTTTCCCAAACCGTTTGGGAGCAAGCGGTTTTAAACCGTTTGAATGCAAACGGTTTCAACAAAACCGCATATAAGCAAACGGTCCAAGACCATTTGGATGCGTTGACCAGGCATTGACCATTTAGAGGTCTGTTGAGAATAATGTAGACTAATTACCTTCCAAAAATCATCCATTAATTCCAAGTTAATCGCCAATTGAAGGCCCTTCAATCATCTAAACCCTAATTGGGTCAATTGCTGATTTCAATAATAGTAATATGTTGAAGTTTGGGTTGAGTGGCCCAAACGGTTTCAAAACCATTTGGGGATCACCCAAACGGTCTCAAGACCGTTTGGTGATCACCCAAGACCATTTGTAGGTCTATGGTTAAGTGGGTTTTACCAAATGAGGGTCCAATGATATCAAGTTGATGAATAATTGATTGCTGATTTGGTGACCAAACCAAGGGTTCAAACCTTAATTGAATGACTTGGCTTTTGATAAAATAATGGGCAAACGGTATCAAGACCGTTTGGAGGTCATCCAAATGATCCCAAGACCATTTGGGGTCAGGTCATGACCAAACCGAATGATGGTTCAAAGGGTTCAAATCAATTAGACTCACATTGAAACATGTTGAAGGGTAATCGATTTCAAACCCTAATCCAATTAATCCAAGCCCTAATTGATGATAAATTGAGGCTCAATTGAGTGTCAAATCAGTTGATGGTTGACCTAATTGACTCAATTGATGAGTGGCTAACAAGTGCATGATTGATTGAGGGGTTTAACATTGGAAACCCTAACTCAATTGAAGTGGTTGAGACACTTTTTGGTCCTTGCGGTTTTGAGGTGGTTTCGACCAAACGGTCTCAAGACTGTTTGAGTCCAAATGGTCTCAAGACCATTTGGGACCAAACGATCCCAAACCATTTGGTGCTCATGCAGTTTCAAAGTCGGTTATGTCCATGCGGTTTCAAAGTCAAACTTGGCCAAACGGTCTTCACCCCATCTTTGGCAAACGGTTTTGAATGTACACTTTACCAAACGGTTTCAAAAGTCAACAAGACCAAACGGTTTTCAACACCAAATGGTTTCAAGGTCTATACAAGATCGTTTGGGGGTTTAGAGTACAAGACTATTTGAGGACTAAAATGGTTAAGATCGTTTGATACCTTAGTGGTCAAGATGGGTTAGTAGTTGATTAACCTAAACCTTATAGATACTTAAAGTGATTAAAGAACTAAAAGTAGTTGATTGAGACATGATGTGATCAATGGTGATTATAATAAAGTACCTTGATGGGATAGAGTGATTAGTACTCTTTGAATAAGTAAGTCTTAATGACCACAATAGAAATGAGATAACCCATGATGTTAATGTGAATTAACTTAGCCTAATCAAAGGTGATGCAAACATCAACTTATAGAAAGAGGAGAGAGAATATTTCTTATATGAATGATTAATCAAGTAATCAACTCCCAATATGGATGAATACCTAATTAGGTTATGATCCATGATAGTGAGATCATGAAACCATAGTTATGATAGCTAATGAATTATAACCCTATTGGGGCATTAATGGAAGTAATCCTCATACATGATGATGGTATGATCATAATTCATTATAATGTGAATAGTAAACCCTAATCTAGGGTAATATGTTGTATTGTGAATAGTAAACCCTAATCTAGGGTAATATAATGTATTGTGAATAGTAAACCCTAATCTAGGAAAATGTGATGATGTGAACAGTAAACCCTAATTCTGGGTTATGCTTTTAAGCATGAAACTTTATGATCGAATTATGAAATGAGAAATCACTATACCTTTTTAGGTTAAAGGGGTATGATAACCCTAATTGAATCGAATAGGAAACCCTAAACCTAAAAACCAACTGTGGTGATGTAACACAGTCGTGGTAACCTTCTGTAGCATGACCGTGCAAGATAGCACGGCCGTAGTGTTCTATACTTGACTTGAAAATAATTTGTATTGTGTTGATACAGATATAATGTGCATGTTATCAATTGTGTTAGTCATACAGGTTTTTATGAAGAAGTGGACATAGCCAGGTAAGGGTTATGATGCTATATTCACTGAAATCACTTTATAAGCTTTAAAAAGTAATGATATGCTATGTTGCCTAGTGAGAGGCAACATATGAGATTGATAGGCTCTATGAGCCATGAGAAATACCTACATGTTACAATCATATTCATACTGTTAAATGACTTGATGGCAATATGTTACTTGGTAACAAGTGTTTTGATGATCTAAGGGTTTGAACACCCATAATCCTGAATCTTAATGATAAGATGGTTAGGGATTGATATCCCAATGTTAACAAGATGTGAATTGAACTTCATACAAGTAGTACTCTTTCTTTATAGCAATTGTCGTAATGGTCTATGTTTGAAAATATGCCTGATGATAAAATAATGCTATAATGTACTTAAATAATCAAGCATAATGATATCATGTAGAGCCTTGACCATAGATCTATCATTGTCAGAAATGAAATGATGGTGAAACAAGTTTTCCTAAGAGAACTCCTAGAGAGCATACTTTTGAGTATGTGGGGGTTATGGCTGCGAATATCCTTACGTCCTAATGGAGGAATTGATGTGAGATAAACATCAAATCTCTCAATCCTTCATTATATGTTTATGTCGGGATGATGTATCACTAATCTCCCGATGATGTTTTTAATGCCGCATCGATGAGAGATAAATAAGAAATCCCTCGATGGTGAAGAGAGTACATCATGCCACTGTAACTCTAATAGCGAAGTTTCCAAAATACCCTAGAAAGCTATTTTAGTAGAGACACAAGATGTCCTACATGTTGATCCTCATTCTGACTGAGGAAGATGAGGTCATAGGAATCTGACTCTTCTGATGACCTATGTATGGTACCGATTGCGATTTCATAATGGTCAGTTGGAGTATGAGCGGTATATCTCATCTCCTCAGGGCATAATTATGTTTGTAAAATGTAATCAGCCGTGTAGCATTATTGCTTAGGTTGAACTACGAGAAATAATGATGGCTGATACATTGTTTATAATGTTTTAGTTGGACAAATAATATACATGTTCTTCATATTCCTTATTGATTAAATGACTTGATACTCAATCAGGTCATAATTGAAATAATTTCTTAGAAAATACTGCTCTACTTAGTTTACTCAATAAATTGCCTTCTATTGAGTATTTATTATTCTATTGCTCAGTGTTATTCATTTATTTGCAATAACAATGCTTCTGGCGAAGAGTTATACCTATCACTGGGACAATTATTCAATTGTCTCACCCCCGTGGGATTCAACTTTTTAGGTAGACGCCGAGGACGAAGGAATCCTTCAGTGGGTGAGCAGTAACAACAACAACAACAACATCCGGGACATCAGTGATCTTCAGGTGGAGACACTATTTGTCAAGTCTTGCATATAAAATGTCCTATGTGTCATCTATGTACTCTCAGGTCCTAGGAGTCTTTAGATGTTTTAAATAGATCTGAGATTTTGGCATAATGCCTCGAGATTTTTGTATCTTACCTTGTACAGTTAATAGGGTAGTTAATGTTGTGACTCTCGAGATGTGATATTACAGAGATGTAATGGTGAATCAGTTTGTAAATAACTCAACTTGTTTCTTTATAAAAGAGTTTCACAGTTTGTAGATTCTCTTCACAAAAAGTTTTAAAATTTTGTGATTTTTAATAATTCTGCTGCTAACAAAATGCTTCCGCATTAGTTTAAATTCGTTAATCTTGTTTTCGCGAGACGGACGTCACAATAACCATATTTATGGAGTCTAAAAATGTGCTTCTCATTTATGTTCCCTAGACAACATTGCCAAAGATATGTTTTGTTTGATTTGTTGAGTTTTTGCCTTTTGGTATTTATGTTGTATATACTTATTTCTAGATCTATCAAGTGTAGACCATAAGACATTGGGGCACTGCCATAAAAGATCCCATCTTTTGAAATGGAACAATTCCCATTCTTAATAAGAAATTCAAAGCCATCCTTGTCTAAACAAGAAACGGAAATGATATTCCTATTTATGGTAGGTACATAATAGTAGTTCTTCAACTCTATTATTAGCCCACTAAGTAGAGTTAACCCATAGGTTCCTACAACACTGTTGGCAACCCATTCCCCATTGGAAACACATAGTTCAACCTCGCCTTTCCCCAAAGGCCTACTCCTTTTAAGATGCTTCACATTTGAACAAATGTGAGATCCACATCCGGTATCAAGTACCCACGACAAAGAAGTAGTAAAGTTAATCTCTATTACGTATACACCAGAAGTAGATATCTCTATCTCTCACTTATTCTTCCATCGTTCCTTCCATCCTCTCCATGTTTTGAGCGCAGATGACTTTGATGTTGGTTTGGCGAGAGAACCCTTCTCTCCCTCACCTTTATCCCTGGACTTTGTTCCATTGATCTTTATCCATGAATTATCCTTCTTCTTATTTGTCTCAAACAACACATTAAGCGTACATAGAGTGGATTCAAAGACTACCGGTATATCTGGATTGTGCAGAACACTTCTCACAATCCCTAACCAGTTATGGAATTTATTCTCAATTAATTTGTCCATTTTAAAAGATGATTCTTTTTCCATTCTATAAGAGAAAATTGCATTTGTCAAAACTCCTTTTGATTTGATTTGATTTGATTTGAATAAAATTTGACGATAGTTAATTAGGCCTTTAATTAATTACCGCTCCCACTATTTTTGTTTAAATTGAAAGCCCTCACCATCAATTCGGAAGATTGCAGTGTACAATCTTCTAGTGGGTCAAGATCCTAAAATCCTCTAAGTCATGGACTAGCTAGGATTTTCACCCACAACTTAGATCTTCCAGGTAGGCAACTCTTGCCAATTGCATCATATGAAACTCTTGAAAGATGTCATGTGCAACTCCTTGCCATGATCACCTCCATGCCTCAAGGTGTTAGATCCTATCCAGGTGACCTTGTTAAGTTCGACCCAAAGCAAACACGATGAATATGCACCCTAATAGGGCAGACCCACATATCCATCCTTCACTCTTCCACGAGATAGATGGTGCACCACGCTAGGGCATGCCCACACTTGGCCGATCAAGCTTTTCACATGTGTCACATTTGAAAGGCATCTAAAACTTTAATATTTAATGAGGGATTTGATTTTATCTGTACGTATACATATCCAATCACCACAATATATAGTATGTATCATATACATGCTATATCCCATAGAAAACATGTGAAACTATAAAAGCGATGATTATGACCATCCTCATGTGATTCCTCAAGCCAAGAGAAATCACGGTCATCTAGGTCCACATCACATGCAACCTGTACAATATGAACTCTGTGCTTTGTCGTTCTGGGTTTGATCAACTCATCTCCATGATTCATCGACTCGCCATCAGGTCAGTCGGCTGGGTGCCACCGGTCGATCGATTGGCTCCTCCAACCGATCAGTTCGCCTGATCATTGTGCATCTCCTCATGGCCGCCACCCGCTCGTCTCACTTCTCGAACCAAAAATCTGGAACGCCAACTGATCGGTTCCTGCCTTGAACCGATCGTCTCAGTCATCGTCAGGTTGTTCACCGTTCTTCGACATAAAAAGAAATAAAAGTTCTATCTTATTTACATTTGAATTGAGAAACCCCAAGTAACATTTGGGGGGGGGGGAAGGTAGGAAATAAATTTCGAGTTATCTCGATTTACATCAAGAAAAGGAGGTAGGGAATCAGTGCGCAGACCGGGATGCAAGCAACCACATTCAACCAAGCACTCATACATAGGGTTGATTGGCCATAACCACATTATACATCCACCACAAAACTCGTTTAAGGATGACGTGTATCGAGTGCATTCATATTACATATCATATATGTATTTTGGGATTTGTGGATTTAGGATTAGACATGCATAAAGCCAATTTTATTTGCATCGTATGCAATAAATAAAGGCGAAAAACCAAAATCGATCACATCAATAATCCTAAAGTATAAAGAAATTGACATGGCTTTGATACCACTGTTAGGTTTTTAGGGAGATCTAGGAAGGCAGCAGAAACAAATATTTTCTCCCCAAACCTAGTATAAAGGAATCACATCAACATCTATACAATAGGAAGGATGGCTTGTAAAGACATACCTTTTCCCGAGGCTTGCTCGACGACTTTACCTTGCGGCTTGCGATGTCTTCACCTCCGATCTTGGACAGTGTCTGTGCATCTCCTGGTCTCATCGGGACTGTCGAGATTGACAGCTGTCCTCCAAGCAGAAGAAGTCTCCCTCCTCTGTAGTAGTCCACACGGACCACCTAGAACTCCAATTGCCTTGTCCCACAAGGCACTGGAAGGAGTTGTACCCTCCTTTCGGCGAACTAGTCACCAACACACTCTCCTGCCACCAGTCACCTTTTTGCAATTGTCTTTCCCTTGATGTGCCTCCCTTGTCGGGGAGCACTTGCTCAGGCTCTCCTGGTTACCACAACCAGAGAGAACGATAACTTTGCAGAGAAACTAGTGTTCTCTGAGTTGTACTGTCTGAGAAGACCCTAATACCCCTATATATAGGAGGGTCATGGGACATGGTTCTCTACCCCGGGCAATGCGGTATTAAAGTAGGAGCAGAAGGGTTCAATATTTTTCCACAAAATCTGACAAACTACGCCAGTTGAACCGATCAGTTCAGCCCTGAACAGATCATCTAGGCCCTTGATCCGATCGGTTCAAGCATGAGCCAATCGGTTCATGGTCCTGGTCCAACTCAAATTGACTTTCATGTTTGTTTCCAACTAATCAACTATTAGTCCTTGTCCAAATCAAATTTGAACAAGTAAAACAAACTCGGTTGGTCACCCGACCAGTTCAACAATGTGAACCGATCAGTTTATTGACCTGAGTCGGTCATCTCACCAGCCTGAGCCGATTAGTTCATCTCTATGAGTCAATCTGTTGGGGTAGTAGATCAGTCAATTGCAGTTTCAATCAATCATATACTGTAATCATCTAATCCAACACCTTGAACACTATGATTTTGAGCTATGAATCGATTGGGTGTTTAATTGAACTACTAAACTCCTTTAGTAATCAATCCAAACAAGATTTATGGAGAACCTCCTCTTCCAGGAACATGTCCTAATGTGTGTGACCCTATAGGTCCATTTCACATTGGCCATGAAAGTCCATAACACTTATGACTTCACAAGCAAAGAGTGGTGCCTAGTCACACATCAGTGCTACCCAAGTGAAATAGAATGTTGGAGAACAACTTTCAATCCTACATTCTTTGAATGGTGTTACAGTGAATGTATAATTCCTTTGTCACTAATGTCCTGAATGAACTCAAGGAACGGTACAATCATCCTTTCAACGTTCATCCATTTCCTTGATCTTAGAGCAGACTGGGTGAGATGTGTGTGACATCAATATCACATATTGATTCACACATGCATGCACATGCCTTTCTCAATCCTAATCATCAAGTGAACATGGACATCAAACTCACTTAGGAGGGACAAATCCCATATCTATCACTCACCCCTCAAAAGCCCCATGTGTCAAAGTCACCCAATCATCACCTTTATAACAACCCATGTTTCAGGACAGTGTTTGATGATGTCAAAGTGTACCCAATGACATGTGTTGAGTGTAGTGATTTCAGGTCAAAGAATTACACTCACCACCATCACTGTGAGAGCTGACTGTGACTACCAAATCATGGTTTCATATGTCACTCTCACGGTGGGTCTGTCCGGTCCACTTGTTGTCTAACAAGTACCTATGTTCTTGGTTTGATATCACTATATCATGACTAATGAGAATCTGTCATCAACCAACACACAATCTAGTCTTTAGTGCTATTGATGTCTATGGTTATTTCCATAATAACAACCAACTATGGACTGAACAAGAAAGTATACTCTTAACATCCGTATGATCTCATCGTTTAGATCCTCAACCCAAAAGCGTACGTCATCGAGTAAAACAATTCTTCAAACATCTATCATGTTACACTATCATCTCAGAAATAGTTAAAACATATAGATCAGAAATTACCTTTATTATTATTCAAATCATTTACAAAGTATCCCATTACAATCATCACATGACTTTCTCTATGGGCATACATACCAACAACCTTTTCATTCTGTGCATAGGAATTCAGAAATATTGGATTTAGTGCATACTGATATTTGTGAATTTAATGGTATTGCTACAAGGGATCAAAAGCATTATTTCATAACTTTTATTGACGATTCTAATAGATATTGCTATGTCTTTCTACTTAGAGATAAAGGTGAGGCATTGGATAAATTTAAAATTTATAAGAAAGGAGCTGAAACTCAAACCAACAAAATACTTAAACAATTAAGGTCTAATAGAGGAGTAGAATACACCTCGAACTTATTTTTGGAATTTTGCCAATTATGTGGTATAGTTCATGAGGTTATTGCTCCGTATTCACCACAGTCTAATGGGATAGTTGAATGTAAAAATTGAACCCTTATAGATATGGTAAGTTCTTTACTCCAAACCTCAGGTCCACCTGATTTCATGTGGGGGGAAGCTTTGAATATAGCTTGCCATATTCTGAATAGTGTTCCCCATAAACATATATAAAGTAGTTCGTTTGAGTTATGGAGAGGAAGAAAACCGAGTCTCAAATATCCTCGAGTGTGGGGTGCCTTGTTAAGTTACTTGTCTCTGAACACAAGAGAGAGAAATTGGGACCGAAAATGGTTGATGCTATTTTCTTGGGGTATGTAGAGATAAGTTATGCCTACAGATTCTTGATTGTAAAATCTGATATCTCAGGCATTGAGCTCAATACAATTGTGGAATTATGTGATGCTAAATTCTTTATGGATGTGTTTCCCATGAAATCTAGTATTCCCAATGAAGAATCTCAAGAAGATTCATTCACCATAGGTTACATTCCTGACCACGCAGAAAGGATGATAAATGTGGGGGCCTACTAAGAACAAGCTTTTTTTGAATATGATGATTCTAAGGAAATAGTTGAACCAAGGAGAAGTAAATGACCTTGGACATCATAGGACTTTAGAAGTGAGTTTCTCACTTACAATGTAGAGGATGATCTTGTAACTTTCAAACAAGATATAGAATCTTCAGAAGCTAAGTTTTGGAAAGAAATCATTAATGATGAAATCTAATCAATTGTCTCAAATGGAACTTCACAATTGGTGGATTTTCCTCCTGGTTGTTCTGCAGTTGGATGCAAATGGATCTTTAAGAAGAAACTTAATGTAGACAGAACAATCAATAAGTATAAGGCTAGGTTAGTTGTTAAGGGTTACACATAGAGGGAAGGAATAGATTATTTTGATACCTATTCCCCTATTTCTCATATGACGACAACCCGAGTGGTTATAGCATTGGTTTAATTTATAATCTATGTATCCATCAGATGGGTGTGAAGACCGCATTCTTACACAATTATCTTCAGGAAGAGATATATATGGAACAACCTGTGGGATTTTTGAGTTGTGGGAATGAGTCCAAAGTATGTAAACTTGCTAAGTCATTACATGACTTGAAACAAGCTCCTAAGAAATGGCATGAGAAGTTCAATTCTGTGATATCATCACTTGGATTTGTTTCTAATGAATTTCATAAGTGTCTCTATAGAAAAATCATCAATGATGGATTCATTTTGTTATGCATATATGTCGATGATATCCTACTTTTTGGTTACGATATGAAAGTAGTTAATGAGACAAAGTCATTCTTGTGTAGTAAGTTTGAGATGAAAGATATGGGTGTCACTGATGTGATTTTAGGGCTTAAAATCATAAGGTCTACTAATGGTATAACTCTCTCTCAGACTCACTATGTTGAGAAGATACTGGAGAAGTTTGAGTACACATCATGTAAACCTATTAAGACTCCATTTGATTCATCCAAGGCCTTGTTCAAGAATGAGATTGGGGTTCCAGTGTCTCAAATACGACACTCTCAGATTATCAAAAGTTTGATGTATTTTTTAAACTGCACATGTCTAGACATTGTGTTGGTTGTGAGCAAGTAGATACACCAGTTATCCCGACAAGACCCATTGGGAAGCTCTTGATAGAGTTTTGAGGTATATCAAGGGAACTTGTTCCCTTAGGCTACATTATGGTAAACATCCTTCTATAGTTAAGGTATATAGTGATGCAAGTTGGATTGCCGTGAACTCTGCGATCAATGGTGTCTCGGGATATGTATTCCTTTAGGGAGGAGGAGCTATTTTCCAGAGGTATAAGAAACATACCATATGGTCTCAGTCTACTTTTAAGGCGAAGTTGTGTGCTTTATATGAAACTAGATTGGAAGCTGAATGGCGACATGGACTTATGTCCAGTTTACCTATCGTAAAGAAGTTGCGTCCTACAATTTCAGTTCACTGTGATAGAACTACAACTATTGCTAAGAAAAAGAGTTCCAAGTGCAAAAAAATACATCATAGACACATCCAAGTCAGACTCAAGTCCTTGAGGGAGTTAGTGTCTAATGGGGTCGTGGTGGTGGAATACTTCAGTACCAAAGATAATACATTTGATCCTATCACTAAAGGTCTTACCTTGGCTTTAGTGGAAAAATCCATGTTGGGTTTGCGACTGAAACCCCTTTAGATTCGCAGGTAGTAGCAACCCAACCCAACAAAGTGGAGATCCCACAAATTGGGTTCAATGTGGTAATAACAAGTTGTCGGGTGAATTAGATGACACTATGTAATTACTTTGATGCTTCATGCATCTGTGTGTCTGTCTATTAGGAAGCCTATTAGTGTCATGATTGTAAGTTAGTAAGAGATTTGTCTCTAAATTGTGTCAATTCTTTGGGCAAGATGTTAGTAGTACATCCTTGGAGACTCCAACTAAATGATTGATGTTGTATAGGATGCAACAAGAGAATTAGGTTATTCTCTGATATCAATCATGATATATATTTTGTATGAATGGCCTTGATGCATTGTTTTCTTTTCTACCATTTCTTTATTGTGTTGTTACCAACTTATACTCTTGCACACAATGTTCAGGTTTCAAGGATTTTGTTCACCTAGTTCCTGTGAAGGTCATAGTTGGATAACTCAGGTTGATTCAAACTAAAAGGTATTTGCTGAAAGCACAATATGGAGGACTGAATGGTAGAACACACTACACATTGGACTTTATGGATGATTGTTAGATACATGGATGCAAATGCCATGTATATTGAATGGGTCAAGTGTTGGGTTTTAGAGGAGGCAGAGAAGCAATGGAAACAAAATTTTCTCCCCAAAACCCAGAACAAAAGGAATTGCATCAACGTCTATACAATAGGAAAGATGGTTTGTGAATTCATACCTTGTCCCGAGGCTTGCTCGGCGACAGTACCTCGCGCCTTGTGCGGTCTTCACCTCTAGTCTTGGACGGTGTCTGTGCAGCTCCTAGTCGCATAGGGACTGAAGACTCCTGGTCTCACCGGGACTGTCGGGATTGACAGTTGTCCTGCGAGCGACATAGGTCTCCCGCTTCTGTAGTCGTCCACACAGACTGCCTAGAACTCCGATCTCCTTGTCCCACAAGGAAACGGAAGGAGTCGCACCCTCCTGTTGGCGTACTAGTCGCCAACACACTCTCCTACCACCAGTCACTTTCTATAGTTGTCTTTTCGTTGTTGTGCCTCCCTTTTCAGGTAGCACTTGCTCGGGCTCTCTCTCGGTTAGCAAAACCAGAGAGAACGACAACTTCATAGGGCAACTAGTTGCACTGGGTTGTGCTTTGAGAAGCCCCCAATTCCCCTATATATATAGGAGGGTCATGGGACAAGGTTCTCTATCCCGAGCAATGCGGGACTAAAGCAGGAGTAGAAGGGTTCGAGATTTTCCACAAAAACAACCAACTCGCAACCTGAACCGATCGTTTCACAACTGAAATGGTCGGTTGGGGATATGAGCCGGTCGGTTGACACCTCAACCGATCGGTTGGTACCCATGAATCAGTCGGTTCACTTCTGAACCGGTCGGTTCACTTCTGAACCGGTCGGTTCACTTCTGAACCGGTCGGTTCGTGGTCCTGATCAGTTCCCGATTGACTTTCCTTCTTTTGTTTCCAATTGGTGTCGAATACCAATCCTTGTTCCAATCAAATTGGGCAAGTGAAACGAAAAGAAATTTCTCACCAATCTTACTTTCCCAACTTGCCCGGTTGAAACAGTTGAACCGATCATTTTAACACTTGAAGCAATCGTTCACCCTGTCCATGAGTCGATCGACTCACCAGTTGAGCTGATCAGTTCATCACATGAGCCGATCGGTTGGGAGTACATATTGTGCAAAATTAGTCAATTGCGGTTTCAATCAATCTGATACTCTAATCAATCAGTCCAACACCTTGAACATTATGATATTGAGCTATCGATTAATTGAGTGTTTAATTGAACTACTAAACTCCTTTAGTAATCAATCTAAACATTATTTGTGGACAAACTCCTATTCCAGGTTAAATCCTATGTGTGTGACCCTATAGGTCCATTTCACATTGGCAGTGAAAGTCCATAACACTTATGACTTCACAAGCAAAGAGCGGTGCCTAGTCACACATCAGTCTAACCAAATGAAATAGAAAGTTGGAGAACACATTTCCATCCTACAATCCGTGAATGGTGTTACAGTGAATGTATAATTCCTTTGTCACTGATATCTTGAATGAACTTGAGGCATGGAACAATCATCCTATCAACATTCATTCATTTCTTTGATCTCAGAGCACACTGGGTGAGATGTGTGTGACATCAATATCACATATTGATTCACACGTGCATGCGCATGCCTTTCTCAATCCCACTCATCAAGTGGCCAAGGACATCAAACTCCCTCAGGAGGGAAAAATCCCATATCTAACACTCACCCCTCAAAAGCCCCATGTGTCAAAGACACCCAATCACCACCTTTATAACAACCCATGTTTCAGGACTGCATTTGATGATGTCAAAGTGTACCCAACGATATGTGTTGAGTGTAGTGATTTCAGGTCTAAGAATCACACTCATCACCATCACTGTGAGAGATGATTGTGACTAGCAAGTCATGGTTCCATGTGTCACTCTGACGGTGGGTCTGTCTGGTACCTTATTCTCTAACAAGTACCTATGTGCTTGGTTTGATATCACTATATCATGACTAATGAGATTCTGCCATCAACCAACACACAAGCTAGTCTTCAATGTTATTGATGTCTATGGTTATTTCCATAATAACAACCAACTAGGGACTAAACAAGAATGAATACTCTTAACATCCGTATGATCTCATCGTTCAGGTCCTCAACCCAAAAGCATACGTCATTGAGTAAAACAATTCTTTAAACATCTATCATGTTACACCATCATCTCAGAAATAGTTTAAACATATAGATTGGAAATTGACTTTATTATTTTTCAAATCATTTACAAAGTATCCCATTACAATCATCATATGACTTGCTCTATGGGCATACATACCAACATGCTCCCACTTGCACTTAGAGCCAGTCACCAAGGAACCTCAGTCCTTGTGACCTAGCATGACCATCATGCTTCTGCTGAGAAAGGGCCTTAGTCAGTGGATCAGCTATGTTGTCTTCAGTTGGTACTTTGCAAATCTTCACATCTCCTCATTATACGATCTCTCGTATGAGATGGAAGTGCCACAGTATGTGCTTGGAACGCTGATGTGATATGGGTTCCTTATCTCGTGCAATAGCTCCATTATTGTCGGAATAAAGTTCAATTGCATCACAGCTACTGGGAACTAAACCAAGTTCAGAAATGAACTTCCTGATCCACACAACCTCCTTTGCTGCATGTGAAGAAGCAATATACTCGGCCTCTTTAGTAGAATCGGCAACTGTTTCTTGCTTGGAACTCTTCCAGCTCACAGCTCCATTATTAAGGCAAAACACAAATCCTGACTGTGATCTGTAATCATCTTTATCAGTTTGGAAGCTTGCATCGGTGTAACCCTTTACAACCAGCTCTTCCTCGCCGTCGTAAACAAGAAACTGATCCTTAGTCCTTCGCAAGTACTTGAGGATGTTCTTTACGGCTATCCAGTGAGCATCCCCGGGATCTGACTGGTACCTACTCGTCATGCTGAGAGCATACGAGACATCTGGGCGTGCGCACAACATAGTGTACATGATGGACCCAATGGCTGATGCATATGGGATCCCATTCATACGCTCCCTCTCTTCACAAGATTGGGGACATTGAGATCTAGAGATTGTGACTCCATGTAGCATGGGGATGTTGCCTCTCTTTGAGTTCTCCATGCTAAACTGCTTCAGCACTTTGTCGATGTACATGCTCTGACTTAGTCCGAGAAGCCTTCTAGATCTATTTCTATAGAACTTAATTCCTAGAATTTAGGATGCTTCTCCTAAGTCCTTCATTGAGAAAATATTCCCAAGCCAAGTCTTTACCTTCTCTAAGGCTAAGACATCATTCCCCATCAAAAGTATGTCATCCACATACAATATGAGGAATGTGGTCGAGCTCCCACTAACCTTCTTGTACACACAAGGTTCATCTTCATTTTGAATAAATCCAAACACTTTGACTTCCTCATCAAATCGAAGATTCCAACTCCGAGATGCTTGCTTCAATCCATAGATTGACCTTTGCAGCTTACAGACTTTATTGACATTCTTTGGATCTACCAAACCTTCAAGTTGTGTCATGTACACATCCTCATTTATATTCCCGTTAAGGATTGCGGTTTTAACATCCATCTGCCAAATCTCATAGTCATAATAAGCTGCAATAGCAAGCATGATCCTGATGGACTTAATCATGGCAACTGGAGAAAAGGTTTTGTCATAGTCAACACCTTGAACTTGTCAAAATCCCTTTGCAACCAATCTACCTTTATAAGTTTGCACATTTCCATCCATGTCAGTCTTCTTCTTGAAGACCCACTTGCACCCTATGGGTGTTACCCCTTCGGGTGGTTCCACCAAAGTCCATACTTTGTTGGAGTACATGGATTCCATCTCAGATCTCATGGCTTCAAGCCATTTCTCAGAATCTGGTCCCTCCATAGCCTCTACGTAGGTAGTTGGATCATCATCTATGATCAACTCACCACCTTCCTGAGTCACAAGGTATCCAAACCTCTCAGGTTCAAGGCGGGTCCTACTAGATCTATGAGGTCCTTGTGTTACCTAAGGAGAATGAGATTCCACAACACCTTGTGAATCTCCATATTCCTCTCATACATCTATCGGTTCAATGTTTTTTTGTTGGGCTTGAACCTCTTCAAGCTCTATTTTCCTCCCACTATTTCCTTTGGAAATAAATTCCTTCTCTAGGAATACAACATCCCTGGCAAAAAACACTTTGTTCTCAGTAGGGTGGTATAGATAATCTCCCTTGGTCTCCTTGGGATATCCAACAAAATAACATTTATCATATTTGGGTCCTAGCTTATCAGGAAACATTTTCCTAACATAAGCCTCACAACCCCAAATCTTCATAAAAGACAAATTGGGACACTTCCCGGTCCATATCTCATATGGTGTCTTTTGAACCGATTTAGATGGTACTCGGTTATGTGTAAACGCGGCGGTTTCAAGAGCATAACCCCAGAAAGAAATTGGAAGATCAACAAAAATCATCATTGATCGCACCATATCCAACAATGTGCGATTCCTTCTTTCAGACACATCATTATGTTGTGGTGTTCTAGGCGGAGTCCATTGTGATACAATACCACGGGCTCGCAGAAGGTCCTCAAACTCCTGTCTTAAGTATTCTCCACCTCGATCGGATCGAAGTGCCTTAATACTTTTACCAAATTGGTTCTACACTTCATTCATGAAATCCTTGAACCTTTCGAGGGTTTCTAACTTATGTTTCATCAGGTACACATAGCCATACCTACTGAAGTCATCAGTAAAGGTAATGAAGTACTGATACCCACCTCTGGCATTAGTTCTAAAAGGCCCACATACATCAGTATGTATGAGTCCTAATAGGTCACTAGCTCTCTCACCTTTACCTGAAAAGGGAGTCTTGGTCATCTTGCCCAATAAAAAAGATTCACATGTCTCCATTGATTCATAATCAAAAGAGTCTAGATAACCAACTTTATGGAGTCTAGAAATGCTCTTCTCATTTATGTGCCCTAGACGACAATGCCAAAGATATGTTTTGTTTGAGTCGTTGAGTTTTTGCTTTTTGGTGTTTACGTTGTATACATTTGTCTCCAAATCTATCAAGTATAGACCATAAGACATTGGGGCACTGCCATAAAAGATCAAATATTTAGAAATGGAACAATTTCCATTCTTAATAAGAAATTCAAATCCATCCTTGTCCAAACAAGAGATGAAAATGATATTCCTATTTATGGCAGGTACATAATAGCAGTTCTTCAGCTCTATTATCAGCCCACTAGGTAGAGTTAACTCATAGGTTCCTATGGCACTAGCGGCAACTCTTGCCCCATTAGCAACATGTAGTTCAACCTCACCTTTCCCTAAAGGCCTACTTCTCTTAAGATCCTTCACATTTGAACAAATGTGAGATCCGCATCCAGTATCAAGTACCCATGACGAAGAAGTAGTAAAGTTAATCTCTATCACGTATACACCAAAAGTAGAGATCTCTATCTCTGACTTCTTCTTCCATCGTTCCTTCCATCCTCTCCGTGTAGAAGAAATTGGTTTGGTGAGAGAACCCTTCCTCTCCCTTACCTTTCGCTCCATTGATCTCTATCCATGAACTTTCTTTCTTCTTCACCAACACATTAAGCGTACATAGAGTGGATTCATAGGCTCCTGGTATATTAGGATTGTGCAGAACACTTCTCACAGTCCTCAACCAGTTATGGAATTTGTTCTCAATTAATTTGCCCATTTTAAAAGGTGATTCTTTTTCCATTCTACAAGAGAAAATTGCATTTTGTCAAAACTCCTTTTGATTTGATTTGAATAAAATTTGATGATAGTTAATTAGGCCTTTAATTAATTACCGCTCCCACTATTTTGAATCAAATTGATAGCCCTCACCATCAATTAGGAAGATTGCATCGTACAATCTTCTAGTGGGTCAAGATCCATATTTCATCAAATCATGAGTCAGCTTTGGTTGATCGCCCATAATCTTGACTATTTAGGTAGGCCATCAGGCCAATTGCATCATATGGAACTCTTGATGAATGAACATGTGCAACACCTTGCCATGAACATTCAGTGCCTCTGGGCTTAGACGCTCTAAAAATCACCAATTAAGTCTATCCCAAAAGCTGACACGGTAAACATGCACCCTGCTTTGGCAGAACCTGCATGTCGACCCTTCACACTTCCACAAGATGGACGGCGCACCACGCTTTGGCGTAACCTATGCTTGGTCGATCGAGTTTGCCATGTGTGTCTCTAATGGAAGGCGTATAAGACTTAATATTTTAATGAGAGATTTGGTTTTTATATACATATACATATCCAATCACCACAATATATAGTACGTATCATATACATGCTATATCCCACAGAAAACATGCGAAAGGATAAAACCATGATTATGGCCATCCTATTGTGATTCCTCGAGCCAAGAGGAATCACGGTAATCTAGGTCTACATCACAAGCAACCTGTACAAGATGTAATATGTGCCTGCCTTTCTAGGTTTGATCAGCTCCTCTCCATGACTGATCGGCTCTCCATCAAGTTGGTTGTTTGGGTGCCACCAGCCAATCAACTGGCGCCTCCAACCAATCAGTTCACCGGTCGTCGTGCATCTCCTCGGGTCACCACCTGCTCGTCTCGCTCCTCAAACCGGTCGTCTGGAACACCAACTGATCAGTTCATGCCTTGAACCAATCATCTCAGGTCGTTCGTAGGTCGTTCGATGTTCTTTGACATAATAAGAAATAAAATCTATCCTATTTACAATTGAATTGTGAAACCCCGAGTTACATTTGGGGGGAGCAAAGGTAGGAAAAGAAATCTCGAATTATTTCCAATTACATCAGGAATAGGAGAAAAGGGAATCGGTGCGCAGACCGGGATGCAAGCAACCACATGCAACCACACACAGATATAGGGTTTATAGGCCATAACCATGCTACACATCCACCACAATACTCATTTAAGGGCGATGCGTATCGAGTGCATTAATATTACATATCATATATGTATATTTGGGATATGTGGATTGGACATGCATAACGCCAATTTTATTCGCATCGTATGCAATAAATAAATGCGACAAACCAAAATCGATCGTATCGATAATCCTAAAATATCGAGCAGTTGACGTGGCTCTAATACCACTATTGGGTTTTAGAGGAGGCAGAGAAGCAGCGGAAACAAAAATTTTCTCCCCAAAACCCAAAATAAAAGGAATCGCGTCAACGTCTATACAATAGGAAAGATGGTTTGTAAATTCATACCTTGTCCTGAGGCTTTCTCGGCAACAGTACCTTGCGCCTTGCGCGGTCTTCACCTCCAGTCTTGGACGGTGTCTGTGAAGCTCCTGGTCACACCGGGACTGAAGACTCCTAGTCTCACCGGGACTGTCAGGATTGACAGTTGTCTTTCGAGCGACAGAGGTCTCCCGCCTCTACAGTCGTCCACACGGACTGCCTAGAACTCCGATCTCCTTGTCCCACAAGGAACCGGAAGGAGTCACACCCTCCTGTTGGTGTACTAGTCGCCCACACACTCTCCTGCCATCAGTTTCTTTTTGTAGTTGTTTTTCCCTTGTTGTGCCTCCCTTCTCGGGTAGCACTTGCTCGGGCTCTCTCTCGGTTACCAAAACCAGAGAGAACGATAACTTCACAGAGCAACTGGTTGCACTTGGTTGTGCTTTGAGAAGCCCCCAATACCCCTATATATATAGGAGGGTCATGGGACATGGTTCTCTATCACGGGCAATGCGGGACTAAAGAAGGAGTAGAAGGGTTCGAGATTTTCCACAAAAACAACCAACTCGCAACATGAACTGATCGTTTCACAACTGAAACGGTCAGTTGGGGATCTGAACCAGTCCGTTGACACCTCAACCGATCGGTTGGGATCCATGAACAGGTCAGTTCGTGGTCCTGATTAGTTCCCGATTGACTTTCCTTCTTTTGTTTCCAATTGGTATCGAATACCAATCCTTGATCCAATCAAATTGGGCAAGTGAAACGAAAAGAAATTTCTCACCAATCTTACTTTCCCAACTTGCCTGGTTGCAACAGTTGAACCAATCATTTCAACACTTGAAGCAATCGTTCACCTTGTCCATGAGTCGATCGACTCACCAGTTGAGCCGATCGGTTCACCAAGCTTAGCCGATCAGTTTATCACATGAGTCGATCGATTGGGAGTACAGATTGTGCAGAATTAGTCAATTGCACTTGCAATCAATCCGGTACTCTAATCAATCAGTCCAACACCTTGAACACTATGATATTGAGCTATCGATTAATTGAGTGTTTAATTGAACTACTAAACTCTTTTAGTAATCAATCTAAACATTGTTTGTGGACAAACTCCTATTCCAGGTTAAATCCTATGTGTGTGACCCTGCAGGTCCATTTCACGTTGGGAGTGAAAGTCCATAATACTTATGACTTCACAAGAAAAGAGCGGTGCCTAGTCACACATCAGTGCTACCCAAGTGAAATAGAAAGTTAGAGAACAAATTTCAATCCTACAATCCATGAATGGTGTTATAGTGAATGTATAATTCCTTTATAACTGATATCCTGAATGAACTCGAGGTATGGAACAGTCATCCTGTCAACATTCATTCATTTCCTTGATCTCAGAGGAGAGTGGGTGAGATGTGTGTGACATCAATATCACATATTGATTCACACGTGCATGTGCATGCCTTTCTCAATCCTACTCATCAAGTGTCCAAGGACATCAAAATCCCTCAGGAGGGACAAATCCCATATCTATCACTCACCCCTCAAAAGCCCCGTGTGTCAAAGCCACCCAATCATCACCTTTATAACAACCCATATTTCAGGACTGTGTTTGATGATGTCAAAGTGTACCCAACGACATGTGTTGAGTGTGGTGATTTCAGGTCTAAGAATCACACTCACCACCATCACTGTGAGAGCTGACTGTGACTACCAAGTCATGGTTCCATGTGTCACTCTCACGGTGGGTCTGTCCGGTACCTTGTTCTCTAACAAGTACTTATGTGCTTGATTGATATCACTATATCATGACTAATGAGATTCTGTCATCAACCAACACACAAGCTAGTCTTTAGTGTTATTGATGTCTATGGTTATTTCCACAATAACAACTGACTAGGGACTAAACAAGAATGAATACTCTTAACATCTGTATGATCTCATCGTTCAGGTCCTCAATCCAAAAGCATACGTCATTGAGTAAAACAATTCTTTAGACATCTATCATGTTACACCATCATTTCAGAAACAGTTTAAACATATAGATCGGAAATTGCCTTTATTATTATTCAAATCATTTACAAAGTATCCCATTACAATCATCATATGACTTTCTCTATGGGCATACATACCAACATCAAGCCCAATGTAGTGTAGGTAATACATGTGAGAAAGGTAGTTTTGTCTCTAGTGCAAATGGCAAAGAAGTTTTATCCCATATTACTCATTCCTAGAACTTTTATGGTCCTTATATGTAGGATTACATGGGATACTAGTGTCGAAAGGTCCTAGGAGGAGGGTATGTTCTCCTCCTTGGTGAGTATGTTGACCACAACACACACGCGTGCGCGCACACCACACCTATCATGGCCTGGCCGGGCCGGGCGCCAGATCGGGCTTGTGGCTTGTGGATTGTAGAGAATGTATTTCATCTTCTATCTTCTTTTTACACTAGGATATGACGATATAATTAATTATTGATTTAATTAATTATTTGTTTCCTAATCAGATTTATTAATCCTAACTGGAAAATGTCTCTTTTGCGGAATTTTCCACAATATGTACAAGAGAAACCGTGTGGTTGCATTTTAACAGGAATAGGATTACTGGGGCATGTAAGGCTATAAATATACCTCTGATCATTAGGATTAATCAAATCTTTCGAACACACAACTGATAGTTGTTCAAGTGCGTGTTTGTGAACCCTAAAGTCAAAGCCTTCCGCCGTCATTCCATGGTGTTACATGGCGGCCCTTTTCCAAGACGTAGTATGTTTGTTCATCCTCTTCCTTCCAAGGCCAACCTGTCAGGTTGTGGTTCCTTCAGTTGCTAAGTTGTATTGTTAGTGTAACTAATTGTCTACATCGTTCGTCGTCAACACGAGCAAGACGTATCTTCTTCAGGTTTGTGACTAGGTCGACTAGAAGAATGGTGCCTATCTTTCCAGATTAAGGGTTGTTGATTTTTTTAAGTAACACATTCATTTTTCAATGAATAATCTGGTCTGGTTCCTAACTCAGTTTTTATTTTATCCTGCACTTTTTATTCTTTTGCTTCTTATCTGGATCTGGCCTAAACCTATTAATAAGTTGCACATGTTGTTGTTGCATGTAACGACGTATAATCTAAAATTTCCAACAATCTTAAAAAAATACTTTTTCTATCGTGAATTGATAATGTTCGGTCATGTTGGTTCTGGAAATTAAATTGATACGAATAGTATGCCTTAGAAATTTACTGGTACCAACTTTTATCGATGGTAGAGTCAGATGCAAATTTGGCTTAATGTTGTGGGTTATGATCAATATTTAGAAGAGACTGGACCTAAATCTGATGATACTATCCTTGATAATGCAAATATAATTGCTAACTGCAAGAAGGGTGATAAGACGTGTTGATGTTTTATTATGTTTAGTTTAAATTTCAAACTGTATGGTTCTTATTTGAAGCTGCCTATTATTACTTCCAAAATTCAGTGGGAAGTGTTAGTTAAAGATTTTAGTACTAAAAACCAAGGTGCTGAAAAGTATTGTGTGTCTAAGTTCCTAAAATTTCAGATGGTTGAAGGTATGTTTGTCTCTGATCAAACACACGGCCTTCAACTCTTGTGTCATGAACTCTTAGTTGTAAAGATGGAATTTCCTTAGAATTTTGTTGTTATGTATATCACAGAAAAGTTCCCTAAGTCATGGGAATCATTTGGCATGTCTCTTAACCATCACAAAGAGATGTGTGAATGGATAATCTAATGAGAGATATTAACATACAAGAAGAAAACTTAAAAAGAGAAGACAAGATGCCTACTGATGCAAACTCGAGTGTCAATTTTACTACTGTTAAAACCAAAGACAAGAAAACTAAGAATGCACATAAACCTAAGGCCAAGTTCTGGAAGAAACTGAAGAACAAACCTTGTTGGACTTGTGGACAGGTTGGCCAATGAACAAAGATTGTTCTTCGAAGAAGGCAAAAAAACTACTGCACCTACAACTGAGGAGGTTGTGGTCAATATGATGATTGCATCCTTGCACCTCAATTATGGGTATGTTTCTATAAAACCTAAAATTGTTTCTATTTTTGAACCACTTTATTGGATAATCGACACTGGGGCTAATGTACATCTTTGTGTTGATAAGTCCCTATTTGTGTCTTACCCGGCCTCAAGAGGATGTTCCGTGACTTTGGGCAATTCCAGCTCTGCAGAAGTCAAAGCCAAAGGATGGGTAGACTTGAAGTTTCCTTTGGGGAAGGTTCTAACGCTTCATAGAGTCAGACATGTTCCAACCATTTGTTATAATATCCTTAGTGGTGTAATCTTAGTAAGGGAAGGTTTTAGATTAGATTGCAAATGTAATAAGGCTATTGTTACATGCCATCGTGATTCTTTATTTTTTGGCACGGGGTACCTATGTGATGTGGAGAACTTATTTAAAATTCTTGTTGAACCTATTTCAAATTCCATGTTAAATTTGAATGATAATAGTTTTATATGCATTAATCTTGTTCCATCTGATATTCGACATTCACATTGGACATGTTAATATTGGCTCAATGAAGCTTATTGTTACAACCCATTCCTAGATTTGTGTGTAATCTAAGAGATTTAAGATAATCTTAATGATTATCGTGTTTTGTTAGTAATACTCTATGTTGTGCTTTATATTAACTTTTTTAACCTTAAATACTTATTTGGGCAACTCATAATCATGACTTAAGCATACCTTAAACATCCGAGTTGGAGTTAATATAGCATTAACCCATACATGTGTGCAAGAAGAGAGTTAATGATATTGGAGGAAATAATTAATAAATGATTTATCATTTGAGAATTTTATCAAAATAATATCTTATAATTGTATATAATTCAATTATGAATCAAACAAAAAAAGAATGAATCAAATCAGAGTTAATATGAGAGAGTTATGTCATTTTCACTAAACATATATAGATCACCGCAACCGCGACGCTGCATCGACACAGCGACCCGAGATGCTTGATGCTAGGACTGCTATTGATGCTGCGTCGACACCGTGACCACGACGCTGCATCAACACTATGACCTACGATGTTGGGACCATCACCGATGCTACGTCGACACCACGACTGTAACCGACGCTGCGTCAACACTGCGACCACAACTGACACTGCGTCAACACCGCGACCGTGACCGACACCACCCAACATAGCCAATTGTAAAATGATCATATCTCGAGCATACTTATTTGTTTTCAATGAAACAAAGTATGTTGGAATCAAGATTCTATCCTCTATCATCCCAGACATTTTTCTCTATGAAAGGGTGACCCGGAGGATGATTTCTGGGGCAGTTTTTGGTGAAGAATGATGGTAATCCAAAAGGTTTGTTTTAGATTCGATTTGGCAAGTAGTTTTAATCGTCGATTCCTCCTTCTCCTTGCCTCTCCTTAATCAGAATCCCTATTACAACAAATTTTAGGTTTGGTTTAACCTATGATCTTTGCATTCCACCTATAGCAGATCTCGTTTAGGGTTGGAAGGAAGAAGAAACTGTAGATTTTGCTAGAGTCTTGCTATGGATTCTAGATTTGTAGAGATGGGATACATTTATAAGGTGTTCTCACACCTTAGGGTGAGTGGGTACTTCCTATAAATAGTAGATTGCATGAAAATGAGTTAAATGATCAATAATCTTCAATTGCTTTGTATGCGAGTACAAACACTAAGTTACCTTTTTGATCTAGTTTTTGCAAGATGATATGAAATGGATTATTTCTCTGTTGTGATGAAATTCAGATTATGAAATCACATTAGAAATGATTGCAATCCATCTGAATGAGAGTTCTTAAATTAATTGTAGACGTTACATGATTATACTGAAAAGTAAGATTTCTTGGCTATGACTGAATTTGTTGTATAATTGAATACAGACGTTTTCCTATTTGAATCTCCTTGGTGACAAATGATTGTTTTATTTGTATGTGTATTACATATATGTCAGATAACATCTTGGATTTCATTCGATGATATCAATGTTTGCTTGATATATCAGTAAGGTGGGTGAAACCCTATATGAATGGAAAGTTGAAGGTTTGCAATTAGACATCTTGATTCAATGTTATTCATGATGTTATGATGTATACAATCCTTATGCGAGTTATGTGATAAGTGAATGAGGGAAATGAAACCCTAATGATATGTGTTCAGTGAAATAAGTATTGTGATGTCAATGTTTCTCAGTTTGATATGTGGTGATGCTTAACAGTTCAGTTGTTGTAATTGCTATCAGATGGGTTATGAAATGAATGATTTATAAAGATGAACAAAGATGTGTTGATATGATGATTGAATTGTGAATTTCAAAATTGAATTACACATGTTGATGCCCTTAACACTGTAGAATCCTCAAAGGATGAGGCTTGCGTTGTAAGGAGGGAACAATTTTTCCGACTGGAGGTAGTCCAGATCGAGGTAAGCCGGAGCGCACCAGTAGGGTGCGGGGGTCTTGACCAGTAGGGTAGACTCCTTAAAATTGTATGGTACCCAACACCAACCAGGGATGCCCACTACTACAGAAATGGCCTATGAAGTCACTTTCCAAGCGTCGGTTATTAACTAAGAACTAACGCCTAAAACATACAACATCGGTTTAAAACACAAATCGACATATATCGGATACGAGTGACCAGACACGGGTATCACTTTCTATTTAGTGTCGGTTCGAGAATAAACAACCGATGCCTAAAAACACCCACCAAATCCAATTTATCCAATGAAAAAAATTTGGTCCAAAATTTAACTAACAACGTTGGTTATTTAATAAATAACCGACCACTAAAACTTTTTCATGCGGGACATTTTTATCGTCCGTTATATTCAAAAAACTGATGCCAATTTGTTTACCCAAGCTATCCACGCAAAAATATTTACACCCCTATGGGCGTCGGTTTTCTCTTAGTGATCGACGTTGTTATGTTTTAGCGTCGATTTTTTAAAGAACCGACGCTTAAGTTTAATTTAACTACACCCGCGCGAGGGACTCTTCCCCTTTCTCTATTTCATTCCTGATTCTTCAGTTCACATAACTAGGTCTGACGATTTCTTCTCTGCTGGTGCCGCCGCCGCTCGATTGCTTCTCTGCTGGTGCCACCGCCGCTCGCTGTAGGTCTCCTCTCCTCTCCTCACCGTCACCCCCGCCGGTGGCTTCTTTGGTCGCTCGTCTACTCCTCTCCTCTCCTGCTAGGTCTCTGCTCCTGATCGCCTGCTCACTGCCACTGCCCGTTTGTTGCTTACTGCTCCGGATACCCACCCTCTCACTCGCTGCCGCCACCGCCCTCTTTCCTGCTCGCTGCTCCTACAGATATATCCTTTTCCTCCTATTCTCCACCATGTTGTTAAATCGCAGGTTGGCACGGACGTGTTGGTAGAACGGCCCTGCTACGTAGCACGATCGTGGTGGCTGATTGTGTGCTATATTGCTCAATTATGTGTGTATATTTGTGTATTTACTATTTTGTGCTATTTTGTGCTTGCATATATTTGTGTTTAGCGTTTAGGGTCACATGTGGGTCTTCTATTTCTAAATTGATTATGTGACCGTGCTTGCATATATTTGTGTTTAGGGTTTAGGGTCACATGTGGGTCTTCTATTTCTAAATTGATTATGTGACCCTAATTAATACATTTACTATATATTATCATGGTTTATTTACTGTTTATTCAAATCTTTGATATATGGAATCATGGTTTATTTACTATTTATTATTTACTGACAAGCATGATTAAATGATGTCACACAAAACATAGGATATGAATGATGAAACTAGGATTGTAGTTATAAGAATGATAGCACATGTATTTGTTGGCCTAGAAACCTGTCCAAGATTTACTTATTAGGAGTAAATCTTAGATAGTCCCCAGTTTGGGACTATTCTTGAACACCTAATCTCACTTAGGATGTAAGTGTATAATGTGGATTAGGTTTTCAAGAAAATTTCGGCAACATTTCCTCGTTTGTTCTCTAAGTATATGTACTTAGAGAACAAATGGGGAAATGCTGCCAAAATTTTCTTGAAAACCCAATACACATTATACACTTACTAGTGAGATTAGGTGTTCAAGAATGGGATAGGTGGTACACATTTATTATATATAAGAATGACAACACATGTATTTGTTGGTCTAAAGTTTTAACCATGCATAAACTCTAATCTGTTAACCCTAGACCCTAATCTTGTTGTAATATATAGCGTGTTTTCTCTTTGATCATAGAATGGATAGATCATGGATGTCCATTCGCAATCGCTGCACCCCAGAATTTATATATGGTCTTGACTGTCTGAGGAACATAGGAAACAACCTGGAGATAGGTTCTACTGTCCATGTAGGCATTGTGGTAACAACTTAAAGGTTAGCACTGGTGACAAAATCAGAAGTCATGTCATGTGCAATAGGATTGTACAAGGCTATATAGAATGGAACTGGCATGGAGAGATTTCAAACCCAAAACCAGTGGATGTCGATAGAAGTGCTTGTGTGGAAGAAGAAATTGCCTTCGATGACGTAGATGTGAATGAATCAGATCCAGTAGACATCATTGATGCGATGCTGGATAGTTGTGGGGTAGAGCACACCAAAACTGATCCACCTCCCATGCTTAGAAACATTGTGCATGATGTTGAGATACCTTTATACATGGGTTGTATGTTTATGAAGCTTAGTGTTGTGTTGAGATTGTATAGACTGAAAGCTAACAATCGATGGAGCGACAAAAGCTTCATGTCATTGTTGTTTTTGTTGAAAGAAATTCTTCCTGAAGGAAACGAGATGCCGATCTCAACATATCTCTTAAAGAAATTGTTGTGCCCAATGGGAATGGAAGCCAAGAAGATACACGCGTGCAAGAATGATTGTGTATTATTTCAAAAGGACTATGTGGATTTGAAAGATTGTCTGAAATGTGGTGCGTCAAGGTATAAATTGACGACTTCAGGGGAGTCCAAAACTGGTTCTCCCGCCAAGGTGATGTGGTATCTACCTATAATGGTTTCAACGCTTGTTTGCCAATCCTATAGATGCGAAGAATTTGAGGTGGCATGCAGATGTTAAGAAAAATAATGATGGGATCCTACGACATGCATCTGATTCCCCACAGTGGAAGAAGATTGATTTATTGTACCCTGAATTCGGTGAAGAGGACATGAATCTAAGACTTGGGCTTTTTTACAGATGGGATGAATCTGTACGGGACATTGAAAAACCAACATAGCACTTGGCCAGTTATGCTTGTTATATACAATCTTCCTCCCTGGTTGTGTATGAAAAATAAGTATGTTATGATGTCATCTTTGATATCGGGCCCTAAACAACCTGGAAATGATATCGATGTTTATCTTGAACCTATGATTGATGACTTGAAGAAGCTCTGCAGTGAAGGTGTGGTGACCTATGATGCTTCATGAAGAGAGACATTTTGTTTGCATGCTATGTTGTTTTGCACTGTGAATGACTTTCCAGCATATGGGAATTTGTATGGAAATAGTGTCAAAGGATCTAAAGTGTGTCCTATATGTGAAGATAACATTGATTCAATATGACTAAAACACGGCGACAAGACTGTATATCATGCTCATCGAAGGTTTCTTCTAAAATTTCATCTGTATCGTAGGTTGCGCAAAGCATTCAACGGACGGAATGAGGAACGTAGTGCACCTAAACCTATATCAGGGGTGGATATTTATGAAAGAGTGAAAGACATCACCAATGAATTTGGTAAGAGATCACAATGTATGATGGCCACAAGGAGTGACAAGTCTTTATTCAAGAAGAAGTTGATATTTTGGGATCTTCCTTATTGGAGTTCTTTGACAGTCACGCATTGTATCGATGTCATGCACGTTGAGAAAAATGTATGTGATAGCGTCATCGGTACTCTGTTGAATATACCAGGTAAGACTAAAGATGGGATAAAATCCAGAATGGACCTACATGAATTGGGAATAAGGACAGAATTAACAGAAGTAGTTAGTAGCGATCGGAGAACATACTTACCCCCCGCTTGTTACACGTTGTCTAGAAATGAGAAGAAAGCATTTTGTGAATGCTTGGTAAATGTTAAGGTGCCACAAGGTTACTCATCCAACATCCGTACATTGGTATCAATGAAAGATCTGAAGTTGATAGGTCTTAAATCTCATGATTGTCACACTCTAATGCAACAAATATTGCATGTGGTAATTAGATCTATATTGTCGAAGCATGTAAGGTTTGCAATCACCAGACTTTGTTTCTTTTTCAACAGTCTGTGCAGCAAAGTTATTGACCCTGATACTCTCGATAATTTGCAAAGAGAAGTGGTTGTTACCCTATGTCAGCTTGAGATGTATTTTCCTCCGTCGTTCTTTGATATCATGGTACATCTTGTTGTCCACTTGACTAGGGAAGTGAAAATGTTGGGACCAGTTTTCTTGCATTTGATGTATCCCTTTGAACGATACATGAGCATTTTTAAAGGTGATGTTCGAAACTGTTATCGGCCAGAAGGGAGTATTATTGAGGGTTATGTGGCGAGAGAGGTTATGGATTTTTGCAATGACTTTCTGAGTGGTAATGACGCTCCCGTGAATGAAAAGAATATTGAGGAGCATTTTGGCAAAGGAGTTTTGGGATCACGGGTGAAAGTAACCAGTCGTGAGTAGTTGGAGCAAGGTCACTTGTATATTTTACACAGCATGGAAGAAGTGAGTGTTTATATCAAGGAACATACCAATTTCATCAAGAGACAATATCCTCGAGCCAATACAATGTGGCTTGCTAGAGAGCATAACAAGACATTTATTAAGTGGTTTGAAGATAAAGTCTTACATCAACTATCTCAAACACCAGATAATCTTACTGAAACCATCAAATGCCTCACCTTTAAACCAAAATTGAATGTTATGTCTTATGAAGGGCTTAACATAAATAGTTTCTCATATTACACAAAGCGTCAAGATGATAAGAGTGTCATCCAAAACAATAGGGTCACCCTTGAAGCGTCTTCATTGTTTTTTGCAAGTGCAAAGGATAAAAGTCCACGTGAAGCTAAAATGTCATATTACGGTGTCATTGAAGACATATGGGAGTTTGACTATGTAGATTTTAGAATTCCTCTCTTTAAATGTAATTGGGTTGACAACAACAAAGGAGTTATAGTGGATGAATTGGGTTTCACGATAGTGAACTTTGAAAAGATTGGTGAGAAGGGTGAACCATTCATATTGGCATCACAGGTGAAACAAGTATTTTATATCGATGATCCTGCAAATGATAAATGGTAGGTTTTTCTTCATGGTAAAAGATAGTTCATTGAAGAACCTATAGATGAAGAAGAGTACTATGATAAGTATGATGACTCCAGTCCATTCTCAGTTGGGTTGCCAACACCACCAAACATTGAAGCTGGGGATCACAATGACTTGTATGTTTGTGGGGATCATAATAAAGGATTGTTAATTGATAAAAGATCACAATATTAGAGGCATGGATGTTTATATTTTTATTATGTTTTATTTTTCTGAATGTGAACTTTACAATGTTAATGTGGACTTTACAATGCGAATTACTTTACAATGTGAATTACTTTACAATGTGAATGTGTACTTTACAATGTGAACTTTACAATTAGTGTTACTTTATAATGTTAAATTTATAATTTGAATGTGAGCTTTCATATGGTTGAGCATTCCCATGATGACTGTGTTGATGATCACCGTGAGGGTGAGGACGTGCTTGCACCGCCTAACAATGTTAGTTTTAAGAATATATCCCGGAGGTTTCTATCTATATGTTCATTTATAATTATATTATGTAAGTGTGTTTTCTTATCAAATTTTAGGTTGGTGATGTACCCCCTGAAGAAATTACAGCACTTGATGAGTAGCAAAAGAAAATTGAGAAAGTAAGGGGCATCACAATGATGAACAAGTTAATACATCAAAGGGGCAATGGACCCAAATTAGCTGTGGATTTCGATCAGGCAGGAAATCCATATGGAGTGAACCGCAACTCATTTGTTTCATATCTTGGGGTTCTTACTCGCAGTCATTGTAGTCCTATCCTAGAATCATGGCATAAAGTTCCTAAGGGGAAGAAAGACCACATATGGAAGGAACTATGTGTGAGTTATTATTATTTGTAATTCTATTTGTGTAGATTACTAATTTTTAGGATACTAGTTAATAGCAATTCTATTTAATTTGTAGAGCATATTTGATCTGGATGAAAATTTGCATCGTAAATGTGTGATGCAATGTTGTGGGAGGGTCCTAAGGAACTATAGGACCAATCTCACCAGAGATTACATACGCGATGCTAAGAATAGGTTCTCGATTGATTCCAATTCTAGACATTGATCAAAATTTAACTAATTCTACACTAATAATTTTTGTTTGTATTCTTTTTAAAAAATAAATATAGGAAGAAGGAAGCCACACATCAATGGAACTACTTGGACCCCAAAGACTAGGGGGAGTTTGTTACCCAAAGAAAAATAGATGAATTCAAGGTATTAAGTGCCACTCCCAATTTAATTAATATACATTTTTATGTATTCACCTATTCAAGATTAACCTTTACTGTTACTAACCAAATCAATGTGCTAACTAACTAGGCTATCAACGATGCTCAACGAGCAAGGAGTGCACTAAATGTGCACGACCACACAATGGGTCCAAGTGGATATGTAGGCGTTCGCCAAAGACTACAGGCTAAGTCTACTCAGCCTACTGCTACTCAGAAGACTGCAAAGTCCTCTACTGCTATTCCCGCACCTCTGCCTCGCCATACTATGTGGATATCTGGGAGACAAAATAAGAAGGGAGAGATACCGAAGCCTGAAACCACTGAGGCGACTGCAAAAATGGTAAAAATCAACTCTTAGAGCAATCTATCAATATTTATTATTGTTATGTTTACTTACGAATTTTTTTTGATGGTGATTAGCGGGAGTTGCACGAGAAGAGGAAGGAAGGCAAGTTCATCCCTCATGGCACAAGGGATGAACTGACGGTTTCTCTAGGTAACCCAGAGCTTCCTGGACCTGTAAGGGGTGTAGGCGCTGGTGTGGGCATCAGTGTTCTTTGGGCCATCCCAGTGCAAACCTATCCCAAAAGCAAGACTTTTACAAGCTGAGGTAACTTATTCTTATTTTAGAATGTTATTGCGAAAGGGAATTCAATAATCAGAAACTAGCATTTCTTTTATCCATGTATAGGTAGATTCCTTAATTGATAGGAGAGTCGAGGAAGTAGTTGATAAAAGACTCCAAGAAGCAATTAACAAGTGGCAGGTGTCTCAGACTGCCACTCAGACAGTACTTGTGGTGGACCTCTCTTCTCCTACTGCTCGTACTACAGAGGTTGGGAGTAATCCTATAGACCCACAACCTAGCACGTCCTCTGTAAGTATTTTTATGGCATATATAATAGCTAGTATGTTCAAGATGATATGTTTGTATATATATGCATATAACATTCTTTACATAAATTTGTAGGGGTTGAAGCCATGTCGACTAAAAAGTGAAGGATATATCGTTGCAGAGGTATCGGCTTACCCACCCCTTAAAGGGTGCAGGTTTCATGGGAGTCCAGTACCATATGGCATGGTATGTGTGAGCCCAATACATATACTCACTGGCTGGACGAATCTTGTACTGCCTCATGCACACCTAGATGCTGAAACACTTGGTAAGGCAGTAGGCGGAGTGATACTGTGGCCCGAAGCGGATGTCCTCTATATTGATATTGTATGATAAATTTTCATTACTTTAATTTGTTAGTGTGTATATATATATATATGAGTAAATTGATATGAAATTATATATACATGTCAAAAAGATGAGACCCGTTACATCTCGGCCTCCACCTCCTCGACTACCAAGTTGGCTTCCAGGGGACCTACACACCTCGATAGGTCTTAATTGTAGGGGTGTGGTAGTATGGATCGGCGAACATAATCCAAATTGCCCTATAAATGTTACTATTCTGGAGAATGATGCAGGTAAATCATATGATAACAATCTATTTATACAAGTTTAGCATACATATTAATGCATATGTAATAGAAGTTCTGGATACGTATTAAAGCAGGTCAAACATTCGGAAACAACATATTTATACAAGATATTTTGGAGTTGTTTAGTTATGAATGGCTGAACACATCTATGATAGAGCTGTAGATATGGTGAGATTAATGCATATGGCAATCTAGTTTATACATCCATATACCTTGTTTTATATACGTAAATCTGGTTTCTTATATATTAATGCATACGTAATACATGTTTTGCAGCCACTTACACAAGACATGTACAGATTTTGGGTTTTCCCATGTGGGATTTTTGGTTCCATCTTTGATTAGTGTTGTAGATACATACCCGTATTCAGTTACTTCATATTGGTGTGATGCTTTTCAATATTTCGGTAAAAATAATAAGACGGTGATAATAGCTCCATTCAATGTCGAGTAAGTTTACTTTGCTTGTAATTTGGAATTAATCAAATTACATTTTTATTGCGGATATTGAGTTATCAATTTTCTACTTTCTTACTTGTAGTGCTAAGCATTGGGAGTTATTAGTTATTGTCCCCAAGACATTCACCGTCTATTATCTAGATCCTGTGGGGAGTGAGTTGGATGTATTATATGTACATGCAATTAAAAGGCCATTATTCTCATGAGAAATATTTTATGTTTTTATATCTATTAACATTTGTTACTGCATTACTATTCAATTATGCAATTTAATGTGTTACATTAACATATATAGGGATTTACAAGAGTACAAAAAAGCTGGAGGAAAGGTCCCCAGGAAAAAAAATCTGACACTCATTTGGGAGAATGCGAAAGTAATTTCCTGACTCCAATGTATATATTATTTATGTGAACTGTGCTTATTTGTATTTTTGAATATTTTGTATGTTTCAATTTATAGTGTGCTACACAAGACAATGGTTGGGCATGTGCCTACTATGTGATGCGATTTATGGACCTTATCATCAAACATGCCGTATTGGAAATCGATAACATACAACAAGTATTATACATAGTCTATTTAGATAATATGGAATATATGAATCTTATTATATATTATTATAATTATGTATATACGTCATTCCCTTTGTAGGTTTTTAAAACTGATGACTTCAACACAGGTGCAAAGCGTTTCGATGTACATTCTCCCTATACGAGAGATGAATTAGATGCTATAAGAGAAGATTGGGCAAAAGCCCTGCAAAGAGTGGGAATTTTTAAATATAATTTTACTGACAATGATGACAGTGATGACAATAATGAATAAAGAATAACTTTGTTATCATAATTAATTTTGTGTGAATGCGAATGAATTTTTATGAATTGTCATATGTGTGAGAAAATCATCAATACGTGAATGTTTCTACATGTTTCTGAATGTGGAAAGAGATGAAATAAATGGAACTGCAGGTTGCTACTGGTTTCTACATGCGTGTGATGAAAAAATAATATGAATTAAATGTTCTTATACATGAGTATGAATCACATATATATAATATTGTCCATCATGTTAATTTTGTAGGTTTGTGGCCTGTTGTTGGCTGATATCAATGGATGTCGTAAAACCTGCAGTTCATAACTGAACTGCAGGTTTCTCATCCTACGACTAGCCACAACAAGTTTGCAGACTGGCAGAAAAAAAAACATTAAATAGGTGTCAGTTATTTGTGTAAAACCGACGACATATGGTTACAGTGTCGGTTGCCCTACTAGTAACCGACGTCGATTTCCCTAATGAGGCCAGACACCACGGTCGTGCTGGCCAGCACGATCGTGACAGCATACCAGACACCACGGCCCTGCTGGTCAGCACGGCCGTGGCAGCAGGTGATATGGCATCAGTTATCACTAATAAACCGACGTCGATAGTGCCCCAGATGGTGCCCTTCCTGTGGCGCGAAGGCATATGGCATCGGTTTCTAAGCTAATAACTGACACCTATATCCCCCTGCTGGCGTGTTTTCAGTGGCGCGTGAAGGGTTGTTGCGTCAGTTTGAGAACCGACGCGTAACGGTTGGGCTTTTAGTTGCGCCCACATAGGTTTCGCTTAAAAATTGACACTAAAGGCCTTAAATAACTAACACTAAAGGTCGTTTATGTACTAGTGGCCGGTGGTACCTGTGTTACTTGTTGAGTGATCAATGGTCAATAGGTCCACTGATGCACAATAAGCCTGATGTCTTTGACTCACCACCTGAGTACTCAAGTTGAGAGGTGGAGTCTGAGATATCCAGCCTCTCTTATTAGCCATTGAGAGGAAGACGTGCCGAGGCCCATTGCAGATGGGGTCTTACTCAAGAGATAGGCTTAGGAATCCTGGCATTCTTCTAAGCATTGTACAGTGAGATCGTAGCTGATGCGATTCTTTCACATGTTGTGGTACAACTCATGTGGGTTCAGGGCATAATAAGATGAATGAGAGGTTAAAAAAGTGTGCACAATTATTCAATTATTCATTTTACGTTTCTGAATTATTAGTTTTCTTTATGATCAATCAAGCATATTCATATATTGGATCACTCATGTAGATATTTAGAGTATCCGACAATATCTGTGATTGTTAATGTTGGATCAAGGGCTCTAGAGGGGGGTGAATAAAGCTTCACAAATCTCACAAAATGGATTAAACCACCAAATTATATTAAGTGTAGAAACTTAAACAAGCAACAATTTGATATCCTAACTAGCAATCATAGCAAGGATGAGAGACAAGGAAGAGCAAGCACTAAGACATGTGGTTTAGAGTGGTTCCACGTCCTAACTAGGAGCAATGTCAGTCCACTACCTAGAGGTAGCTAATCTCTAGGATTTACAATCTTAGTACTCTTATATTCCATCATAAGATTACAAGACACAACAACTTCACATCCAAGCTCTTAGTACCTCAAGAAAAGATCTTCAACCTATAAAAGGAGCTTACCCACTTGAACCATGGAGTCTTCAGCCATCAACATGGACTTATCCACTCCTTCTTCAAGCTTCGACCTTCAAGAGATTACCTATCTTTCTTGAGCACTTGCCTTGACTATCTCCTTCACTTGGAGATCTGGAACACCTTGCCTTCTTCAACCTTGAAGAACAACAACCTCTTCTCCTTCACTCAGAGAAGATCTTCAACCTTTTCTTTGATAGGAAAGAGGGTAGGAAGATGGTAGAGGAGAGATTTACATCAATACATGGAGCATCTCTCTTACAAAGGAACCTATCTCACTCATACTCACAAATTTGACTTGAAGGTAGAGAGGGAAAGGGGCTCAAAGGGTTAGAACACTCTGAACTAGGCTAGGACCAAGCATGTAGTGAATGAGCAACCTTGGAATGAACTCTAAGAGGTCCTATTTATAGTTGAGGGTGCCCCTTTAAGTTGTGGGACACTTAGTTACAAAATATAGCCATTTTTTTATCAAAGAAATGAATCTATTTTTGCTCAAAACACACACCAACGGTCACAATCACTTTCTACAAATTCCGGATAGTGCAATTGGTCCAGTTTTAATAAAGGTAACTCGACCGATATAGTAAAAGACAAAGCTGATATTCAAATCATCGGTCGAGTTTTCCCTGGACAAACTTGACCAACCAATGAAAATCAAACTGGTCAGTTACTCGATCGGTCGAGTTCTATGAAACAACAAATCGACCGATGGTATCTTCAGAAACTTGATCCAGGAGGATCGCTCGAATTTGCAACTCGACTGATTGACTACATGTGGTCAAATTTTCTAAAGTGCATCTAAAGTGATTAAAACTTGGTGTTTAGTGTCACAATCAATTTTCTCAACTAAGTTATAAGTCAATTCATCATTACAAGTGATTACAGAAATGTTCTAAGGTCATTTACATAGATTTCCAAAAATGCACACTTGTAGCTCATTTGACTTGAACTTGAGCCAATCTATGGCTTTTGATTTTTGATCCTTTTCTTGTGCCTAACACCTGAAATCAATCTTTAATACACATATTAGATACTTATGAATGGAATGGTTAAGTCATTATTAAAATATGGACAATATATAACCTCTAGGTCAATATTCTCCCCCTTTTTGGCAATGACAAACCATTCCTCAAACATATTGAAAATTATATAGAAGTTATATCTTTGCCTTGTGAATTAAGGGGATTCATGATGTGAACAATGTGAATTTCTCCCCCTCAATCTACGTTTCTTCTAACCTACATGGTTAGTCTATCTACACATAGAAGATATAGCATATATGCACTATGTGGTCCTTTTGCAAGTCACGTGATAAAATAGTAAATGAACAAGAAAAGGATCTCATAAGCAATAAGCAATAGTATAACAATGAATAACAATATGATTGAGTTTGAAACTAGTGAAATATCTCTCCCCCTTTTGACATTATCAAAAAGTAGGGTGGTAGAAGAGCATAAAATAGGTCTTCTACAAAACACAATCAACTAGATGATTATACAAGCAATCTCATATCATATGGCAAACAAAGACGAAAGTAACATACAATCTCAGACAAAATCAAAATATATGGCATCAAAGCATAACATATATCAGAGTAAATAGTAAGAGTGCACATCACATATATTACAACTCAGATGCATGTTCTCATAGAAAAAACTACAAGTAAGAAGCGATGAAAATAGAAGCTAAAATAATACAACTTAGATAAATGTGTCTGGATGTTTCTTATGCAGAATAGCCTAGAAGGATGTATATGATCATCATGCTCGACTAAAAACTAAGAAACAAGCTAGACATCTAAACTATCTATATCAACGGCGTCATCATCATCAACTCCTGGCTCATAGTCCTCATCTCTATCAGAAGGTGCAACATTAGTACGTTCATCACTAGATCCAACACCATCACCATCACCATCATCTGAAGCATCCTCACCATCACCATCGTCATCATCATCAGCCTCAACATTGTCACCCTGGTCAGGCATCTCCTCATCAGTAGGAGGGTTGAACACGCGACAGGGCCAATGGGCATTCTGCTCAGCCCACGACATACCAAGAGTGTAGAGATCATTGGATTACAGTTAGGACGGAGTAGAGTCACCAAGGCTGGCAAGCAAGGTGTTTAGGGGACCAACAGGAAACGGGAGGCAGGCAAGGGCGGAGCTACCAGTAGCAAAGGGTGGTGGTGGAGGAGCAGCAACAGAAGGCTCGGGAGCAGGGTAGTAATGATTGTATGCATATGAAGAATAATCACTACCGGGGTATGACTGGTAGGTGGGGTAGGGGTGAGCACATGATATGTTCATGGAAAACATTATAGAACACAAATCCTAATGCAGGTGGTCCTGAACCTGTTGGTTGTATGCTTGTTGGTGCATCATGTAGCCCATAAGGGTTTTATTGGATACACGGAATGAAGCACAGATAGGTCTAGGAGGAGGCTGAGGTGGTGGAGCTCGGGCAGAGGAGGTAGGGGTTGCAGAGGCTGAGGCATAGGGAGAAGCACTAGGGGTAGAGGAGGTAAACACATGCACATAATTTTGAATTGTGGTCTCACTGATACAAACACCCTTTCTGGCTACTTTGGAATGAAAGTCTGAAAAGAGGGATTTCTTAGTGGCGAACTTGAATAAACCACAAATCAAGGTTGGGTAGGGAGGGTGGGTGCCTATGGTGATCTTTCCAGTGTCAAAGTAGGTCATGTGGTGTAGAATGTATATGACCCACTTGACACTGATGTTCTCTAAGATGCAATACATAATGACAACAATTTTCTCTACAATATCCATTTGATTTTTCTTCAGATGAATATTGCAGTTGATCACTAGTGCCATAATGTGCTTCCTAAGGTCAAGGGAGGATGAAGGTAGGGTTGACTTCTTCTTATATGGAACGTCAGGTTTCTTCAAAAGATGATGAATATTAGGTAAAGTCAATTCATTTTTCTTGTAGAAACCTTTCGAGTCTAGAATATTGAAATACTCTCCATAATCCTAGCGCCAAGTATCATTTTCCTCATCTTTAGAAAAGAAGACATTTAATACATCCTCATAGATTTGGAATTTCTTACCAGTGATCATTGATGTGAGGATTACTTGAGTATTCAGCGAGGGAACGAGGGAATCGTAGTTCCGACACAAATTAGCATAGAACTCGTGAACTGCTTTAGTGCTTGACATGGAATTATTAAAGCAATCATGTTCAACGGCCAGGGAAGAAAGATGGTGGACGGCTAGCAACCTAGTAACCTAATCTATGACCGCTTTATTCATAGGACTAGGCTTAAACATGGCGCGAAAAGGAAAAGGACTCCTAGGAAGAAGATCCTCATACCTATTAACAACCTCAATCGAGATAAACGAGGTATCGTTGAAGGGAATCAAGCGATTAGATGAGGAAGACGAATGTGCATTGCTTGGAGAAGGTCATTTTCTCCTTTGGGAAGCCGTGGAGGAGAGAAAAGAGAAAGAAAACGAACAAACACATAAAGAAAACCTCAAAAACAGCCTAAAACCACCAAGGAGTGCCTGGGAAGGTCTAGGTCGAGCTATCTAGGTCGAGATAGGGCTAGGATAGTGAGGTTTAGGGCTGGAAGTGAGAGCTTAGGGCTAGAAGAAGAGGAATCAATCATCGATTCTCTAGTTGAGAGGGATAATAGTCGGTCGGTCCTAACTTAAAGTGACTTCAGCCTGTCGATCGGTCGAGTTCTGAGATTTAGAAACTTGACTGATTGGTCCTCTGAAGAATATCTCTCGACCACTGATCAATCGAGTTTGTCCTGGGGGAAACTCGACCGATGGTCAACCTGACCTAAAACCATCAAACTTAATTTCTAGCCATATACATGCTAATTAAATTCATTTTTCGAGTCTATTATGTACATTGAACATACTTAGACACATATCACTCATCATTGGGTATTATTTTGTGATAAAACCAAGAAAGTAGAGAAAACCCAAAAACAAGTGAAACTAAGCATGTCAACAAGCAAGTTAAGCACATTTTAACCATATATAGGCAAGCAAGGTGAGGAAATCATGAGCACAACATATAGGATAGAAACACCTAGCTAGATCACATATCAATATCATCCAAAGCAATAATGAGCAGTTTAGATCAAATAAAATTAAATTGTTCTCTTGCTAGAGGTTTAGTGAAAATGTCTACCAACTGATTTTCCATGTCCACATGCGTGATATAAATATCATTCTTGGTAATGTGATCACGAAGAAAGTGATGGAAATCCTCTATATGTTTAGCTCTACTATGCAATATAGGATTATAAGAAAGATTGATTGCACTAGTATTATCACAAAAGATAGGAGAAGCATCAACATGTATGTTAAAGTCTTGGAGCATTTGTTTCATCCATAGGACTTGAGCACAAAAACTCTCAGCTGCAATGTATTTAGCCTTAGTAGTTGATAATTCCACGATGCTCTATTTCTTGGAAAACCAAGACACCAAGCATGGTCCTATAAGGAAGCAAGTGCCACTTGTGCACGTTCTATCAACCAAACCACCTGCGTAATCTGCATCACTATATGCCACAAGAGTAAAGTCCCTTGACTTAGGATACCATAGTCCAAAATTTTGAGTTTTGGCTAAGTACCTCAAAATCCTCTTAACGACACTAAGATGTGACTTCCTAGGGGTAGATTGAAAGCGAGCACACAAGCCAACACTAAACAAAATATTAGGTCTAGAGGCAGTTAAATAAAGTAAACTTCCAATCATACCTCTATAGAGATTCTCATCTACCTTCTCACCTTCTTCATCTCTATCAAGTTTGGCGATATTAGACATGGGTGTATCCATCGGCTTCATGTTCTCCATCCCAAAGTCTTTGAGTAGTTCATTGGTGTACTTGCCTTGGTTGATGAAGTTTCCTTCTTTTATTTGCTTGATTTGAAATCCGAGGAAGAAAGTTAACTCACCCATCATGCTCATCTCGAACTCACTCTTCATAAGAGAACTAAACTCCTTGCAAAGATCAAGATCAATCCCACCAAAAATGATATCATAAAAAAAATTGAATTATAAAAAACTTGCTAGAAGTGTGTTTTAGAAATAAGGTAGAATCAACTTTGCCCATGACATACCCATTATCTAACAAAAAGTTCTTTAATTTCTCATACCAAGCTAAAGGTGCTTGTTTGAGTCCATAGAGAGATTTTTGCAACACATAAACATGATTGGGTAACTTGTCATTTTCAAAGCCTAGAGGTTGAGCAAGAAATACTTCCTCCTCGATTGTACCGTTCAAAAATGCACTTTTAACATCCATTTGATATAACAAGAAATTTTATAACTAGCAAAAGCAAGTAGCATTCTAATAGATTCAATTCTAGTAACAGGAGCATAAGTTTCATCAAAATCATTAACTTCCTGTTGATTGTAACCTTATGCCACTAACCTTTCTTTGTTCCTTACCACTTTGCCTTGTTCACCAAGCTTGTTGCGGTAGACCCACTTGGTGCCAATGATTTTTCTATCACTAGGTCTTGGCACTAGAGTCCGCACACGATTCTTCTCGAATTTCTTTAATTCCTCTTGCATGGCTAGGATCTACTCGTCATCACCAATAGCTTCCTTGATGTTCTTTGGCTCCAACTGTGAGATGAAGGTGTTGCCTACTTGTTCTTTGTTGTAGGCAGCTCGTGTGACACCCCGCCATCATGCATACACCTAGATGACACGTGAAAATGTGTGGAACCAAATAATACCAAAGACACATGTTAATTAAAAATATTTTTGGAAAACATACATAAGAGAACTTTTGCATCCAGATCATGTAGAGAAGGCATGTTATAAAAATATTTATAGGCTTTGATATATGTTCACCGCTTATCGGAACCAGATGTACCGTCAGCACTAGAGTTCATCACCTGTTTATACATACATAACGGGCCACATACGGCCAGCAATAGGATAAACCAAAATTACAACAACTAGTCATCGTGAAACGTCGTCAAACACCTCTGAGGACCTGAGAGTACAGGGATGACTCTAGTACTCTACTACAAAACCACCAAACAGTAGCATGTCCATCTCTTGCCTTCTACTGCTCTTCTTGTTGTTCGGCCGCAACCAAACGACCACCACCACGTCTAGGGTGATCACCTAAAAAGGGTGTAAACCAGTGGGGTGAGACACATAGTCCCAGTGAGAAACATAACTCCCCACCAAAACTATAAAACCTCAGAAGGTTAAAGCAAAAACAATAGATAATTGATAAAGTGTATAACATGAGCATCATACTGAGCAAGGCTATTATTACCATCAATCTTACCAAGATATCCAGGAGACATATAACCAAGTATTCCTTTATGGAACATGATTGACAAGACAATCTTTAAAAGAACTTATCACAAAATATAAGGATCGTACACGCATCTGCAAGATGTAACTAGATCAACTATATAAGCAAGGCCTCAATCAATGTTCTGTATTTTGCTCTAAGCAAGATTTACTATTCCGCTGGATTACATTTTATTATGCCCTTAGGGAGTGAGCCTTCCCTGCTCAATTCCAACCATTGGTTGTGAAGCTCGATCTGGTGCCATACAAGGTATGAGGAGATACAGACTCCATGACCTCACCTTCTCATGGTCAATACACGAATCATCAAGCAAGACCACAGTCTTATGCTTATAGGGCCTCAGCCTCTGGGTTAGCTTCACAAGCTACCCATATATCTAGCTCGCCTTGACATAGGTGCTAGTACATATATCTGAGTCATGAACGCATCATGCTCATCATCACATATCCCTAGCCATGGGTCTGTTCACCATGCTCCATATGTCCTGAGTTTGCAACCACAATTGCACACAAACCCTCCTATTTTAGGCTAGGGGAAACATCACATATTCATCTAGGTAATCCCATAGGATAAACCTGTTTCACCATCACCAAATACTGACGATGATGGATCTATGGCCAGGGCAAAGTACATGATATTTTCATCTATAATTAATTAGTATATTTTAAGCCAATTGTTGAGGCAACCAAAGTATAAACATAGCCATATAGAATTTCATCACTATTGCCATCATCATACTGTCCTGGGACCTCAATCCCTCATTATAACAACCACTGCCTCTCAAGGCATCATAATCATGCATCAACATTCTGCGAATGCATTCCTTAATTCATCATCATAGGATAACACCTCAACTAGGCACTCATCCTTTATTAGGTCTTCAGACCTATCAACATGTTATCTCATTAGCAAGGATTATCATCTCATTGTGCTAGTCAAAGTACATATTTCTCATAGCTCTTACCAGGCTATGAATCCACATAGTATACCTGCATGATTAGTATAC
Source organism: Alisma plantago-aquatica (assembly GCA_963693085.1). Lineage (NCBI taxonomy): Eukaryota > Viridiplantae > Streptophyta > Magnoliopsida > Alismatales > Alismataceae > Alisma > Alisma plantago-aquatica. The sequence continues at coordinate 1,104,082,687 of OY856412.1, forward strand.
ACATTCAGAGAGATAACTTAAGCCATCATGGATTAACAGGATTATTATACTATCAAGTATAGAGAAACATCCATGATTATATCACACATAAGCTTTATCATTCATAGTATTATTATCAATCATGAGTATATATTATGCCTTATACTTGTGACTATATACACATGTCACATTAACATGTGTAGCAGCATCATATCTTTCCAAACATACCTGGTTCACAACCTATCATCTTATCTCATCATCATAGTTGCAGGATTCAAGGTGATTACATCATATCACTTGTATTATCATTATTAATAGAGAACTATCAACTATATACATTCTGGGTTATCATAAACCTCACGTAAAATATGTATCGGGTATGGTCTACCCTCACCAAAGGATGTATCGGCTAGGGTTTCCCAACCCTAAGCAAGCTCACCACCATAACGGTCAACCCCATCATTTCACCTATCGTGCAACAAGGACTCACCAGCTCACATGGTGTCGGGAAAGGTGTACCGTGCATCAACAGATGCTATCGGCCAAAGGCCAATTGTGCATAAGGATCAGGGTTAGGGTTAGGGTTCCTCTATCGACTAACCAACATTGACCATATCGACCCAAGGGTATAACGCCCAAGGCGCCTCTATTGTGCAAACATCTCCACGTCGTTCAAGGTTCATCTATATCAGCCAGGGCACCCATGTCGTCCAAGATACCATATTGGGCACGGACATGTTGGCTACTCAACAAGCATATCGGCCAACACCACTAAGGTTCCCTAAACCACCATCATCTCGGGCACCACAAGACTACTCAAGGTGTGTCGTGCAGAGCACACATCATGGTGTATCTCCTAAGCTCCAACTCCACAAAGGGTATCAGCCAAGCTCAACTAGGCATATCGGCTAAAGGAACAACACCACTTAGGTCAAGAAGGCCATATCGTCCCTCTGAGTTAAGCTTCCCATATCGGCCACCACTTAAGGTACCTACTAAGATTTCTCTATACCACCATATCGAGCACCAAACCAACAATCTCCACTAGGTGTATCGGCCAAGGGTAAAACCCTAGACGGGCAACACTACTCCAAGATCATATCGTGCAAGACACAACCTAACAAAGTCATCTTCATGCACTTTTCTCCACTTCTCTCCTAAAGGTATCCATCCCAAGGATCACATCGAATCCATGCATATCAAGTGGTATTAGATCCACTTGTATATTGTGTCCTGAGGAAGACAAAACACAAGACGGTCACTGCTCCTGAAGCATCGAGGAACCATCGAGAGGGGTTTATAACAACAGGCTATCTTTCTTACAACTAACAGGTAAAGGGCATCTATCAGGCAGACTATGTGTGATAAAAGAGTGTGTACCACCTGGGTCAACCAGAACAGATTTAAAGCAAGAAGAAGACAAATCAGAATGAAATAACTCCATCTGACCTGTCACCACTCGCGAGTTGACTATCGCCTCAGGCTGACTAATAACATAGAATTGAGTCGTTGCTTGTTGTCCACGTCCTCTGCTTCCTTGAGCAGACAATCCCTCTTACAAAACTTGACCACATCCTCGCCCTCTGTTACCACTGGGCTACTATCTGTCTGACCCTTGTTGATTCTACCTCAGCTGTTGAGTTACTTCAACATCTTTCCTTGGGCAATTTGACCTTAAATGCCCAGTCTATCCACAGTGATAACATGAACTTCCTTCTATTTGTGGTCTAGATTGCCATGTCACTGCCACAAAAGATGTACTATGCGCCTTCCACGGCAAAGAAACATAACCTCTTCCCTTACTCGGAGACCATTGTGATGGTAGATGAGAACTCTGCATCGTGGAAGGTGCTAAAAACCTTGGCTTCTTAAAGCCACCAAATCTTGGTCCCTAGAACTGAGCAGGCCTTTTCCTGGTCATGGACTCCCTTTTCTCCCTGACAGACCGTTCAATCTTGTGGATGGACTCCACAAATGTGGCAAACCGCTCCCGATTTTCCAAAGCAACAGTAGGTGTCGATAGCTCAGCACTCAAACCTTTCTCAAACTGCCTGATCCGTTCATCATCTGTCGCCGCCATGTGAGGATAAAACCTCAACAAGTCCATGAACTTGGCTTCATACTCGATGACGCTCATCAATCCTTGGCGTAGATGCTCAAACTGGTTGATCTTCTCATCTAGATACGTCTTCAGAAAGTATCTGCTGACGAACACTCGTCGGAAAACCTCCCAACTGATCTCCTCACCGGGTCGTTTTTCCTCCTCGATCGCCCACCAGTGGACAGCACTACCCTTTAGAAGGTAGACATCGTGCTTGACTTTGTCTGCTTTGGGGATGTGAAGGATCCGGAAGGTCTTCTCGAGACCTGTTACCAAAGATCTACAATTGCTGGATTAGCCGTTCCAGCATAATCTGAAGTTCTGACTCGGCGAAGCCGCTCAAAGGTCTTCCCAATACCCGATGTTTCACCATGGGAAGCCTGTGCTCTTGGTCAGGCACTGGAAACCTTTCCACCATGTGATTCATCGTAGCCATCAACTGCCCCATAAGTTGTTGGTAGGAAGGATTTTTGAGAATGGTTGGGTCAAGTTGGAGGACCTCAGGCACCCGATCTTCATGTGCCTGCACTCTTGCGCCATCAATTGATGTAGCATCACTACTCTCGGAAGCATGTTCTTCATAGTTTCCAGACATCTTTAAGATTTTTCTTCTGTTGAGGGCAGAAGGTTATTGTAAGAAAATCTAGAAAAACTCACAGGAACATATGCAAACCTAATCCTAGATCCCTGTAGACTCAGCGAACCTAGAGCTTTGATACCAACTATACTATGACACCCCGCCATCATGCAGACAGTGAGATGACACGCGAAAATGTGTGGAACCACATAATACTGAAGACACAGGTTAATTAAAATCGTTTGCAGAAAACATACATAAGAGAACTTTTGCATCCAGATCCTGTAGAAAAGGCATGTTACAAAAATATTTACATGCTTTGATATATTTTCACCGCTTATCAGAACTAGATGTACCGTCAGCACCAGCGTTCATCACCTATTTATATATACATAACGGGACACATACGGCCAGCAACAGGATAAACCAAAATTACAACAGCTAGTCATCGTAAAACATCGTCGAACACCTCTGAGGACCTAAGAGTACATGGATGACTCTAGGACTCTACTGTAAAACCACCAAATTAGCAGCATGTCCATCTCTTTCCTTCTACTTCTCTTCTTGTTGTTCAGCCGCAACCTCACGACCACCACCACGTCTAGGGAGATCACGTAAAAAGGGTGTAAACCAGTGGGGTGAGACGCACAGTCCCAGTGAGAAAAATAACTCGCCGCCGAAACTATAAAACCTCAAAAGGTTAATGCAAAAACAACAGATAATTGATAAAGCATATAACAAGAGCAACATACTGAGCAAGGCTATTATTACCATCAATCTTACCAAGATATCCAGGAGACATATAACCAAGTATTCCTTTATGGAACACGATTGACAAGACAAGATTTATAAGAACTTATCACAAAATATAAGGATCGTATAGGTATCTACAAGATGTAACTAGATCAACTATATAAGCAAGGCCTCAATCAATGTTCTGTATTTTGCACTAAGCAAGATTTACTATTCTATTGGATTACGTTTGATTATGCCTTGAGGAAGTGAGCCTTCCCTACTCAAATCCCATTGGTTGTGAAGCCCGATCCGGAGCCATACAAGGTCTAAGGAGATATGGACTCCATGACCTCACCTTCTCATGGTCAGTACACGAATCATCAAGCAAGACCGCAGTCTTATGCATATAGGGCCTCAGCCTCTGGGTTAGCTTCACAATCTACCCATATCTAGCTCACCTTGACACATGTGCTAGTACATATATGTGAGTCATGAACGTATCATTCTCATCATCACATATCCTTATCCATGGGTCTATTCACCATGATCCATATGACATGAGTCTGCAACCACAATTGCACTCAAACCCTCCTATTTTAGGCTAGGCGAAACCTCACATATTCAACAATATGTGATCCAGGTAATCATGTAGGATAAACTTGTTTCACCATCACCAAATACTGATGATGATGGATCTATGGCTAGGGAAAACTACATGATATGTTCATCTATAATTAATTAGTATATTTTAAGCCAATTGTTGAGGCAACCAAAGTATAAACATAGCCTTATAGAATTTCATCACTATTGCCATCATCATACTGTCTCGGGACCTCAAGCCCTCATTATAACAACCACTGCCTCTCAAGGCATCATAATCATGCATCAACATTCTGGGAACGCATCCCTTAACTCATCATCAGAGGATAACACCTCAACTAGGCACTCATCCTTTCTCAGGTACTCATACCTATCAACCTGTTATCTCATTAGCAAGGATTATCAACTAATTGTGCTAGTCAAAGCACATATTTCTCATAGCTCTTACTAGGCTATGAATCCACATAGTATACATGCATGGTTAGTATACACATTCAGAGAGATAACTTAAGCCATCATGGATTAATAGGATTATTATACTATCAAGTATAGAGAAACATCCATGATTATATCACACATAAGCTTTATCATTCATAGTATTATTATCAATCATGAGTATATATTATGCCTTATACTTGTGACCATATACATGTGTCACATTAACATGTGTAGCAGCATCATATCTTTCCAAACATACCTGGTTCACAACCTATCATCTTATCTCATCATCATAGTTGCAGGATTCAAGGTGATTACATCATATCACATGTATTATCATTATTAATAGAGAACTATCAACTATATACATTCTGGGATATCAGAACCCTCACCCAAAAGATGTATCGGGTATGGTCATACCCTCACTAAAGGATGTATCATCTAGGGTTTCCCAACCCTAAGAAAACTCACCACCATAACGGACAACCCCATCATTTCACGTATCATGCAACAAGGACTCACTGGCTCACATGGTGTCGGGCAAGGTGTATCGTGTATCAGCAGATGCTATCAGCCAAAGGCCTATCGTGCAAAAGGATCAGGATTTGGGTTAGGGTTCCTCTATCGGCTAACCCTCAACATTGACCATATCAGCCAAAGGGTATAATGCCTAAGGCTCCTCTATTGTGCAAACATCTCCATGTCGTTCAAGGGTCATCCATATCGGCCAGGGCACCCATGTCATCCAAGATGGCATATTGGGCACGGACATGCTGGCTACTCAACCAACATATCGGCCAACACCACTAAGGTTCCCTAAACCACCATCATCTCGGGCACCACAAGACTACTCAAGGTGTGTCGTGCAGAGCACACATCAAGGTGTATCGTCCAAGCTCCAACTCCACAAATGGTATCGACCAAGCTCAACTAGGCATATCGGCCAAAGGAACAACACCACTTAGGTCAAAAAGTCCATATCGTCCGTCTAAGTTAAGCTTCCCATATCGGCCACCACTTAAGGTACCTACTAAAATTTTTCTATACCACCATATCGAGCACCAAACCAACAAACTCCACTAGGTGTATTGGCCAAGGGTTAAACCCTAGACAAGCAGCACTACTCCAAGATCATATCATGCAAGACACAACCTAACAAGGTCATCTTCAACCTCAAGCACAAGGGCACCAAACCCTAATTGATCAAGAGGGTCGACTCACTTCTCAACAACCAAGAGAGAGGGGTTTTGCACACCCTCTATCACAAATCGGGCAACCACAAGGATCAACTTCAACTTAGGTCATCATTTATCCAAAAGCTCACCTCTCAAATCCATGGTGAGAGGAGGGTGTTGCCCAAGAAACTAGAGTGTAGACTCACCTCCCAACTTAAACGAGAGAGGGGTATTGCCTATATCACTAGAGCTCAAACTCACTCCTCATGGCCAAGGAAAGAAAGGGGTATTGCCCAAAACAAATCCTAAATGTATGGTTCGGCCAACTAGATCTAAAGGTACACAACATCAACCACAACAACAAGATCACTATATCCCCAAGATTAAAGGTACATGCTAGAGAAAAATACATATCTAACAACTTGCAGGTCCGATCATGATCATATATGAATATGCAACATGAAAGAAGGTAGTATAGTTAGGGTTAGAGATTATGTAACCCGCCTTAAGCAAACTCCTTAAGATCCAAAGCTCCAAGCTTCTAGCTCCTAGCTCCAAGCACACCACTTTTGGCCACCTCAAGAAAAGGATCAAGGATCATAAGAACTTTGGCCGAAGGGTAGGAAAGATGGAGAAGAAGATGCTAAGGAGAGAGGGAAGATGATTACCAAAGAACAAGACCCACCTAGGGTTCGACCACCAAGCTAGAGGAAGAAGAAGCGATCTTCACCAAGGGGAAAGGATCATCCACCAAGCTCTCCAAGGAAGGTGTGTCGTGCACACAAGGAGGGAAGAACAACAAAAGAGCTAAAGGGTTCCCAAGGAATAGAAAGGCAAGGCATATATAGATGAGGGTGAAGGTTAAACCAAGGCAAGGTGTCAGCTTACTAAGGGACACTTTCCCAAACTTTTTGACACCTTGCAAAACACATGCACATGCCATGCCACCACTCAACCAAGGATCGACCACATGTCCAAGATGACACAAGGCCTCGTTACCCGATACAGGGCTCAACCAAGCAAGGCAAGGCCCAAACAAGTGAAAACAAGGCCCAAAAGAGCTCAACCAAGCCCAAGGAAACTCAAGGTACAAACCCAAACCTTCCTCTCAACCCTAGAGGAAGCAAATAGAGAGAAAGACATCTCTCAAGGTGGCAAACTTTCTCTTCAACCCTAGACTTGGGTTATTTTGCAAGTAGCACCTCCAACTCCCAACAAAACACAGGCAAACCATAATCACTACTAAAGGTGATTAGCAGGAAACCAAGCACAGGGTTTAAACAAAACAAATAGGGTAAGCCCAAAATGGAGGTCAGGGTCCTTACAGCTCGTGTCTTCGCTCTCTCAAATGGGTTTCCAATGATCAGCTCTTTAGGATGATTCTTTTCAAAGTGAGGAGTGGGATCCTTCTTTTCTTCATCTTCTGCTTCTATCACCTGCTTACCTTTGTTGTCAATGTTGAGGTCTTTCAACATAGGAACCATGTCATCTACAACATCATTATCAACAACATGCTTTCCAACAATAGGGTTAGTTTCAATAAACTAAACATTAATAGATTCTTCAATTTTTGATAATTCAATATTGAAAACTCTATATGCCCTTCCTATAGTGCTGTAGCCCAGGTAGAAAGCCTTATAAGATTTTGGATCAAACTTGTCGAGACAATCCTTCATGTTTAAAAAAAAAGAAGGACATCTAAAAACATGAAAGAAATCAATGGATGGCTTTCTAAGGAGATATGGACTCCATGACCTCACCTTCTCATGGTCAGTACACGAATCATCAAGCAAGACCGTAGTCTTATGGATATAGGGCCTCAGCCTCTGGGTTAGCTTCACAATCTACCCATATCTAGCTCACCTTGACACATGTGCTAGTACATATATCGGAGTCATGAACGTATCATGCTCATCATCACATATCCTTAGCCATGGGTCTATTCACCATGCTCCATATGTCCTCAGTCTGCAACCACAATTGCACTCAAACCCTCCTATTTTAGGCTAGGGGAAACCTCACATATTCAACAATATGTGCTCTAGGTAATCCTGTAGGATAAACTTGTTTCACCATCACCAAATACTGATGATGGTGGATCTATGGCCAGGGAAAACTACATGATATGTTCATCTATAATTAATTAGTATATTTTAAGCCAATTGTTGAGGCAACCAAAGTATAAACATAGCCTTATAGAATTTCATCACTATTTCCATCATCATACTGTCCCGGGACCTCAATCCCTCATTATAACAACCACTGCCTCTCAAGGCATCATAATCATGCATCAACATTCTGGGAACGCATCCCTTAACTCATCATCAGAGGATAACACCTCAACTAGGCACTCATCCTTTATCAGGTCCTCATACCTATCAACCTGTTAACTCATTAGCAAGGATTATAATCTCGTTGCGCTAGTCAAAGCACATATTTCTCATAGCTCTTACCAGGCTATGAATCCACATAGTATACTTGCATGGTTAGTATACACATTCAGAGAGATAACTTAAGCCATCATGGATTAATAGGATTATTATACTATCAAGTATAGAGAAACATCCATGATTATATCACACATAAGCTTTATCATTCAAAGTATTATTATCAATCATATGTATATATTATTCCTTATACTTGTGACCATATACACGTGTCACATTAACATGTGTAGCAGCATCATATCTTTCCAAACATACCTGGTTCACAACCTATCATCTTATCTCATCGTCATAGTTGCAGGATTCAAGGAGATTACATCATATCACTTGTATTATCATTATTAATAGAGAACTATCAACTATATACATTCTGGGATATCAGAACCCTCACCCAAAAGATGTATCGGGTATGGTCATACCCTCACTAAAGGATGTATCAGCTAGGGTTTCCCAACCCTAAGCAAACTCACCACCATAACGGACAACCCCATCATTTCACCTATCATGCAACAAGGACTCACCGGCTCACATGGTGTCGGGTAAGGTGTATCGTGTATCAGAAGATACTATAAGCCAAAGGCCTATCGTGCAAAAGGATCAGGATTAGGGTTAGGGTTCCTCTATCGGCTAACCCTCAACATTGACCATATCGGCCAAAGGGTATAACGCCTAAGGCTCCTCTATTGTGCAAACATCTCCATGTCATTCAAGGGTCATCCATATCGGCCAGGGCACCCATGTCGTCCAAGATACCATATTGGGCACATACATGTTGGCTACTCAACCAACATATCGGCCAACACCACTAAGGTTCCCTAAACCACCATCATCTCGGGCACCACAAGACTACTCAAGGTGTGTCGTGCAGAGCACACATCAAGGTGTATCGCCCAAGCTCCAACTCCACAAAGGGTATCAACCAAGCTCAACTAGGCATATCGGCCAAAGGAACAACACCACTTAGGTCAAAAAGGACATATCTTCCGTCTAAGTTAAGCTTCCCATATCGGCCACCACTTAAGGTACCTACTAAAATTTTTCTATACCACCATATAGAGCACCAAACCAACAAACTCCACTAGGTGTATTGGCCAAGGGTAAAACCCTAGACGAGTAGCACTACTCCAAGATCATATCATGCAAGACACAACCTAACAAGGTCATCTTCAACCTCAAGCACAAGGGCACCAAACCCTAATTGATCAAGAGGGTCGACTCACCTCTCAACAACCAAGAGAGGGGTTTTGTACACCCTCTATCACAAATCGGGAAACCACAAGGATCAACTTCAACTTAGGTCATCATCTATCCAAAAGCTCACCTCTCAAATCCATGGTGAGAGGAGGGTGTTTCCCAAGAAACTAGAGTGTAGACTCACCTCCCAACTTAAACGAGAGAGGGGTATTTCCTATATCACTAGAGCTCAAACTCACTCCTCATGACCAAGGAAAGAAAGGGGTATTGCCCAAAAAAAATCCTAAACGTATCGTTCGGCCAACTAGATCTAAAGGTACACAACATCAACCACAACAACAAGATCACTATATCCCCAAGATTAAAGGTACATGCTAGAGAAAAATACATATCTAACAACTTGCAGGTCCGATCATGATCATATATGAATATGCAACATGAAAGAAGGTAGTATAGTTAGGGTTAGAGATTATGTAACCCGCCTTAAGCAAACTCCTCAAGATCCAAAGCTCCAAGCTTCTAGCTCCTAGCTCCAAGCACACCACTTTTGGCCACCTCAAGAAAAGGATCAAGGATCATAAGCACTATGGCCGAAGGGTAGGAAAGATGGAGAAGAAGATGCTAAGGAGAGAGGGAAGATGCTTACCAAAGAACAAGACCCACCTAGGGTTCGACCACCAAGCTAGAGGAAGAAGAAGAGATCTTCACCAAGGGGAAAGGATCATCCACCAAGCTCTCCAAGGAAGGTGTGTCGTGCACACAAGGAGGGAAGAACAACAAAAGAGATAAAGGGTTCCCAAGGAATAGAAAGGCAAGGCATATATAGATGAGGGTGAAGGTCAAACCAAGGAAAGGTGTCAGCTTACTAAGGGACACTTTCCCAAACTTTTTTACACCTTGCAAAACACAAGCACATGCCATGCCACCACTCAACCAAGGATCGACCACATGTCCAAGATGACACAAGGCCTCGTTACCCGATACAGGGCTCAACCAAGCAAGGCAAGGCCCAAACAAGTGAAAACAAGGCCCAAAAGAGAACTCAAGGTACAAACCCAAACCTTCCTCTCAACCCTAGAGGAAGCAAAGAGAGAGAAAGAAATCTCTCAAGGTGGCAAACTTGCTCTTCAACCCTAGACTTGGGTTATTTTGCAAGTAGCTCCTCCAACTCCCAACAAAACACGCAAACCATAATCACCACTAAAGGTGATTAGTAGGAAACCAAGCACAGGGTTTAAGCAAAACAAATAGGGTAAGCCCAAAATGGAGGTCAGGGTCCTTATATCTCGTGTCTTCGCTCTCTCAAATGGGTTGCCAATGATCGGCTCTTTAGGATGATTCTTTTCAAAGTGAGGAGTGGGATCCTTCTTTTCTTCATCTTCTGCTTCTATCACCTGCTTACCTTTGTTGTCAATGTTGAGGTCTTTCAACATAGGAATCATGTCATCTACAACATCATTATCAACAACATGCTTGCAAACAATAGGGTTAGTTTTTTTTTTGGTCGGTCAAAAAGCGTGTTACTGTATTACCAAAACTTTGGACACAAGAGTTTGCGCCCCCAATACAACCCTGGATGAAGACATCCAAACAACCAGAGAAACAAACTAACACAATCTACACAATAGCCATCTACCTAGATAAAAGAGGAGTACAAACCCGCAATACAAACTCAAGAGAAAACAGAGAAACTAAAGCGACTATCCAAACTACACATGCCGACACTGGCAATAAATGCAACCTCTGAAATTGTGGCAACATGGGCAGCCAAATCTTCATTTTAGCAATCTCGTAAACTCAGGAGCGATAAAGCAGGAGCCTGCACTGCTATCATCCATGTCTTCGAGTTTCTAGCAAGCATACATCGAATGCTTCTGTTTGCACAGCAACACCCCACAATCACCCGAAGGGTGAGCATGCATAAAATCCAACACCTTGAAGGTGTTCTATCCTAGTTGTAGCAGAAGAGTCAGGAACAGTACACAGACCATCCATTTGCTGACTAGTGATTAATGTCCTTGAACTAGGAATCTAACGTTCCACCACTGGCATTTTAATCAATTCCTGAATGTGTGAGGTCCAAGTAGGAGTCCAGCCCCTCTTCATCGGTCGCCAATCAACAGAATACCCGATCCCTGCGAAGCTCGACTCCACTCAAAAACTGTAAGAAATAGGAGAGGAAGAGCACGGACCTCCCTCAGAACCCAAACCCACAAAAGACCCCTGTATCCACATCCACAGAGACCCCTAGTCGAACACCTTGAGGGAGTTTGAACCTCATAGCTGCGAAGAAACACAAACAGCAGGGGGAACTTGGACGGAGCCACCCTGCCTTCAACCCCTGGCCTGTACCCAGAATCACAAGCAGGCCACGACACCAATATGAATTCGTCATCACTGCGGTGAGGACGGTCAGCACCGGAACACCAGGATACGGCATCGATCCAGCATGCCCGCAAGGGGGCACCTCACCGTAGCGGCGAGCAACCAGAGATGAAAGTCGCAGGTGTAGCAGCGAGCCCTACTCCCATCAGCCTTCGGGCATCCGACAACAGGGAAGCAGAGGACTGCCGCAACACACAATCAGCTGGCGCCAGGCTGAGGACCTCCCTCTACTGAGGCAGGACACCCCCGATCTGAAAAAACGTCATCAAAAAGAGAAAGAACAGAAGTGTCGCTGGTAGGCTTGGCGAGGCGGATTCGGAGAAGACGCCACGCCACCGAAGCAGTGGATGAGGCAAAGGCCAGCACGAGGAAAGGAAGAGGTCAAGGAAACCCCTTGCTCTGTGGATCGGTCGAGAAGAAACCCGATCCAGGACAGCGGCACCCTCCGTCCGTCCCTATAAACGGCAGGAGTCGACTAGGTCAAAGTAGCCACGAACCACCTGGATCCAATCTTCAAGACGCCGACCCGCCTTCCCCTCTGCCAAGCCGTGAGCTACCTCGGATGAGCAACCAGGAGGACTTCGATTCTCCTCGATCCGCAGCTGCCTCCAGTCGTGAAGCCATGCGAAGCCGACGAGTGCCAGGGGAGGAAAACGCTAACCAGTGCATCCTCCCCCCAGCGGTAGGCTGGTAGCCGCCGGGGTTTCTAGAGAGAGGGTTAGTTTCAATAAACTAAACACTAATAGATTCTTCAATTTTTGATAATTCAATATTGAAAACTCTATATGCTCTTCCTGTAGTTCTATAGCCCAGGTAGAAAGCCTTATAAGATTTTGGATCAAACTTGTTGAGAGAATCCTTCATGTTTAAAAGAAAATAAGAAAATCTGAAAACATGAAAGAAATCAATGGATGGCTTTCTACCACACCATAGCTCATAGGGGGTATTCTTAAAAGAAGGATGTGTAAAAACTCAGTTATACACAAAATAGGCGGTACTAACGGCATCGGCCCAAAACTTCTTAGGAATGTCATATTCAAGAAGCATTGTCCTCGCCATCTCTTGAAGCGACCTGTTCTTCCTCTCTACTACCCCATTTTATTGAGGCATACGAGGAGAAGAGAAATTGTGCGAGTATCCAGATTTTTCACAAAAATGCTCAAAAAGATCATTTTCAAACTATCCTCCATGATCACTACAGATAGAAACAATCCGACAAGAAGATTCATTTTCAACCCATTTGCAAAAGCTCGAGAAAACATCAAGAGTATCACTTTTCAAAATGAGAAAGAAGGTCCAAGTATATCGAGAGAAATCATCAACAATAATAAGACAATACTCGGAACCACGAAGCGTTTGTGTTCTCATTGGTCTGAATAGACCAATATGAAGAAGCTCAAGAGCTCTTTTGGTACTCATGACTTCTTTGGATTTGAAGGAGGATTTGGTTTGTTTGCCTTGTGTACAAGGTTGGAATTCCTCATTCTTTTCAAAATCCAATTTGGGAAGTCCTCGAACCAAATCCTTTTTTCTCAACTTCTTCATTTGATGCATATTCACATGACCCAAACGACAATGACAAAGAGAAATATAATTTTTATCCACTACCAAACCTCTATCAAGTACGTGCTTAAGAGCATCAAGAACAATAACATAAAGATTACCGTTTCTAGTTCCCTTATATATGACATTGTAAGTGAGGGAATCTAGAAGTAAGCATTCAAAAGAAGTAAACAAGACAAGATATCCATTATCACACAGTTGGATTACACTAATCAAATTGTGATGTAGGCCATCAATAAGTAAAACATTCTTGATACACCTATGACCTTACCCTTTTTTTGTCCCCGAAGGTCACCGATCCTCCTTTCTTTTTCATGAATTTGTTGAAATGGCTGAATTCACCTGTCGTATGATTTGAGCAACCACTATCAACAATCCATCTCTTTTTAACCTGCAAGAAAGAAAGATGTCGGTACCCAACTCAAACTTTGGGATCTGGAGTTAGCTTGGGGATCCATTTCATCTTTGGGTTGGTCCCCTTGGGTATGTAAGGACAATAAGTAGAGTAATGATCAACACATTTACAATGAATACATACCATAGGGTTCTTAGATCTGTAAGTCTCTCCATGGAAGATGGGAGGTTCCACATTCTTCTTCTTACCCTTACTCTTGTTCTTGTTCTTACCTTTGGGAGTAGTCCCGTCATATCCCAAGCCACTAGTACCAATTTGTTTGGTATTGTGTTATAGGACAACATTAAGGGATTTCTTTCCCATAAGAAACTTTTGCAAAGAAGCTCTTAACTTTTCATTATCATCACTAAGGTTAATGACAGTATAAGATAGACTAGCAAGATCATCTCTAGCATGCAATAGGTCGGCCTCAAGACAGAGGGATTTAGTATGATAAGAATCACGTTCTAGAGTAGTGCTAGCTATTTCATTACTTGGCAAGATAGGTCTATAAGATGAATCATTGACTTGAGCAAGCAACTTGGCATTCTTAGTTTTAAGCAAAATAATTTCTCTTTGATAAGAATAAACTTCATTTCTCCTAGCATCATAAATGAGTTTAAGTTCAACATTTTCAATTTTAAGAACATCTAACTCATCTTAGCATCTTTGGTTGTCTTCCTTAAGATCTGTAATAGTCTTAAGATAGACCCCATTCTCAACCTCTACTCCATTATGTTGAAGCTCAAGGTTAAGAAATTTCCCTTGCAAAGAATCTATGCTATTAAGGAGCAGTTTTTCATTTTTATCAAGAATCTCAATTTTAGCATAAAGATCATCTACTATCTTGCCTAATCTTTTCCTTTTTGATTTGCATTTAGTAAATGATGACCGGAAATCATTTAGCATATCAATAAGAGTCTCCTTATATATCTCATGCAAATTGACATTACTTACCTCACTTACCTCACCTACATTATCACTTGTGGAGGCCATGAGAGCAAGGTGGCATTCTCCATCTTCGGAGCTTGACGAGCTTGAGGAAGATTCCTCCCAAGCTGCATGAGTTGCATCTTTACTTCTTCTTTCTTTCTTTTCCTTCCTCTTGTACTTGCCTTCTCACTTGTACTCCTTGTCCTTCTTGTGGATGTTCTTGTGATGGATCTTCTTGGCCTTGGGGCAGTCACTCTTGTAATGGCCTTTTTTGCCACACTCATAGCATCTAGGAGTTGATGAAGAAGGCTTCCCCTTGAAGTGCTTACCCTTGGAGTAGTTTGCTTCATGCTCATTTGGGCCTTCATCTTCACTTGAGTAAGGAGTAGGGGACTTGAGAGCAAGTTGTTGCTGCCGAACCATCTCTTCAATTTGAGCTTTGAAGGTTGTGTCCTTGATCTTCTTAGACTCCTTCTCTTCTCTCTTTTCTTCTTCTTATTTCTTATCAAGTCTTGGTTCATGGTCTTGAAGATTACCAACCAACTCCTCAATTTACAACTCACTTAGTTTGTACACCTCTTCAATGGATGTAACCTTGGGCTCCCATCTCTTAGGAAGAGATCTCAAGATCTTGGAGTTGATATTGCCTTTCTCCATCACACTCCCAAGGGTTGCTAATCCATTAATGATCACATTGAGTCTTGTGTACATATCAACCACTCTTTCATTCTTACCCATCTTGAAGTTCTTAAGTAGACCACCAAGCATGTAGATCTTGGCTTCCTTCACTTGCTATGTTCCTTCATAGGTGACACATAGCTTGTTCCAAATCTCATGTGCGGTGTCCCAAGAGGAGATCCGGTTGAACTGATATGGAGTGAGGGTTGCATAAATGATGCTTACTGCCTTTGCATTGAGTTGAGCTTGCTTCATTTGTGCTTCATTCCATGTGGAGATTTCCCCCTTTGGGTCTTCATACTTAAGTTGCACCACCTTCCACATCTCATAGCTCACACCTTGAAGGTAGAACTACATTCTTCTCTTCCAATATAGGAAGTTGGTGCCATCGAAGACCGGAGGTCTCATGGAGAATCTCCCTTCTAGGTTGAGGGATCCAATAGACAAATCACTCATCTTCTCCTACTTGTTGAAGTAGCTTGGATAAGACCTTCTCTAATACCAATTGTTGGATCAATGGATCTAGAGGAGGGGGTGAATAGAGCTTCACAAATCTCACAAAACGGATTAGACCACCAAATTAAATTTAGTGCAAAAATTGAAACATGAAGCAATTTGATGTCCTAACTAGCAAGCATAACAAGGACTAGAGACAAGGAAGAGCAAGCACTTGGACATGTGGTTTAGAGTGGATTCCACGTCCTAACTAGGAGCAATGTCAGTCCACTACCTAGAGGTGGTTAATCCCTAGGATTTGCAATCTTGGTACTCTTATATTCCATCATAAGATTACAAGACACAACAACCACACATCCAAGGGCTTAGTACCTCAAGTAAAGATCTTCAACCTATAGAAGGAGCTTACCCACTTGAACCATGGAGTCTTCAGCCATCAACATGGATTTACCCACTCCTTCTTCAAGTCTCTGAACTTCAAGGGATTACCTATATTTCTTGAGTGCTTCCCTTGACTATCTCCTTCACTTGGAGATCTGGAACACCTTGCCTTCTTCAACCTTGAAGAACAACAACCTCTTCTCCTTCACTCGGAGAAGATCTTCAACCTTTTCTTTGATAGGAAAGAGGGTAGGAAGATGGTGGAGGAGAGCTTTACATCAATACATGGAGCAGCTCTCTTACAAAGGAACCTATCTCACTCATACTCATGAATTTGACTTGAAGGTAGAGAGAGAAAGGGGCTCAAAGGGTTAGAACACTCTCAACTAGGCTACGACCAAGCATGTAGTGAATGAGCAACCTTGGAATGAACTCCAAGTGGTCCTATTTATAGTTAAGGGTGCCCCTTTAAGTTGTAGGACACTTAGATACAAAATATAGATGTTTTTCCTCAAAGGAATGACTCTATGTTTGCTCAAAACACACACCAACAGTCACAATCACTTTTTCTGCAAATGTCATACAGTGCAATTGGTCGAGTTTCAATAAAGGTAACTCGACCGATAGAGTAAAAGACAAAGTCAATATTCAAATCATCGGTCGTGTTTACCCTATCAAAACTCGACTGACCAACGAAAATTAAATTGGTCAGTTACTCGATCAGTCGAGTTCTGTGAAACCACAACTCGGCCGATGCTATCTTTAGAAACTTGATCCAGGAGGATCGGTCGAGTTTGCAACTCGACTGATTGACTACCTGTGGTCAATTTTCTAAAGTCCATCTAAAGTGATTAAAACTTGGCATTTAGTATCCCAATCAATTTTCTCAATGAAGTTACAAGTCAATTCATCATTATAAGTGATTACAAAAATGTTCTAAGGTTGTTTACAAAGATTTCCAAAAATGCACACTTGTAGCTCTTTTGACTTGAACTTGAGCCAATCTAGGGCTTTTGATTTTTGATCCTTTTCTTGTACCTAACACCTAAAATCAATCTTTAATACACATATTAGATATATATGAATGGAATCATTAAGTCATTATCAAAATATGGACAATGTATAACCTCTAGGTCAATAATCAATGATTAGAGTCCTTCAAGTTGATTGTTGTTGTAATTGATATCAGTTGCTCGGTAATATATTTGTAATTATATAAGTGCTTTAAATTGTTTCTTTGAAGTACTCATTCACTGAGAGAGTAGGCTCACCCCTCTACTCACAATTTTTAGGGAAACCATGTGGACACAAAGAAGGTCAATGTATCAGAGTAGATCTACCACAGGAGTTAAGTATGAGATTTGTTTAGCCCATTCAGGCCCTATCTCTACGTCCTTGTATAGATGTGAGAGTGTTGTAAATGATGTTTGTATCTTTGTTTCCTTGATAAGAGAGAATGTATATGATTGTCATGTCATATGTACATGGAAGTGTGAGAAATAGAATGAATGCATAGATGTGTATCATTATGTTGAGAAAATATTAGAGTAATAAAAGTTTAATTCTCTTGCAAAGTTCATTTATGTGATTGAATGCGAGAAAACAAAGAGTTTGAAATAAAGGAGATAAAAAAGGTAAAGGAGTGAACTTTGTATTAAGTATAATCCTCAAAGTTATGCCCACATTTCATTATTAGTGGTAATCGTGGGATGTGGGTGTGACATCTTTTTGGTATCAGAGCTTAGGCTGAGTCGTGAGGGATCATTAGGATAGAAAGTCAGAGTTATAAGTGTGGTAGTTAAGTGTTGATGTGTCTTTAGCTCTGGGAAGTCTAGGTATTTGGATACCCTGGCCAGGTATTTGGATACTTAGATTGACCAGTATCAAGCTACTTTTTCTATTATTCTCTATATGCCCTGGCCAGGTATGCAGAGGAAGGATGGGCTTGAGAGAAACCCTAGAAATATTAGAGTTTGGAGATGAAAATGTAATGAAGGAGTAAGAGATCAAACATAGAATGTGTTGCTTCTTTGATTGGAGATCAATAGAAATGCTCTTATATGTGTAAATTTAGATTATCAATTTGTAGATTATATATGGTTCTTTTATATTGTTGTGTATCATGAAGTGATTCAGTTAATGTTTATATTCTTTGTATCAAGTAGACTAGAAGTTATGTTTTAATGAGTTTTTCCTAAGTGGATATTCTTTCCACATGTTTGAGATAAGTAGGAGCTAGTTAATCCGGAGTAGCTCTTGGCTTTAGGACTACAGGTTTGGCCTGGTCCGGCTGGCAAGGTGCGTTATTGAGATCTAATGACTCCTATTTAAAATATAATAAGAGTAGACTTTGGATAAATTATACCCACAACATAGTGATAGTGTACATACACTAAGATGTTGAAACATATGAGAAAGATTAGAATAGCTAAGAATCAGTTGGAACTGATATCTGAGATCCAACTTTGGGGCCTCATATGAGAAACCCTTAATTGGGAATAAAGGAACACGACATAAGGTTTAGATTAAGTTTAATGATTAGTTTTATATGAACTCTAAATATGAAATATGGGAAAGATATGAGAAAAGTATGTAAGGGCCAAGATGGTAAGAATCAATCATGAGGAATGGATAATATAATCGAGTACAATGCTTTTATGTACTCCAAAGCAAAGGGAAAATAGAAGATAAGAGTTAAGTAGACAATAAGTACATATAAGTGAAGAGTCTTCAGAATATTTAAAGTACAGAGAATTAGATGAGCATGTAAATTATAAGACTAGGATAAGAAACTAAGTTGAAACAAAGACAAATGTTGGAAATGATGAGCTTGATTAAGGAATGAGGGTTACATGATATAACTGAGAGCATGAAATGTATACCTTTATTATGAAGTTTAATACATTCATCCTTACTACCTTTGGGTTCTAAGTCTCTATAGAAAAACAAACTAGTTTCTAAAAGAAGAACAAAAGTGTATCTAAACAAATGAATAAGTCATACAAAGGTAGACTATATTTAGGAAGGAAAAACTTAATCGAAAGAGAAACTATATTTCACCCATGCATGAGCCGTTTGATTTAAAATTAAGGACATGTAATGTGTTAAACATGAGGTGAAACTAGTAGAGAGATTATTGATTTAAAATTTCAACTTCACATTAGTAAAAGGATAAAAAAAATATGTACAACATGTTACACATGATCATACACATGAATAAGCAACATGATCATAAGAGAAAAATTAGAAGTTAAAGATGATAGGTGGAATAGTATTATATGGTAAGAGGATTATGGAAAGTAAGGAAGGGTTTGAAACATGATGGAGTAATCTAGATTATAAAAGAAAGAGGTTAGGAGATTCAAGAAAGTGCTAATTAGTCAAGTGTCCTTGTTGATAACCAATTAAACCTACATACGAGAAGTGTATTAAGGAAATGTTTGAAGATAAGAATTATAAGTCTCAAAATCATATTATCTTTCATATATTAGTTAATGAGAGCAATGTGGGAATGAAATGATAAGAAAATGAATCATATATGATGCATAACCACCATGGTAGAGACATCTAGTGTATGTAATAATAACACACAATGTGATGATGAAACCCTAGTAGGGTAAATTGAGAATGTAATCTATCTGAGTGGCCAAGAAAGAGAAAGGAAATTCAATTGATAAGATAAGGAAGACTTTAGTAAAACTTGTGAAATCCAAAGTTTGAATTTCAAATTAAGTGAGCAAAGCCACATCACAATAACGTCATGCTATTGATAAGGACCAAACCCTAGAATGTTAAGAGTTCTAGTGTTTCAAGGGATGTCACTAGTGATTTGACCTTGAATACTAGCATCTCTATGAAACAAGATCATGATATTTGCACTATGAGAAGTAAACTACACTGATAGTAATCCAGCACTTAAAGGTAGCTAATCTGAAAGGTAGATAAACAATATGGAAATGATTCAGAGAAAAGGAAAAGAAATATATTTGAAATATAAGAGGTGTGTTTTAAACAAAAGGAGAAATACAATATGAGTGAAGTGAGATATGAAATAAATTCTTGCAGTGATAGCAAGAATGATGAATAAACTATTCGTACCTTGTATGTTTCAATTTTAGGGATGTTTATTCTATATGATCAAAATGAGAAGGATAAGTAACAAGAAGTAAGCAATAATGAATGAGTAGAACAATAAGAGAAAACAATGGCTTTTAGTAATACGTGAATTTGTTTTTAGAAGTATGATTTGTTGAAGGTATATGAAGGGCTGTAAATTTGTTATATGTATGATTTCAGTGTACATGTGCAAGCAATATGTTAATTAAAGGTGTCTGATAGTTGTAGTCATTCATACAAGTAATCCATCTTAGTATTGTACAATTGTGGTATGGTGATATGGGTTGAATGATGATGGAACAGATGGAGGGCTACCCTGAATAAGGTAGTCTTACTTATTCACTCATATGAATAGAAGGGATGATAACCATATTGTATTGATATGTAACCCTAATGAGGTATAGATTGTTATACCTAGCTTTAATATAACTAAGTGATGGTAATTGGGTATGAATAGTCCTTGAATGACTAATACAATCATGGAGTACTCTGTTACTGTTGTTGAAACCCTAGTATGCGATAACCCGATGGTTACACATTGATTTATGTGTGGATTCATACTTGAGAATAGTATGGAATGTGATGGTGATGCTTCACCTTATGCATCCATGATCCAATGGGGATGTCGTGAGTAAGGGTTTGGGTATAAGTGATGATTAGTAACATCATTATACTTTATCTTGTTGAATCTAACTCCAATACAAATAGATAAAGATGAGTATTCATGTTTAACATTCTTATATAATAGCATGATGGTGAAATAACCTCCTTAATATGATCATAACCTTAATGTGTTAATTGGTGGTTATCATAGCCACAAGGCTGATACTTTCTTATACTAAACATGTGCATTATGAATATGATGAGGGTTAATTATATAAAAAATCCTTGCATGTTGATGTAATAAAGGAATGTTCTTAATGTTAATATAACCCTGCTATGATTGTTTATGAATATCTCCTAGCTCATTGATGCAATATTGTGTTGATCTGGTGTATTATATATAAGTGATGTTGTAGATCCTTATAATAAGGTATGCAAAGATAACAATGATCTTGTAGGGAACAGTATGATGGTCTTAATGACCTTTGGGCATGGTTGATCCCTAGATGAGGTGTAATCCTCTTGTGTTGATAAGGGTTGATACCTTGTGATATTGTGAAAAGGGTTTATATGTTGTGATAGTATGATGAGTAGTGTGGTCTCATGAATGGTAAGTGAATAGTACCATGTGATAATGAGATGAGAAATTATGTTTCAAACATTTTATATCTTTTAAAAGTTGTGATTTGAAGAGGAACAAATGACTCAATGTTGAAAATAAAATTCTACACTGTAGTATTTGAAAGCTTAACAGGAGAGAGATACCCCTAGTAATGGTTTTTTGGAGGAATCATGTATAGAAGAAGTTACTTGGTAAGTATAATTGGAGATGCTTAACAAGTATCTTTTCCTCTTTAAAAAGTTTTGAAACAAAATTTTTATTAGAGGGGGAGAATTGTTACAACCCGTTCCTAGCTTTGTTTGTAATCCAAGAGATTTAAGATAATCTTAAATATTATCATGTTTTGTTAGTAATATTCTATGATATGATTTGTCGTAACTTTTTTAACCTTAAATACTTGTTTGGGAAACTCATAATCATGACTTAAGCATACCATAAAGATCTGAGTTGGAATTAATATAGTATTAACCCATACATGTGTGCAAGAAGAGAGTTAATGACATTGGAGGAAATAATTAATAAATGATTAATAATTTGAGAATTTTATAAAAATGTTATTTCAGGAATTCATATAATTCAATTATGAATCAAACAAAAAAAGAATTCACCAAATCAGAGTTAATATGAGAGAGTTATGTCCTTTTTAGTAAACATATATAGAGCACCACGACCGCGACGTTGCGTCGACACCGTGACCAGCGACGCTAGGACCGCAACCGACACCACATCAACATTGTGACCGTGATGCTGCATTGACACCATGACCCACGATGCTAGGACCGTGACCGACACTGCGTTGACACCGCGACCACAACCGATGTTGCATCAACATCGCGACCGCGACCGACGCCGCCCAACATAGCCAATCGTAAAACGATCATATCTCGAGCAATAATTATCCATTTTTAACGAAAAAAAGTGCGTTGGAACCGAAATTCAATCCTATATCATCATATACATCTTTATCTATGACAAGGTGACTGAAAGGGTGATTTATTGGGTGATGTTTGGGGAAGAATGTGAAGAACGGTGGAAATCCAAAAGGATTGTTATAGATTCGATTTGGTAAGTAGTTTTAACCGTCAATTGCTCCTTCTCATTGCTTATCCTTAATTGGAATCCCTAATACAACAAATTTGAGGTTTGTTTTAACCTATGATCTTCGCCTTTCACCTACAACATACCTCGTTTAGGGTTGGAAGGAAGAAGAAACTACGGATTTTGCTAGAGTCTTGCTATGGATTCCAGATTTTCAGAGATGGGATACATTTTTAAGTTGTTCTCACATGTTAGGGTGAGTGGGTACTTCCTTTAAATAGTAGATTGCATGAAAATGAGTTAAATTAGCAATAATCTTTAATTACTTGGTATGCGAGTACAAACACTAAGTTGCCTTTTTGATCTAGTTTTTGCAAGATAATATGAAATGGATTATTTCTCTATTGTGATGAATTTCATATTATGAAATAACATTAGAAATGATCACAATCCATCTAAATGAGAATTCTTAAATTAATTGTAAAGGTTACATGATTATACTAAAAAGTAGGATTTTCAGCTATGACTGAATTTGTTGTATAATTGAATAAAGAAGTTTGCCTAGTTGAATCTCCTTGGTTACAAATGATTGTTTTAGTTGTATACGTATTACATATATGTCAGATAACATCTTGGATTTCATTCGATGATATAAAGGTATGCTTGATATATCAATAAGGAGGGTGAAACCTTAAATGAATGGAAAGTTTAAGGTTGGGAATTAGACATCTTGATTCAATGTTATTCTTGATGTTAGGATGTATACAATCCTTATGCAAGTTATGTGATAAGTGAATGAGGGAAATGAAACCCTAATGATAGGGTGTTTAGTGAAACAAGTATTGTGATATCAATGTTTCTCAGTTTGAGATGTGGCAAAGCTTAAAAGTTTAGTTATGGTAAATGTTATTAGATGGGTTATGAAATGAATGGTTTAGAAAGATAAACAAAGATACATTGATGTGATGATTAAATTATGAATTTAAAGAATGAATTAGACATGTAGATGCCCTGAACACTATAGAATCCTCAGAGGATGAGGCCTGTGCTGTGAGGAGAGAGTGGTTTCCCGACTGGAGGTAGTCCAGATCGAGGTAAGCTGGAGTGTACCAATAGGGTGTGGGGGTCTTGACCAGTAGGGAAGACTCCTTACAATTGTATGGAACCCAACACCAATCGAGGATGCTGGTGGTACCTGTATTACTTGTTGAGTGATCAGTGGTCAGTAGGTCCACTGATACACAATAAGCCTGAGGGCTTTGACTCATCACCTGAGTACCTAGGTTGAGAGGTGGAGTCTGAGATATCCAACAACTCTTATTATCTGCCGAGAGGTATACATGTTGAGGCATGCTGCAGACCGGGTCTTACTCAAGAGATAGGCTTAGGAACATGGGCATGCTTCTAAGACTTGTATAGTGAGATCGTAGCTTGTTGTGATTCTTTCACATGTTGTGGTACAACTCATGTGGGTTCAGGACATAATAAGATGAATGAGAGGTTAAACAAGTGTGTACAGTTATTCAATTATTCATATTATGTTTATGAATTATTAGTTCTCTTTATGATCAATCAAGCATATTCATATATTGGTTCACTCTTGTAGATATCTATAGTATCCTGCAATATTTATGATTGTCAATGATTAGACTCTTTAAAGCTTACTGTTGTTATAATTGATATTAGTTGCTCGACAATATATCTGTAATTATATAAGTGCTTTAAACTATTTCTTTGAAGTACTCATTCACTGAGTGAGTAGGCTCACCCCTCTACTCACAATTTTTAGGGAAACCACGTGGACTTGAAGAAGATCAATACATCAGAGTAGATCTACCACATGATTTAAGTATGAAATTTGTTTAGTTCAGTCGGTCTCTGTCACTCTAGGCCCTTGTATAGATGTGAGAGAGTTGTAAATAATGTTTGTATCTTTGTTTCCTTGATAAGAGAGAATGTATCTGATTGTCATGTCGTATGTACATGGAAGTGTGAGAAACCAAATGAATGTATGGATGTGTATCATTATATTGAGATCATATTAGAGTAATAAAAGTTTAATTCTCTTGCAAAGTTCATTTATGTGATTGAATGCGAGAAAACAAAGAGTTTGAAATAAAGGAAAAAAAACGTAAAGGAGTGAACTTTGTATTAAGTATAATCCTCAAATTTATGCCCACATCTCATTATTAGTGGTAATCGTGAGATGTGGGTGTGACACATATGATGTATCTTAATTTAATCCCTAAATCTGATTTTAGCAATAATAAATGGGAAATCTGTGTGTAAGTTGAATTTCCTAGGAAACGTTTTCATTCTGTGAATAGGAATTCAGAAATATTGGATTTATTACATACTGATGTCTGTGAATTTAATGGTACTGGTACAAGAGATCAGAAGCATTATCTCATAAATTTTAATGATGGTGCTAGTACATACTGCTATGCCTTTTTACTTAGAGATAAAGATGAGGCATTGGATAAATTTAAAATTTATAAGAAAGAAGTTGAAACTCAAACCGACAAAATACTTAAGCACTTAAGGTCTGATAGGGGAGGACAATACACCTCGAAATTGTTTTTTGAATTTTGCCAATTACATGGTATAGTTCATGAGGTTACTGCTCTGTATTCACCGCAGTCTACTGGGATAGCTGAATGTAAAAACCAAATCCTTATAGATATGATAAATTCTTTACTCCAAACCACATGTCTACACAACTTCATGTGGGTGAAGCTTTGAATACAGTTTTCCATATTCTGAATAGAGTTTCCCATAAACATGTCAAAAGTAGTCCGTTTGAGTTTTGGAGAGGAAGAAATCTGAGTCTAAAATATCTCCGAGTGTGGGGGTTCCTTGCTAAGGTACTTGTCCCTGAACACAAGAGGAAGCAATTGGGACCGAAAATGGTTGATGCCATTTTCTTGGGGTATGTAGAGACAAGTTATGCCTATAGATTCCTGATTGTAAAATCGGATATCTCAGACATTGAGGTCAATACAATTGTGGAATTGCGTGATGCTACATTCTTTGAGGATGTGTTTCCCATGAAATTTGGTGTGCCCAATGAAGTAGCTCAAGAAGATTCATTCACCACAGGTTCCATTCTCGGGCATGTGGAAAGGATGATAAATGTGGGGGACGGCTCTGAACAAGTTGTTTCTGAATCCGATGATTTTGAAGAAATAGTTGAACCAAGGAGAAGTAAATGACCTATGACATCCACGGACTTTAGAAGTGAGTTTCTCACTTACAATGTTGAGGATGATCCTATAACTTTCAAACAACCTATTGAATCTCTGGAAGCTAAGTTTTGTAAAGAAGACGTTAATGATGAAATCCAATCAATTCATTCAAATGGAACTTGGGAATTGATAGATTTGCTTGTTGGTTGTTCTACAGTTGGATGCAAATGGATCTTAAAGAAGAAACTTAATGTAGATGGGACAATCAATAAGTAAAAGTCTAGGTTAGTTTCTAAGGGTTACACATAGAGGGAAGGAATAGATTATTTTGATACCTATTCCCTTATTTCCCGTATGACCACAATCTGACTGCTTATAGCATTAGCTTCCATTTATAATCTCTATATCCATCAGATTGATGTGAAGACCTCGTTCTTACACGATGATCTTCAGGAAGAGATATATATGGAATAACCTGAGGGATTCGTGGGTCGTGGGAATGAGTCCAAAGTGTGTAAGCTTGTTAAGTCATTATATGGATTGAAATCAACCCCTAACCAATGGCATGAGAAGTTTGATTCTGTGATATCATCATTTGGCTTTGTTTCTAATGAATTTGATAAGTGTCTCTACTGCAAAATTGTCAATGATGGATTCTTTTTTTTATGCTTATAGGTTGATGACATCCCTCCTTTTGCATCTCATTTGAAAGTAGTAAATGATACAAAGTCATTCTTGTGTAGCAAGTTTGAGATGAAAGATATGGGTGTCGCTGATGTGATTTTAGGGCTTAAAATAATAAGGTCTACTGATGGTATAACTCTCTCTCAGTCTCACTATGTTGAGAAGATACTGGAGAGGTTTGAGTACACATCATGTAAACATGTTCACACTCCATATGATTCATCCAAGGCCTTATTCAAGAATGAGACTGGGGTTCCAATGTCTCAATTACGATACTCTCAAATTATTAGAAGTTTGATGTATCTTATGAATAGTACACATCTAGACTTTGCGTTTGTTGTGAGCAAGTTAAGCAGATACACCAGTTATTCCGACAAGACCCATTGACATTCTCTTGATAGAGTTTTGAGGTATATCAAGGGATACTAGTGTCCAAGGGTCTTAGGAGGAGGGTATGCTTACCTCCCTGGTGAGTATGGTGACCACAATATGCATGTATGTGTGCCATGCCATGCCTCGCCTTGTCAGGCCGGGCATAGGCTCTGGCTTGTGGCTCGTGGCTTGTGGATTGTGGATTGTGGATTGTGGAGAATGTCTTCCGTCTTTTGTCTTCTGTTTGCACTAGGATACAACTACATAATTAATTATTGATTTAATTAATTGTTTCTTTCCTAATTGGATTTATTAATCCTAAATGGAAATTGTCTCCTTTGTAGAATTTTCTGCAATGTGTACAAGAACAACTAAGTGGTTGCATCTTAACCGGAATACGATTACTGCGTGTGGCTATAAATATGCCTCTGATCATTAAGGTTAAGTACAATTTTCAAACACACAACCGTCAGCCATTCGAGTGCATGTTTGTGAACCCTAAAGTCAGAGTCTACCCCCATCGTTCTGTGGTGTCACATGGAGGCCCTTCTCCTGGACATTACACGTTTGTTCATCCTCTTCCTTCCAAGACACAACATGTCAAGCAGTGGTTCCTACAGTTGCTGAGTTAGACTGTTAGTGCAACTGATCATCTACATCGTTCATCGTCAAAACAAGTGAGACGTCTCTTCTTCAGGTTCGTGACTGGGTCAACTAGAACAATGATGCCTTTCTTTCCAGATTGAGGGTCGCTGATTTCTTTAAGTAACACAGTCGTTTTTTAATGAGCGATCTGGTCTAGTTCCTAATTCAATTTTATTTTCTCTTGTACTGTTTATTCTTCTATTTCTTATCTAGATCTGGCATGAACCTGTTAATATATTATATTTGTCGTTGTTGCATGTAACAACGTAAATCTAAAATTTCTAGTAGGAAAGGCATTATGGGTGGCGCAATCGGGCTATCAAAGCAAGGGTATAATTGAACTCATTCAATTTGGATTAGGAAAAACTAAATGCATTTGGATATCGTCAATTTATATTGGCACACTTTTTAAAACTATTATATAAATAAAAAAGTATTTTAACTTTTTTCAAACTAATAGGGATCAAAAACTCTTCGTCCTGCTCTATGCTATAGGTAAAAATGTTTATAAATTTAAGTTGACGTTTGAAGGGGAGCCACGTAGCGTAATATGTGGTAAAAGAAAAATCATTGTTATGCTTAAGGTTATGTTTTACAATGAGGTTTGCTATGGAGGAACATTTTGAGGCGCAAAATGAAATCGCAGGTATTCTCTACCACAGGTTAGAAGGTACAACAAATAGAATTCATTATTTAATTTGTTATACCTTCTAACTTGTGGTAGAGAATGCTTGGAGTTCCGTTTTAGGTACCAAAATGGTGTCTATCTAGCATAGTTCACTTACAAATATGGTCCAATTTATCACATTAGTGGTATATTGAGAATTTTATAAAAAAATCATGAGAGAAAGTAGGCCCTATGGATTTTCTTTTTCTATATGCCAAGTATGATAAACTAAAATGATGTTTTAAAACTTTGATATCAATTGGGTGTCCCTTATGGCCTATGGAGTTTTGGAAACAAGATAAGTTTAAGTTAATAAAAATAAAAGGGATAAGTATCATTTCTCTATTCACAAAGAACAAACACGAAAGGAGAACACTCCCCTCCAATTGAAATCTGGAAGCAAAGAAGATCTCTTACCCGATATGCAATTCACAATTATAATATACTAGTTTATGCACGTGCTTTGCATGTCTACTATTAGATTTACATGGAAACGTTTAAGGGGACCTTCATTTTAGCATCTGGTTAATATTGGTTGACTTTAATATCTAAAGTTATTGAAAATGATACCCTAATAGAAATGAAGCAATTTCAGAAGCAATATTACACATTTTGTCTTTTGATCAATTGCATTTTCTTACTTAATATAAATTTCTAAATGAATATTAAACCATAAAAAGAACTATTTAATAAGAAAAGTATAAATGCATCAATATATAATTGTTATAGAAAATTGTATACCATAATCAAAGTAAAAGTAGAATAATCATACTATAAAGGATTTAATAAAATCTTAGTGGGTATTCATTTTATTTACTAAGATTAGTCTAAAATGGTTATATGTAAGTAACATGCGTATGTATTTTATAATATTATCAAAGATGCATAATTTTCCATATATGTTACTAAAATTTCTATATAGTTTAAATGATTATTCTACTCAACCTAGGTTCAAATTCATTTCATAGAAAAGTATATTAATGTAATAAAAAAACTTAATACAAATATAGCTGCAAAATCCAGCCCCTTTTCATTTGTTTATAATTATCATAAGGTAGAATAGAAGTAATCTTCATCCATGTTCACACAATTGCTAAACTTCTTATAGATTTCATAAATTAAATTTGTTTTACAAGACATAGATATATTCCATAACAGATATATGCCAATCTGAGAAAAAATGAGTAAAAAATGATTTGCAATGGTAAATGAACCATTTTAATTGGGTATACACAATGATCAATGGACTTAAATATGTTTATTTTTCCAATAAGTATTTCTATTAATCACGTGTCAATTTTAAGTCATATTTTATTGATATAGTTACAATAATAGTAACCGTCAAGTTCATTACATAGTGAGAGTGAATTTTCATTTTTATTAGATACCACACTGATATGTTCTTCAAATTGTAAAAAGAACAATGCATCAGTATACACTTCAGTCTATATTTTTGTATATTGCACACCAAACTTAAGGTTATGTATGCTACATAAATAAACATGTGGTGGTTTACTTTTAGTATATGATGAGTCCTATAATGTGTGGAAACTACATCATCATTATATATTTAGAACTAAGATATACCCAAAAGTTTGCACTAAAATGAGAGTTTTTTAGATAACTTGTATTTAGATCCATATAAATAAGGAAAAATAATAGCATATTAAAATAATAATTAAAACATTCAAGTAAATGATACATCCTTTATAAAAACCCTATGGTTTTTTAAGTGTAACACATACTTGCAAACAACATAGTTGTCATCTAGATGTTGTACAAAGTATACCACTTATTTTTTCTAAATAAAACCATTCTTGTATTATATAAAAGATATGATCACCATAAGCATGGTAAGTCATGCAAAGTATGTGAAGGGAAACATGTGCAAGAGGTACCTAAAAGAGAGATACTCTTGACTAAGGGTTGTACCAAAAGTAACCAGTGTGGTTGGGCTCCCCTTCAATCAACCAATTATAACGAAGGTATTCCACATGTAGCCATCAAAACTATGGATTTTTTTAATGGACAATATCATTTTTGGTATCAATAAATAGTATCAAACAACAATACAATGTTATTATTTTATGACTTATAGTACTAAGTTCATTAGAAATTAAATATGTAACCTTTTAATTATTGTTTTGCATTGACTATTTGCTTTGAAATTAATGTATTGAATTTATTGGAAAAAATCTTTAGAAATCTATATAAAAATAATAGTGAATAAAATGAAGGTGTATGTGAGGATTCATATAATTTGTGATTAACATACAAATTTAATATATGAATCATCTGGAGTAGACTAATCTATATCAAAGACAAATAAATGTACATTTGAAGTAGAGATCCGCCATGTTATCTCTATTTTCCTAATGTAATGTGTCATTTTATCTTTGAAAAATTGAAAGATTTCCTTGACACATTATTATCAAACAAATTCTTTGGTGACATTTTATTTTTTCAATTATGTGATAATAGGAAAAAAAATTGACATAGTTAGAATCCAACTTTTTTTATGATTTGGTTCACTTATTTGTGGCTTTATATGTTTGTTGGAAATTGAATTTTGTCAAAAAATGTCAATTCAATTCTACATTTTTCTTATTTGGTTACCATATAGTGAATTGTTCCTAAATAAATGTTGATAGTTTTTAAAAGAATAAATTAATATTTGTGAATCATGAGATAAAATAAAATAATTTGTTTAGTTTTGAATTTTGACTCTGCTAACTTCATTTTTTTTAAATAATTAAATTTAGATATTTACATTTGTATTTTCATGCTCAATCAACTCTTGTACAAACAAATTAGCAGCTTGGACCCCAACTATAGTACATCATCATCTTAGACATTATTTATATTAACTACAAATAGGTAATTGTATAAAAGATATAAATACGACAAGAAAACTATAACCATGGTTGTGAGAATTTATAAAATGTTAGTAATATAAAAGTTTAACATCTATTGGTCTTATGGATATTTTTGAAATTATTGAAGGATGAAGAAGTTGAATTTTTCTTCCTTGAAATATGTTACAATACAAATGAATAGTAGAATTTTTTGAACTTGTATACTAAATGACAAAGCATATCAATAGAAAAAGTCTATCCACCTTTAAGAATAATTTTAGGTGGACATGTTGAGGACATACAATATATAATTTAGACACATAACTATGCTCAAAATTTATAAAAAATGTTTAGGAAGTAATAGTTTAGCATCTATTTAGAATGTGATGATTTTAATATTATTAAATTATGAATATATTTGACTTTTAGTTTTTATATTTTGTATTATAGTAATGGGAAACAATTTTTCTTATATTTGTACCACACATGTCACTACATAAATATAAATAGATGGTTGTTTTCCATTTGGTATGTTTGTAGGTGATTATGGTAGAGCTTTGTCATTACTCACACGTCCAACATGAACAACATGTCAAACTAATGCTCACTATCCTTTCATTAACAATTAATAAAGATGAATACCAACATATTGCTAATATTTCAAATTTCATATATTGTTATAGTTAAAGTTGCTCCCAATTTATGACCTTTTGAAAAGCATGATATGAAATTGAACTCTGCTTTTCATAATTATATCTCAAATTATCAAAGTAAGGTAGGATATGTGACATTTTGAGATGAATATGTAAAAATTTGTGTTATATAGTTGATCGAAAATTAAGAAAGCTATTCATACTTTTTTTATATACATAAAATAATTAAAATATATATAGAAAAAATATAATAAGTAGGTTAGTTCAAATTTGAAGTTCTTTCGATAATTTATTCTAGAAAAACAATCACTTCCAAAATTTGAAAGATTATAGTCTTGTAATTAATAATTTGGACGTGAAAATCATAGTTTACAAAAGTCATGCATTTTTCTTACATTTGTAGGATTATGTATTGTCTAGTGATATCTAAGCCACCTAATAAAGTGAAAAAAAACTTCTATAATTTTTATGTAGTACAAGGATATTTGTTTGACCTAATTTTAATTTTTAAATTGACATTGTTGTTGTCTTTCTATCCTAATTATTTTTCGTATGACAAAGTTTCTTTCAATTTTTTTTGAAGTTAAATAGACAAATTTAGTTATGGAGGAACCATACAACATCTACATGAGGAGAAAAATAAACTAAAAGACCACAAAAAGATAAAGAACACATACAAACCACCACACAAACTCATATCGGAATTTGATAAGAACAATGACGTATAGATCCCTCTCCTCCTTTGTCGACTAATGCAGCTTTCTATGAGGAATCCCTTCAACCTGAGTATGTATATGTGGTAGAGTACCTGCATCAAATCGGTGTTCCAAAAGGATATTTCTCCCGCACTTGCTGCCATACAACACCACAACAAAATTGACCGAGAAAGAGAAATCTACTATAAGAAAAGAAAGAAGTGCCAATTAATAGCGAGAGAGACAAAATAAGAGAACAACCTAGTCTAAATAGGAAGCAAGTAAAAGATAAAGGAGGTAGGAAACTCGTCGCAGCCGGGCTCCACGACTGGGAGGAAGAAGACCGTTGCCTCCAAGGACAACATGCCCACGCGCCTCCCGAAGAAGAGACCCTACTGAAGATGGGCGAGAAGAGGCCGAGAGGGAGCGGGGCACCGTTTTGCGATGACCAAATCCCCCTCCCCTTTGACAACCATCTTTGGAGGAAGAAACCCTACCGCCGCTAGGGTGAGAGAGCAACCGCCTCACAAAACAACTCCTTCAAATTTATTTTTTAATTATATTTCTACTAACTAATAGTGTGGACTAATCAAATATTAATTATCATATTTAGTTCATGTTTGTCATGGTTGTCTTCAAAAAGCATGATATGTTTATGCTAAATTTTAGTACTTAAATATCTTCTGGTCTTCTAAGTGCATTTTTATATTTTGTTAATTTTGTTCTTAATTTAATGTGTTATATGACATAAGTTTGAGTGGATATAAAGGAAAAATTTTGTCATTATATACTAATTTATTTTGTTAGAAAAATATATGAGAACCATGTCGAGAACAATACGTATGTAGATATTTTTCAAATCTAAAGTAAAGAGGTTCAAATATCTACTTACCCACATTTCAAATCGGTATTCCTATTCACCCAAAGAAATAGCAATTTTGACATGTGATTATGATATAATTCAGATAGACAAATATCCATTACGTTGTCTTTTGATCATCTTAAATCTCAATATCTATCTTATCTAAGATCCTAAAAATATCAATTAGATTATAAGTTTTGCTCAGCATGATATGTATAAAGATATCAAAAAAAAGAGAATTAGATATATCATCGTCGAAAACATGACAATTGAAGTTAAGTGCATATTGTTGTACAAAAAGACAATTCTTCATGTAAGTTTTCTTAATATTTTTTCTCAAAACATTATTTATCTGGTATCAATGATTGTGTCTTGGGACTGAGTTCTTAGGAAGAGAGAATAACCAAACAAGGTCTGAAATAGTTATAAATTTATGTGCTATGTAAATTGGACTACAACCTATGATAAAAAAATCTGAAAATGCTCTTATTATATTGCAACAAGAGTTATTTGAATGTATATCTTCATCTCCCCATCTTTAGAGACAAACATATATCAAAACCAAGATTATACAAAACCACCTGCAATCACTCAGTACAAAATATGCACTGTTGGTACCTTTTCAGCCTCTAAGTCTTATCCCAATGCTTAGCATGAAGTGTCTAGAAGCCTACCTATAAAAAACTCATCAGGTGTTCATACCACAAAGATTAAATAAAATATCTCTAGAATAGCAATCTCAGAATAGAAAGTTCAGACTTGTTGCATATAGAAAAAGAGTGAAGATGAACATTAAATAAGTGAGAGGAGAAAAATAGATTAACCACAAGAGAAGAATGGAAAAAAAGAGAAGAATATTTATGTAAGAGGAAAAGAACAAAAGGATAAGATAAGATCAGAGAAGATGATTGACAAGAAGAAAGTGAATTACATAAGCGGAGAACACATTGGCAGATTGGACAAGACGAGAACATATTGAATTTGAGGAAAAGATCAAAAGGATGGTAGAAGAAGAAAAGTAGGTACGTAAGAGAGAAGTCGGCGAGGATAACATGCTAGCAATTAGTGTGACGATGCACTTGATTGACCTCGTACCCGGTGGCCATGGATTTGTTCCTAAAGAATTTAAATGCTAAAAAATTGCATCAGGTCCTACCAAAGCATGTATCCAATTCCACATATGATATCCCCTCAAGCTCCTTCTCGGTGTTCCTGGAAGGGGCAATGTTCCTACAGTACATGTCAGACATGGAAGCGACCGAAGGTGTGGAGTAGAATGTCTAGTGATAGGTACGTCTTGCTGCTGTTCATGCTCTTCTTCGGACAGTCGATGAGAATGATGTGTATTAAACCATATGCGCACCATCAAGCGTTGCTCATCTATATAGAGGTGACTAAAGACATACCTGACATAGATGTTTGTGCCAGCTTCGGGGGCTTCAAGAAGGCGATGTAGGTGACGGACGTGGTACCTTTCAGCTGTGGCTACAAGTCCAACCAACATGTGGGATGGCGAACGACAACGGACGGCTGTGTGCCCTGAGACCGGCTTATTTTAGAAGAGTCTGGTGATGAAGGGAGATTGCATACTGTGACGGAGTCCATCGATTAATGGGAGACGTTTAGATTGATAGAATAGTATACATACATGACATAGATGTTTGTGCCAGCGTCGGGGGCCACTACTACAAAACTGACATTTTGTTTTGGTTATAACCCTTACAGTATCACCATGTGTAAGCGTGAAAACCCTTACAGATTTGGGAACCTTTACACAAACAGTCTTATCTAAAAAGGGGTCGCCAAACCATTGTGCTATGGTGATGACCCTTGCACAAAAGCATGGATAATAAAATATTATATCAACCACGACTCTGTACCTGAACCATTGTGCTATAGTGATGACCCTTGTACAAAAGCAATGGATAAATAAAATATTATATCAACCACGACTCTGTACATGAACCTGTTCTTATGATCATTGTCACAAACACACAATGTAACCCATCTGATTAACTGTATTAAATCTCATAAATATATTTTGTATACGTACAAATTTTGCATTCATTGATAACCCAATTTTGATCTTTATTCATATGAAAACTTTGCTTACACGGAGGAGGACATATCCCTTGCCCCTTGAAGGTTTACAAAATAGTAACTTTCTACAAGCAGAAGCTAACCAAAACTGTATATTGTTTTGTTTATATCATTTTCCATGAAAGCAAGCTTGTTGCAGCAGTGAGTGGAGCTCCTCCTTGATCAACAAAGACAACCAATGCATATAGAAAAACCTACTGGGTTGTTCTTCTTTCGTGAGAATCAATTTCTTTGGCTATCCTTTGCTTTATCCTCCTATACAGGTGATCAACTGTGATTAATACAAAATGTAAACTCAGGTTAGTCAAATGATGGTCAATTTTGCAGTAATATATATCATTCATCAACTTCCCCAGCAAAGCAACAAAGTAAACAATTAGTAGCTGGTAAAATTTTGAGCTTAATGGGAAAAAATACTATCAAGGTAGCTGAAGCAATAGCTGCTAAATTATGGAAGTAGGTAGCATTAATCGGAACACACTAAAAAATTATACTTTAAAAGAACCAAATGCCTATCTATATCCTATTGTGCATAACGTTCACCTACATGCGCAGTCTGCTCCAAATATAGGAAACTCATCATATGGTGCATGATGATGATTCTAACAATCAATGTCAATTATCCTATGATGTCTAATGCTAGAAAAGTAGTGGTGGAATTCATGCAATTTAACATTTGAGTCATTCTTTGTAGTTCAGTATGAACCATGTGGCCATGATCAACACCCCATGGCGTTGACCACAAGGGAATGTGCAAGAAACATAGCAACTCAATAGCGTGTCCTCGATATCGTAGTAAAGGTCACAAGGAGGGACCTAAATGTGTGAACCACTCTGATTGGTTGAGTTGGGAGCAGCAATGGACTCGCACGATTGCAGTTGGAAGCTACTAGACTAGCCTTTCGAGTTCCGTCGTGCACCGCGTGCCAAGAGCCGTGCACCGCGTACCCTGCCGTAGAAGAGGACCGCCGGTTACTTCGCCGCTTCGGTGCCCTAGTCGCCTTCGCTTTGCCGCTTCGGGTCACAACCACAGGGATACTAGACGGGTCATTACCCGAGCCGGTCTAACAAAATTGGTAAAAAAACACTCAGCCAATCGGTCCATGGTCTGGTTTACGGTTTTTTCAATTTTGGACCGGACCGGACCGAAGATCGAAATTACAAATTTTAAGGATCGTTGACCGGACCGAATGTACAGTCCGGTCCAGTCTAGCGGTCTGGACTGAGATTTGCTCACCCCTAGAACCATCAATCCATCATGGGCACCAATGTACATGCTATAGATGCTAATGGGACCATGATAGGACTGTATGATAGTGCCAAAATAGGACAACACAGATGTTTTCATTTTAAATCTTTTAAACAAGGGGAATGCCTTTAAATCTCCCTAGATAACATTTATGTAGTTTAGTTAGACAAATGAGAGAAAAAAAAGAGTTGAATCACATGCATGGATAAGAAATAAGAAATAATTAATCATTATTTTTCTCTTTATATAATAAAGATGATAGATTTTTTGAACTCTAACATATTCAAGTCACTCCACTAGAGGTTGACATTGCAAAAGAGAAAACTAAAAGGTTGTTGTAATTAATACATCTTGTACATTTGTTTCTACGCCAAAATAGAGATCACAGAACGATTGTTGTTGATGGCATATAGTTAAGAGTGAAAAAAGATACGATGTAGAGCAAAGAGGCATGAAATAAGCATAGTGTGTGTAGTTGCCAAGGGTAAACACAAGGTTTTCATATCCGACCCGGAGGTCGACCCGATAAAGCTCCTGGGTCATGGGTCTCTAGTTCAGTTGAAGCTTTAGTTGAAGAGAGACTGACAAGTTAAATAGAAGTTTTACTAATCATGTAGACTCCATCCATCAACCATAAAGAAAGCTATAAGTACTTAATCTTGTTGAATGTTGATTAAGTTAGTAGTTATTCGAGTGGAGAACATTAATCAAACAATACTTTTAAGCTCAATCAAAGGAATAATCAATTGTGTTAATTACATGGTTATTCGTTTCTCATTAGGTAGGTTAGAGACAGCACTCTTATATGCACCCGCTAAACCTAAGTTGATAAATTGTCTAAGCGAACATCAAATATGCATGTGTCTAGTAGAAGAGTCGATAACTCATACTTGTATGACGGAAGATGAGACTTGTATTTGTAAGATGGAGCATGAGAGACTTGTAGACATAAGGAGGAGGTGATGTAGACTCATGTTTGCATGGTGGAGTAGGGAGAAACTTCTAGACATAAAGAGGAGGTGGAGGCTAATACTTATATGATTGTAGGCATATGGAGGGATGACTCATGCATGCTTGGTAGAGGAAAATGAGATTCATAATTGTAGGGTGGTAGCGGGACAGATTTAGAGATGTATAGGATATTTGTGGATATTCATACTTGTAGGTTTCTCCCAACATGTTACTGAGACCCAGCCGAACACGGAGAGCCACTTCTTCGGGCACTGAGGCCAATGACGGGTGTTTTAATATGGATTCATAAGAAAGAAATGATTTTACTCACATATAAACATGCTCACAAGGTTTCTGAAGGTGGTGAAAGAGAGGGGAGTTGCTGCAAGATTGATTGTTTCCCCAATTGGCCCAGAAAGCCTCAAAGTCAATCGTCGTTGTATGTAGTAAGTTGATAAAAGTTGAATGGAGAAAAGATCATGTGACGAGGATGACTATTAAGAGAGAGAAGAGGTAAGGATGAGGTAAGAGGATGACTAATATACCTTAAGTATTTTGGAATAACTATTTGTGTCCATTTAATTTTCTAAGTATACAAACCTAGGAAGGGTCTAGAGCCCTAACTTAATACTTGTATGACTCTAGGATCATGGAGGAAGGTTGAGTCATGCTTGTTTGTTGGAGGAAAAGGAATTTCATACTTTTATGGTGGAGGTGGGAGAGATTTCTAGAGGTACAAAGGTAGTTGTGGAGATTCATAGAGGAGGCTACTTGTTAAACACATTATGAAGGTGGCAACAACTTCTAATGTATGACGTTAGAGATTTTCATTTGTAGGAAGGAGGTGACGACTTACACAACAAAGGTGGTGATGACTCATACTTGTATGGAGGGGGAGACTCATATTGTGTGGGAGGTGGCATGACACATGGAGGTGGTGGAGGAGCCTTGTATTTGCACGCAACAAAGGCAATATCTCATATTTTTATGGTAGAAGCAATAGGGGCTTGTACTCGTAGGGTGGTGGAATACCTAGGCGGTGGTATCTCTCTTATAATCTTTAGAAATGCTTCTTTAGAAGAGTTTCTTATTTCCAACACAACTCATTAGTTTTGAAAACCAGATCTTATGAGTTCCGAGTCCTCAATCTTTTGATAGGTTGGCACTACATTCATTTGTGATAGCTCGTTTCTTACCAACCTAGGAATGGGATGAATGAGCTCCCATAACCTTCGTCTAATAAATTATCTTAGAATATATTTCATGATCTCATAGGTGAAAGAGATTTTCTCACTAAGAGGTTTTGTATGTAGTAAGGAAGAGCATCGTTGTCATGAGGAACTAGAGAATAATACAGATATTGTAATATCACCAATATGATGGTTCCAAGAAAGAGGGTAGCCCTACCTATCTAAGCATCTTGGATGTTGTAATACCAAGTACATCTTCATTTAGTGGATAAAAGATAAATCAAAGTCACATTAACCCCATAAATAAAATATGTAATCATCTCAACAACATTAAATCTTAAAATGTACATGATAGCATAATAGCCCTCATTATTGCTAAATTTTGTGTAGCAACACATAAGAAAACCTCCAACTATACATATTCTTGCGATACAACAACTTACCAACGAGAGGAAAGTAAAAGTAACAGGTGGTTTACCTAGCAAGAATGTCAAAATGTATAAAATGAGACATTTACTTAATGTCCACCTAATCAATTCACTGTGATTTTAGGAATTTCTCTACAAAATGTATAAACTAACATGCGATTTCTCTAAAAATGTCAAAATGTATAAACTAATAGGTGATTTCTCTACAAAATGTCCACACATTATTTCAAGAGATAGTTCTATACTACTGATAAAACCCCAATTTTATCATAATAACTAAAAACCTGTAAGATTAGAGGGATTCATATTTTTATAAGAGAGACGTGACATTAATGAAAAGTAGGGAAATGTGAATATCTATGTCACATATCTGTTAATTACCCTAATCCAAACTCCTAATGGATACATAGCCAAAGGCGAGTGGACCAAGGCGTCCATCCCTAGAATGGATCTCATAACATATTTCACACATGCAGTATATATGTAAAAGCAATAACAACAAGACAACAAGATACTAAACATGGAGATAAGGGATATGTACCCATTTCTAGATTCAAGCATACTCGTTCGTGTTTCATTCAAGTCCAGAGTGCAACGGATCTTTGGCAGCTATAAAATCGATAAACAAAATATATCAATGCGAGTGCATTCAATACGCTATGAAAGGCATGTAAACAGCTTAAGAATATAAGTAAATGTTGCTTGGCTAGAACAAGGTAATAAACAAGAATAAGAAATGAGGCGAGCAAACTTAACGACAATGTTTTATACAAAGCATATTTTAGGTGCATTT
Source organism: Alisma plantago-aquatica (assembly GCA_963693085.1). Lineage (NCBI taxonomy): Eukaryota > Viridiplantae > Streptophyta > Magnoliopsida > Alismatales > Alismataceae > Alisma > Alisma plantago-aquatica. The sequence goes on from OY856412.1 coordinate 1,104,122,428, forward strand.
ATCCATTATATCAACATAGGCCTATGACCAACTTCTTCAAAGTAAGAGTCTGTAAGGGTGCCCAAGATTAGCTACCCTTTTATCAACGTGAGGGACCTCAAGACCAAAGTCAATGAGCGAACCCTGTTTCTTTCGTGCCTTGTGCCCTTACCCCGAGAATTCAGGTAGGTACACAAGGTATATAATGGATTTGTTTACTTATGTTCAAGGTTTGTTCAACATATACAAGAAAAATGAACATACTAATCATAGGGAACAAAGTAGCTCAAACAAGTATTTATCTAGCCAAGCGTTCATACGAGCGTACATACAAGCAAGCCAATAACATAGTAAGATCAAGAGAATAAGCATACCTTTCGAGTTATGATCCATGAGTCAGATCCTAGATATTATCCAAACTAAGGGTACCTCACAAAGAAAAGATATAGTATGGTGTCTTAGATCACTAAGTTTTGATAATCAAATCATCATATGATATGTGTGGATGTTCCCCTAGACTTAGGTTTCAAGCAGTTCAACATAGTTCCAAACTTTCAACATGCATATCATTAACCAGCTTAGTTCAAAGATCAACATACAACCCTAGGTCTAGGTGTATCATCTACATTATGAGTACTACAAGATAAATATAAGATCTGGTTTAGCAATAGGGGTTATCATGATATTAAGAATACCATCAAGGGTAGACAAGCAAGATCATAACTAGCCACATTAGATCCAATTCATGAAAGATTGTCATAAATCCAAGTCATAGGAGTATTAAGAGACTGTGGTAGATCAAGTTAGGTTGGCAGAGATATAGCATGATAATTTACTGATTTGAAGTCATATAGGGATACACGGCATTTGAGGTTACTGATTTGGGGGTTCACATAAAGGATTCAACTAGCATTAGATAATATATGAGCAAGGTGCAAGATTTATCATCAAAGTATCCATGTAAGGCATGCTTCAAGGTTCAAGGCACAAAAAAATAGGATGCTATCATGGAAAAAAATCAAAACTTATATCAATCTTGCATCAAAAGTTACTGATCAAAGATTTGAGGGGGGTTTAGAAGCAACAACGACAAAAGGAATCAAGATACATCATGAACCATACAAATGAAAAACTTTTTAGGATATCAGGGGAAAACGAAGAAGAATTAGATTCTGAAACTAGTTCCATTGGATAGATCTCATCGAAAGGATAAAAAATCATATATAAAGTGCCCCATTTGGCCAAAGCATTTGCAAGATACGATTTTTGTAACATTTGCAATAGGAACTATATAGTTTGGGACATAGAGTGTTACATTTATCATGCGATGATGAATTTCGACCGTCGAGAGAAGATCATGTGGTCGCACTCACACTGGGCCGGTCCGCTCCCAGAACCTCTGCACGCTGTCACTCAGCCACGATGGCACGGGCCCAGAGTGCTCGTGGCGCAACGCCACTCGTCGAGATGTGTCAGCGTGGCATGCATGGTGGGGGTGAGAAGCGAGAACAATGGGAAAGAGAACATGCAGGCGGGACCCAGGCACGCCACAGGGTAGACGTGGATGCATTGTGGCCTCCGAAAAGAGATCCATTGTGGGGTCAGGGAGAACTAATGGTGGGGATTTCATCTTCCCCCGCGAAGCACGTCGCCTGGTGTGTCGTTGATCGGCCAACGACGACATTAACCACCGAAGATGCTGGGTGGGTTTCCTAGGCCTCAGAGTGGCTAGGACAAGGTCGTTCACTCTCGGCTTGGCTCGAAGAAGCCTATGGCTACCTCATGACCACCCGAAAGGGGCTATGTCGTGGACGCCCAGAAAAGAACCCCCGGCGACACCGTCGGACAGGAAGGAAGAGAGGAACGGAGTAGGAAGCGCTAGGGCTCGCCAAAAGTGAGGGAAAGATGGGGAAATGAGAGGGGGAAACTGGGTGGTTGTGTTTAGGGTTTCAATTGCACAAAAGGGCCACGAAGAGGGGCTATTAGTCAAAGGAAAAGCAGCCCCTTCTGCTACTCAGGTGGGTACAGTACCCCCAAGGAGGAGGACGACAAATAGTCGTCGTATCAAGCAGCGATCTGTGGCTCATGATGATCTGACGGTCCATATGGCTCGGGTAGGTGGGTCACGTGGAAAGGAGAAGGGGAAGGTGTGGTGTGGATCACTCAGATTTTGGGCTCAACATGGGCGGCCCATGAATGAGATTTGGGCAGAAAGGATCCAAAGCTAGCTAGAGATCAATGTCTCTTAAAAGGGCATAACTTGCTCATTAAAATGCTAATTTGAGCAAGAAAAGAAGTATCAGAATTGGGGGAACATCCTCTACAACATGACATATATATCACAACAAGAAGAGTTCATAACAAGGGATCAAAAATGAATGCAAGATGAGGATATATGAAAAACATGACACTTGTTTCAAAACTCAATTTAGAGTCACACATAGGTACAAGGTTATATCTAAATCAAATTTAACTTATTCGTTGAGTATGAAGTGACTCAATGTCATCAAATTAAGAGTGACGAAGGTTATTGAGTACATTAAGCATTCCAAAGGGTCAAGAAGGACATTATTTGAATGAGAGAAGAATCCAGATTATCACAATCTATTTATAGGAGACATTAGATTTCATCTTTTGAATTTGTATACATGTCATCGTTATATAATAGCCAATATGATCTAAAAGGAATATTGTGTTTGAACTATTATTAAAAAATACTAGTATGTTTATGGTAGTAAAACACAAATTTTGCTCAAATGTATGCATTTTGGCTCATTAAGCAACATCTAATTTCTGAAATTTGACTTGTGGCTTAATATAAAATCACAACAAGATATATAAATAGGCAATCATAATAGAATGAAAGGAGGAAAAAGGGAGACAAGTAAAAGAAAATAAAGAAGATGATTGAAAAAATGCAGACAACATAACTCTATGGTATGACCTATATATCATCTTCTACAAGAAGGGCTCTCTGCAAAATCCAGAAAATGAAGTCCAGTGCAATAATGTGTGAGATTGAATCACATGGCAGAATGAGAAGATCAACCATTGGCAAGCTTTATTATGCATTTACATGGCATCCCTGAACCTCATCAACACAATTATGGCCGTTTCTGAAAATTTGTAATGAATTCTGAGGAAATAGGCAGAAATACGAACAACCCATGTTCCCATTAGACCATGGCATCATTGATGAGTGCAAACTAAGGCCGTGATGGACGAGACCTTACTGACAAACTAGAGCATGTGGTCAGTGATGAAGCAGGGGCCCTGGAGTCAAGAGACTAGTAGATTAATACGCCTAAGGAGTAGCAAGGTGCGAATTTCAGGTCAAGCAGGAGCCAGGCTTCACCACACGGAGAGAGGGAAGGACACCATTCGAGGAAGGAGCAGAGGGAGTCCTCTGGCTGTCGCCGAACAAGATGTCAAGGATCGTGTTGTGCCCTAGTTTCTGCAGAGTTTGTCTTTCGTTGCCGAATCGAAAGAGCTAGCAGTGTTCCTGAAGCGAAGCAAAGGAAGATCGCGATGTTGCAGAATCAGAAGAGGGGACGAGGATTCACAGAGCAAAACATGAAGGGGAGGGAAATGATATGTAACCTGGGAGGAGGGAAATGACACCGACATGGCTTTCATGGAACTAGCGGCTGCCGACATCATCACAGCTACAGGGTCGAGAGGCAACCACGCCGGAGCTGTCGTATGCGAAGGAAAACCCTTCCGAAGACTTGCGCCGCGCATACCGGAGAGACGGGAGTTGCGAGAGACGGATGAAGGGACCAGACCGGAAGGGTTTTTGCACTTTTTGGCTGACAATCTTGACCGTCCAGGTAGGCAAAACGATCTGGACCATCAGCTTATAAATGGGTTCTTTTTATAAAATTCACAATATCCACTTGTGCAAGGGTTCTGACCCTTTTACATCCGCAATCAGGGGTATGCCCCTAGCACATTCGAATGGCCAACCCTCACACAAAACGAGTTCTGTTCTAGTGGGCTTAAAGAAGGCGATGTAGGTGACGGACGTGGTGGCTTTCAGCTATGGTTACAAGTCCAACCAGCATGTGGGACGGCGAATGGTAACGAATGGCTATGTGCCCTAAGACCGGCTTAATCTATAGAGGGGAGCGAGGAACACTGAAGTAATTAGAAGAGTTTAATGGTGATGTATTTTAGAAGAGTCCAGTGATGAAGGGAGATAAAGCAATGTGACCGAGTCCATCGATTTACGGGAAGACGTGATTAGGACGGAGACAGAGTGCTGAGCTTAGATTGATAGAATAGTAGATTTGTTTCCTCTAATAAAAAAGAACGAACACGAAAGGAGAACGTTCCCCTCCAATTAAAACCCAGAAGCAAAGAAGATCTCCTACCCGATATGCAATTCACAATTATAATATATTTGTTTCCTTTTTTCTTATGATCTCAATGAGGCAAGGTCTAAATCGTAGATAAATAGAGAAATGTGATCACGTGGACTATTAATTCGTACCGTGATTATGGAAGAGAAAAGATGGACTCTTGGCCTATAAAAGTAGATTATCGTGAGAAGTTGAAGACCGTGAGGCCATGAGAGGGGACGTGAATAAGCAAAGAGAAGAGAGGGATAAGCAAGCCTTGCCGGAGAGGCATGGATGCACGATGGTTCTGTTCATCCACACGATGAGGACGACGAAAGATATAGCCGTACTCTCAGGCTCCTTTCCATTATGACCAAAGAGTGAGTAGAATAGGGAGCCCAATCTGACCTATAATTGGAACAGACAACAGCTGTGGTGATCGACACCGCAATCGTTCACAGGGAGGGAGGTCAGGGTTGTGAACCGGTCTAGGCTCTATGATAGGGGAGGTGATGGCTTGGGGTCTTTCTTCGGCCAGTGAGAAGCACCTAAGATCCTCTCAAAGGGCAGTGTTGATTGATTCGGTTCAGAACTTCCCTCTTCAAAACTGCCAACCTCTTTCAGCATGGTAGCGGGGAAACGAAGGTCCAAGCAAGCGACGACACTCCCTCCGTTCTTCCGAGAAAACAGAGTACTGGGATGCCTGCAGAAGTCCCTGCGCTCAATGGGAAGAGGGGTGAGTCAGGGTGGGCCGCACTCCCTCAGCCAGACAGCATATAGGCCAAGCCCAGGAAAGGGTTGTGCAGGCCGCGCCAAACCAGCCTGTGAGTAAAGCCATGGGTCGACTGTGATCTTCTCATGCATATCCAACATCCTATATAATCCGAACTAAGGTAACAATCTTGTTTAATGCACAATAATTACTAGAAGTATTAAAATATGGAAAAATCATATAGCAAAATGATCAGGAAAAGATGTAGAATCAATATAAAATGTTTTTTATGCTAATTCCGATCCTAGTACAAAAAAGGCTAATTCGTGACTTAAGATTAGTATTTAGGATGTCAATAAGGTGATAATTATGTAACACTTTTTAATTTCAGGATTTAGGTTTGGCTTGAGATCAGAGGAAATGAATTAGGATTTGATTTGCTTCAGGTAAGTGGGTCATGCCACTATACATATGTATATTGGTTGAGTTGTATGCTATGCATGATTTATGAATTAGGCTTTCAATTTTAAGTTCAATGCTCTAATCATGTTCATTATATAAATTGCTTTAATGATTGCTAAATCCTATGTTTATGCTTATTATACTCATTTAGATTATACATTATGATTAATGATTAATTGATTAAAAGTTCAAATTTCAAGAGGGAGGAATCACATCAAGTTAAAGATTCAAGTTCAAGATTAAATTCATGTTTATGGTAATGTTATTGTTAAAAATTGGAATTTTACCCATTTTTATATGCTTCTGGAATCATGGACCTGAAGGGGTCGTTATGAGCATATGTGCTAATTATGGGGTTTTAAAGCCAAATCATGGACATTCGTGCCAATTATGGGCTTTCCTAGCATTAAGGGCTTTCCTGTAAATCACGTGCTCTTAAGTGGGCGTCTAAGAGAGATGCATATATTTACTTCTCATTTCTTTATGTTATAAGATTCATGTAATCAAGAATGCTTAAGTCAAATATGTGTTAATATTTTCTCCCAACTAAAGTATATATGCTTGTTTTTCAATTCTTATAAAATATATAGTAATGTCGGTACGACCCCTCCCCCTGTTATCCCCTAAAAAGGAGGATCGAGAGGGCAAGGGCCTTAATTCGTAATTCTAGGATCAAGATTAACAAGTAACTAATAATAATCAATAAATTTTATTATATGAAAAAGAGCTTGATAATAAGATAACCTCTGCTAAAGGGAGTAGAATTTAATGTTTTACCATAGAAAGAAAATTCTATCTATCTATATCCTCTAGAATTACAATAAGTCTTTTTCTTTTGGAGCCTTCTTTATGGATTTCCATCTTTCATCATTAATGGCAGGTTACTAGCAGATTAACCTAACATGTCGTGAAACTAAAACACTGTTAGTATAACAAGTTATACTGGTATGCGGGGGGGACAAAATATGCACATCTATGAGTAACAACATAGTCACCCGTATTTAAAAATAATGAAATAATCAAAACAACTTTTGATTTCTTTAACTTTTCAACCCTTAATCTCTATGGCATACCCACTCAATGGGGACACCCAATCTTACCATACTCACTCTCCAGGAGTATTACTTTGATATATTCACTCATTGGGGGTGATTTCGATCTATACCCGCTCACTATGGGCATTCATGATGTGATTCTCACTCTCTGGGAGTATTTATAGCCAACCCACTCTTAAGGGGTGCTTTACATAATTACATGCATCCATTTAAATCAAAGATATTATTGTGGCCTTAAGCAAGTTATTTCTATATATTGTGATACTCATATGGGATTTATAGATTGCAGGAAGTAAATAAACAAGTAAACACTTAATTTGCAATCCATTCAGAAAATCTTCAAGAAAACTATGGAATCTGGTTAAGTCGGGTAGTCATAGGCGTAACCACATACCTTTGTTTTCTTGTGGAATCATGTAGGATACTTTAAGCATATACAATCCAATCAACTAAGCATAGTTAATATAAATCATTAAATATGCATGTATGTATATCTCAAAGTGTCACTATGATATTCAAGTCACATGAACTTAGCATACATCCTAATCTAGGTTTTAGGTTTATCTTGGTTTTGAATAAGGAATAAGTATATCAAAGCCTAATTCCTTTGCATCATATTTTAGGTTATTAATCGACATTAGATACTAGGTGAAACCCTAATTATCAAGTTAATCCTTTTAAACCATTTTAAGAAATTATGTTAGACTATGCAATTTTAGATTATCATGATAAGGCAAGCTAGGTTTTTAAACCCTAATTACCATGTTTATAACTCAGGCATTTTAATCGTGATCATTATTATTCAAAACATATCAAGGATTCAATTTCTCATCAAGTTAAGAACGTTAGGTTGTTATGAACATCTAAATCAGGTCATTTGCTTTTAAGCTTATCACAATTTATATTATTGATTTCTTAATCACAATTACACATATGGATGATCATAATCATAGAAATCCAAACTATCCATTACCATCATCATTTTCCTTAATATCATATTATGATATACAATGGAAGAATTTATTGTATTCGACACTTTACTTATCAATTCTAGGATTTCTATCTATAAAACAACACTTAAAGAGGTCTTGTCCCCACTTTTGTAACTGGGTTCAGAATAAGGAATTTATTACATTTTATTAATGTCCTCCCATTTTTTGATCAATTTGATATATATTTTTACTATATTCTGAGCTACTATCTAATTACTACAGTTAATTTAGGTTTCACCATCCTTGGACAAATTATGGCATGTCACATCAACCCAAAACTCCTTTCCTATTTCTATTTGATTCAGCATAAGATGATGAGAAATAGACACTTTTGCCCCTCGATTTAACTGACGCCACAAGGGGCACTCAGTCCTTTCACCTTGTGTTTTCCCTTCCCTCACAGATGTGTCCAACACTTGCCCTAGGGGAGTCGTCTTCGAGGCAGGCTTCCCATCTCCTGGGCTCTGACAGCCTGGAGGAGGTCGTACGCCTGTGTAGGGTCTCACTGACCTTAAGGAGGTTATCTTTTTTATCAAAGGTTGACCAAAGTAAAGGGCAAAAAGGGACACGGGTTGAAGTAGCATTGTACGTCTATAATCAAGAAAAGAATATCAAATTCCTTGTGTATTTCCTATGTGTAAACTCATAGGTAGGCCAACCTCTCTTAAGCTACAAGTTGCTATCTCTCTCGCTGGAACCCACCAAGGGTTCTTCTAGTTTCTTCATTATTGTGAAGATGAAGGAGCCAACGATCGTTGATCCTGCTTGTTCTGTTCCATTCTAATTCCGCAGAGGAGGCTTTGGAGAAGCCCTGGCTATTCTCCACCTATCACATGATCTTACGTCGGTTATGAGTTTCGAAGAGGGATTAAAGAATCAAGAAGATAGTGGAACTTTGTGTACGTAAGTCATTCCAGGTTTCGTTTCTATTTATTTTTCATTTTCCTTTTTAGTGGGAAACTAAATATGGAAGAGTAATTATTTATGTCTCAATTTAATTCCTTTCCATACCAATCTTTTAGAAAACCTTTATATTAATCGTGTACTCAATTGGGAGAGGTATTGAATCCAAGCCATTATTTTTGATACTCCAAACTTGTCTTATTAGCCATTTTTAGATAGTTTCATATTTAATTTCCTCGATCAAAAGACATCTCGGAAAGTTTTTATTTTTCTCCCATAGTCTTATAGTAGGATCATTTACCATCTAAAATTATATTGAATATTTACCATGGGCATGAAAAAACCCATCTTCCTATTTTGTTTCACAAGGACTTTTAATTATGGGAATTTTAATAAATCACATCTCTCTTTCTCTCATATTTACTCCAATAGGCCCCAAATTTTAATGGAATACTTTTAATAACAATATTTTGGTTTGGAAAAGATTTGGTGTTAAAATACAAAGATCAAATACCCTTTTCTTTCCTCTTAAGAAATACATTTATTTAATTTATTTGAATCATATAATAACTCTTCTTCCATTCCAACTTGGCAAAAAATCCTATTTTGGCACATATTTTCTTTGAGGACTGACATTAATATTATTAGTTTCCTTTAACTTATCCTTTATAGAAATATCCACATAATTCCATATTTAAAGTGCCCCTTATTATTTTTTTATTTTGTAATTCCTTTATTATTGATTTTCCTCTCTTCCTTTATCCAATATTATCAAAGGATTATTGGAACCAGTAAAACTATGAAATCAACTGCAAGGAGAAGTTACATTTTAGGTCCATAATTGTAAAACAAAGCACATAAATCTTTATAATATGTCTGTGACAATTCATTATTTAGATTTACATGCATATATATACATGTGAAAAACCAGATTGTAACATCCTTCCCCTCTTATAAGAATTTTTTCCTCAAAATTTGACTTAGTCAACCAAAAGATGGATATGAGACAATTATCTCATATATTAATTATCCAACATTTTATAAAGCCACAATCTTTTATGAATCTGTTCTATTTTCTTAACTTGTACCACAATGACATATTTGCAAAGCAAATAATTTTTTTTAACCTCTTCCTAGACCATGGGTTACACCCATGCCACAAGGTGGATAGCTTTATTATCGTATCAATTATACTTTTATTTATCAAGCCAAGTCTTATATTTTACATTCAAAATTTATCAACTTTGAGGATATAGAATCCATCCCTTGCTAAATGGAATGTTGTCCATAAAAAATTAAGCCAAAATAGAGTGAATTATAATTTTTCATTACTTTCAAAACTTTAAGGTTACAAAATCCTTTTTAGATACACTACAAAGAAAAAGGTCTTTAACTATAAAAAAATTGTAGAAAAAACCCCATATTTTTTAGCTAAAGGTTTAACTACATATTTCTTTACACATACAAGTTGTAGTATATGCTTGTATAGCTAAAGCCTTTAACTATATTTTTCAAATATGTGGTTAGATAATCCATTCTCTACAAATTCATATGTATCTGGAAGCGTAGCTAGATATTGTCCTTACATATTTAAATGTAAGTATAATTATAGCTAAATGTATGACTAGAATTACATATATAGTCAGTATGTAGCAAAAACATGAAGTTAATACATTTTATATGTATTTAGTGTGTAGGGAAAGGCAACAATTACTATATGCATATATATGTAGTTGATTATGCATCCTACATATGTAGTACCATTTAGTACACACATATATGCTTAGCTCGACTATATATATATATATATATATATATATATATATATATATATATATATATATATATATATATATTAATTTGGTAGTACACAAGCTCTTTTAGTAACAAAATTGTAGTATTTAGAGCAAGTTATGCTCATTATGCCAACAATCTTACTTTTATTTATAATGAAACGTTGAATGTACATGGGGTGGATGTATACCTTGCCCCTATTACACAATGTGTACAAAAAAAAGTATATACATATATCAATGATTCAATGGTCTACTAACATCTTTGTGAAAGAGTTGTCTTTCTCGGCCAGTTTTAACATCCTTATTATCTTCTTCTTTTGTTTGAGCTCTTGTTGTTCAGCCAACATCATCCAAAAGCATCCGTGATAAGAATATGAAAACAATCTTCTAAGCAGAGATAGAAGGAATATCGTCCCTATGAAGTCGGTCACTATGTTCGCAGATGCTGATAGTGGTTGTTCAAATATATACATAGGTCTATGAAATGCAGTCTTCTCATAGAAGTAAATAGCCATATCAAATTGCAACATATCATGATACATTGTTGCGTCTGTGGATGTTGCTACAGCTATGACTGGGCGGGCCTAGGCTTTAAATGGAGATGCATCATCATGCTTCACAGGAGAGCACCTGTTGCGTCGGGGCTGTCTTAGATACTTCTTATACTCTGTATTTGAATTCTTGACGTTGTTAAGCTCAATCTCTAATTCAGGTAATGGAAGTTGCCGTGATGGTGAAGCTTGTACTTCTCTTAATCCTAAAAATAAGGTTTTACAAATGGGGAGGCATTAAAAATAAGGTAAAGATCATCCAAATAGTTTAATAAAGATATATAAGCATTCATACATGGCATAAATAAAGGTTGCTATGAGAATAAGATGACAAAATTCGTACCTTGAAGAGACGAGAAGTATCTAGGCAGCTCATCCATGTTTTGTTGTAGCCCAAGCATTGTATGGGAGAGTTGTAAGATAGTTCACTTGCACCATTGATGCTTGCCATGTCCAAAATTTTCAGTATATAACCTGCACAATAAGGTCATTCATTTAGACCATTTGAAAGTAAAACCCAATAACAATATTAGTTCTAAATTATACAAGATGTACAACCATCATAGTACTTTGTCATATTCATTTTTATATGTAAAATGCCTTCTCTTAACATATTATGCAAAGACTTATAGATTTAATATTCATAGTTGGAGGAAAAAAGAAATTGCAGATCTAAACTTGGCCTTTCTTTGATTTGCGGTGGGTCAATTGTGTCACTCATCCTACAATTTGAAACCTAATAAAATTGATTTAATGAACAAAATAATTTAGTTACATACACCAATATACTAACATAAGAATATGTGACCATCCAACAATCCATACCATATATTGTGCAATTTCAGTGGCTTGAAAGAGATCACTACATGTGCCAAAAGCATCTGAGTGAAAATAGAAGGATAACCAAAAGCATCTGAGTGAATCAGAAATTAAGAACTCATAACATGTGGTATATTCTCAAAAAATATCTTCTGTGTTACCTTAATCTGAATGATAATATCTAAGAACCACATCCTCCCATGCCTCTTCTTCTACTGCCCCACATCCTTCCCTTACCGTTGCTCCTCTCATCTGCCCTCAACCCCAGCTACTACCCCGAACTCCAACCTGACCTTACATCTACCATTGGGACTGCCCCGAACACGACCTCTCCCGCAGCGGAATCACTTCTTCCTAAAAAATAACCTCTTCATCTTGGTGGCCTCATCATTGATATTCAGTTGGCTGGGAGCTTTGAGAAAGACAAGTACATAAACAAAATGACAAAGATACATGCAGTACATGGAGCATATATAAATATAACAGTAACTGAATTCAACTTTAAGGAGATTATGCAGTTGAGAACTGAGAACACAACATCGATATGGAGTTGTTCAAATTTAAATGTGTTTTGTTTTAACCCATTTTAAATTGAGTTAACTAACAGTTGAAACTCAGAGAAGAATTGAAAATGTAATATGCATTTGCATATGAATGTTGTTATAATGAAAAGGTAAATGCAGATTTTATATATGGTAAAATTAAGCAACTATATGTGGATTTTATGTAAAATGAATATGTTGTTATAATGAAAATCAAACTTGAGACATATCTCTTTAACAAAAAAGAGATATGTCTCATTTCCTATTGGCAGTGACTTATTTGGAATTCTTGATTAGCTTGAAACAAGGTCATGTAAAAACAAAGTAACTACCTGGGGAGTCTACTATCTCTGCCTTGATGGATGCAAATTTCTTAATGGTTAGAGAGTGATCCTGAGTTTTGCTTGTAGAGCATCTAATAGAGATGGTGGCACAAGTGGTCGGCGTGATACACCATCTTGATGCCCTGAGTGCTCTCACTATGGCTGGAAGGGCCATACTAAGCATACATGTTATTAGGATTTCCTGCCAATGCTGCAAACGTAGTGTGTACTGGATAACATCCTCAAGAGGAGTTTAAAGATCAGATTTCTTTGAGAAAAGAGGTATAACATCCTTATTTTCGGGAGTAAAATAAAACCTTTTGTGTAGTTTTCTTCAAATAATATTTTGGTAAGGGCCTTAATGCAATTTGTTCAAAATAGTTTTACTTCTAGGATTTCAATGCAAAGAGAAATAATAAAAGGGCCCAAAATAAGTTTTCCTTTATTTTTTTGTTGTAAATATTTGTGTAATAATGGCAATGTGTTTTTCCTTTTCTTTTATGAAATAAGTTTAAAGGGTTAGAAAGAGAAAGAGAAAAATAAAGAAGTAAGAAATTCGAAATATAAGAGACTTGGGCAATAAGTATGCTTTTCCTTTTTATATATTTCAAAATAAAACCCCTAATGTTCATTTTCTCTCTCCTCTTCTGGGAATTTCCAAAAATAAATAATAATGTGCCCCTTATTCATTTATTTCAAAAATATGAGAAAATATACTCTCTTGGAATCATTAAGCCACTTTCCCTTTATATATATATATATAAAACATAAGAGGAAAGTGATATTACCCCTTGTTTTCTCTCTCCTCCAAATAAAGTACACAGGAGGGCAATAAAGAGGTGTGGAATGATTTTCAAAGAGACAAATATTATTTATCTCAAATTTTGGAGTAAAAATCCACAAAGGAAAGTTCCCCCTCTTTTATTTAATTAGTTTGTACACTTAAATTAAGATAATAAACAAAAATAGAAAATGTGGAGTAAATGTTGAGAAAACCTAAATCTAATTGGCTAGGATTATTCGAGACCCTTTAATTAGCAAATGATCCAAATTTGGACTCCTTTGGACTTAGTTTGACCACTCAATTAAATTAGGAAAGGTTTATATATAGTTTAAACATGATTTACATTTAATGTCTTTGATTTCTCTAAATTCATATTTATTTCCCTATCACACCTTTCCTTTTCTTTTCTTTTTTGCATTCACCTTTTATGGCTGTCTGATTTGGATCAGCCGATATCTGGATCATCCCCTACCTTCCGTCTGATCAGGCAAGTGGGGCGCCGACCCAGTATCTTACTCCCTGATCGTTTTCTCCTTCCTCAATGAATCTTTTCATGAGTTTTCGCTGAGTGGGCTTCCTTTTTCTCTCCTGCGCTCGACTAGACATGGATTGTGATCTCTCGTGGACTACAAATAAAATGCCACTTAGGGCTTGTGTGCTCCTCTCCGCCGATTATAGCAGCCACCACCATAGCCCTCTGTGTTACCTTTTTAAGCTACCAAGAGAACCTCCAGGCTCTAATGTTTCTCCTTCCACCTTCAATTTCCTCTTACATGCCCCTGAGAACCAGGACCTACTTGACCTCATTCCCCGGCTATTTTGGCCTGGTACGCGCCACTCCGGCCTCCTCGGTTTGATCAAACCCACTGTGAGCATCCTCGACCACCGCCCTTCATCTCCATGTTGTCATTTTGTCTCACCGAGCCCCCAATTTTTGTACCTTGTAGGTCCATTTCCCCATTCCTCACCAGCGCGTACCGCCATGGCATGTCAGTGGATCTCTAACCCCTTTATCTCTTCTGGCCGCCTCGCCGAGCCTCGTAGAATGTTTCCCGACCACTTTTAGGCGTCGTGCTGCCTGTTCTACCTTGGTCTTCACGACGGGTCATTTCCCCTGTTCTCCTTTGTTCTCCGCTTCATTCATAGTTCATTGGCCTTTTTGCCTCAGGAGACGGTACGCCAAACTCACTCTTTGTCTCGTGAACCCATTCACCTAGTTTCTCGCTTCCTTGACGGCTTTTGTCGGGTTTCTGTCCTGGTGGTGATCAACGGTCATGGCCAGAGCCCGACCTCGAGCTCCTGTGGTTGCTAAACCGCATGGCTTGGCTCGCTGGCCTCAACTTGGATCTGGGATGCCACCCAGATTCATGAGATCTCGAAATAGATCACCCTCCGTGAGCTCTGATCGGAGAACTGATCTCTAGCGGTCTGCGCCCGACGCCATGGATGAGGGGAACATGCTTGGTCAATAAATGACCATAATGCCCCCCTGCCATGTTAATCCATGTGTTACAGTCACGTGGGTACTTTTGGGTTTACACACCTTTTTTGGTTCTTTGACCACTAATCCACTTGGGCGAGACTCACGCCTATATGGCAGGCTCCCATTGGCCCATGTGGCATATTCCTAAATTCTGATTGGTCCATTTTCTTTAATTCATAGTAAATCACTCGATGCTCAGAAAAATGAGAAAAAATATTGTTTGGAAATGGTTTGTCTAGAGGAATCCGAATATGTAGTTTTTAGAGTCTGATTTTAAATCACCAAACCTTAGTTTTATGAGAAATGGAAATTAGGGTTTAATTTGGTGAATAAAACGTATAATAATGTGAAACATGTTGTAAACAGGGTGATTAGGGTTACCAGACTCCCAAGATCATGATTAGGGTTTTAATCAAACTAGGAAGAGAGAGAATATACTATTAAAGTGAAAAAGTAAGTGGTCCATGCAATTGAACATTATTAAATTGGTTGATTTAATTATTCATATATGAATTTTGCAATGAATTCCATGTTTATGTTATTTATTGTTCCTAATTGCTAAAGTCAGTAAAGTTAAGATGTATTGAATTGGATATTATGTATGGTATCATTCTCATGAATCTTAATGGTAATGTTACAAACAAAGTCTAATGTAAAAGATAAGAGCCTTAAGAGAAAGAAAATGTTAATGTCAAACTTATATAAGTACTTCATAAGAGAAGAGGCACTTTGGTGCATAATAGAAGAGGCACTTTGGTGCAACCTAAGAGGCACTTCGGTGCATAAGAGAAGAGGCACATTTGTGCAACCTAAGGTTACTTATATAGGTTAATATAAAAGAAATTTACCTAAAAGAAAATGCGTGTCTTTTCAATGTTCAATGTTAAATGTTAAATGTTCATTTTCAGTTTTCATGTTTTCTTTACATTATAACATGTTCAATCCACTTACTATTTGTTTGATGCATGGTTGGGGCGGCATGACTCCCGCAGGTTGGAAGCTAGCTAAGGAGGGAGGGCCATCTAAGGAGGAAACCCTAGCTCAAGGACCTTCAAGGAGAAGAGCATTGGTGGGGTGCCAACCATACCCAGTTTATAGATCTTTTTCCTTTTCCCATAATTATGTGCATGTAAACTTTGTTAAGATTTGAGAAAGAGAAATTGTTAGTTTCGTCCTGATGGTTTATTTAAACTCTATTTTGTGCAATGAATATCATGTTTCTGACATTCCCCTTGATGTGAATAATATATGTGCTTCCATAATGAATAGTACAAGTGGGGTGTTACAATAGTGGTATCAGAGCCAAAATATGGTTGGCCACCAGGATTTTCTCATGATCTCATGTAGTTTATGTCTTTTTCACAGTGATGGCTCCTAAGAAGAAAGGTGAGAATGGAAAGGTAGCCATGGGTGGGGATGAAGGTGAATATGTTAGCATGGGAGAACAATAATAATCTCCACGTGAAGAAACCCCCATGGTGCCCTTTGATGTCCTTGTTAGATCTCTAGCCACTGTCATGGGGAGAGGAGAAGGCCAAGTGGGCAACCCTAGGGTCAACCCTGAGCTTTCCCTAGTTGAATTTTTGAAGATCAAGCCTGACTCCTGTATTGGAGAGGAAGAGTTGGATGTGGTGGGAAAAGTTGATAGTTGGATGCAACACATGGAACATTGCTTCCACAACTTAGACTGTCCCAATCACTTCAAGGTTCGCTTTGGAACACATATGCTGAAGGGTGCTTCTAGGACATGGTGGGAGAACCTACTAGATTCTCGTGAATCTGATGCTCCTCCATTCACATGGGAGGAATTTTCTGAGGCCTTTAAAGACCACTACATATCTGAGGCCATGATCGAGAAGAAGGAGGAAGAATTTCACAACCTACATCAACATGGTGACATGACTGTCACCCAATATGCGATGAAATTCCGGATCCTACAGAAGTATGTATATGACTATGATGAACGTCGCAAAACAAAGAAGTTCATTCGAGGCCTCAACCCAGACCTTAGCGTTGCCTTGTCAGGACGTGGGTACCGTACACTCCAGAGTGCCCTAGATGCTACCTTAGAGTTAGTGGACCATCCATGAAGAGCATGGAAGAAGGAGAGTCACCACAACAACCACAACTCCAATCACCACAATGACAAGAAAAGGAAGGCGCCGACTGAAGTTGTTCCAAACTAGCTTGCAAACCAGCATGCAAAGACCCAATGTGCAAAATGTTCCAAGTATCACCTAGGTGAATGTAGGTTTTGGACAGGTGTTTGTTATGCGTGTGGCAAGATAGGCCACATTAGACCTAACTATCCCAAAGTTTAAAAGAAGGAGCCTAACGTCAACCCAACACCTAAGGAGAAGAGGCATGCTAGAGTTTTTGCTATGGTAGATGAGAGTGAGGATGATAAGACTGAGTAGAGTTTAGTATCATAGTTATTTTCTTTTCAAAACTTTTTTATGCGATGTATGGAACTATGGTTTTAATTGGTAGTATAGTATATCAATGATTTTTTGTTAAAGATATGTAAATTTCTAAGGTGGGTAGCCTAACAAAATTTTGAGGACGAAATTTAATTAAGGTGGGTAGTAATGTAACATCCTAATTTTCAGGAGTAAAATAAAACCTTTTGTGTAGTTTTCTTCAAATAATATATTGTTAAGGGCCTTAATGAAATTTGTCCAAAATAGTTTTACTTCTAGGATTTCAATGCAAAGAGAAATAATAAAAGGGCCCAAAATAAGTTTTCCTTTATTTTTATGTTGTAAATATTTGTGTAATAATGGCAATGTGTTTTCCCTTTTCTTTTATGAAATAAGCTTAAAAGGTTTGAAAGAGAAAGAGAAAGATAAAGAAGCAAGAAATTCGAAATATAAGAGACTTGGGCAATAAGTATGCTTTTCCTTTTTATATATTTCAAAATAAAACCCCTAATGTTCATTTTCTCTCTTCTCTTCTTGGAATTGCCAAAAATAAATAATAATGTGCCCTTTATTCATTTATTTCGAAAATATGAGAAAATATACTCTCTTGGAATCATTGAGCCACTTTCCCTTTTTTTATATATATAAAGCATAGGAGGGAAGTGATATTACCCCTTGTTTTCTTTATCCTCCAAATAAAGTACACAAGAAGGCAATAAAGAGGTGTGGAATAATTTTGAAAGAGACAAACATTGTTTATCTCAAATTTTGGAGTAAAAATTCACAAAGGAAAGTTCCCCCTCTTTTATTTAATTAGTTTGTACACTGAAATTAAGATAAGAAACAAAAATCGAAAATGTGGACCAAACATTGAGAAAACCTAAACCTAATTATCTAGGATTATTCTAGACCCTTTAATTAGAAAATGGACCAAATTTGGACTCATTTGGACTTAGCTTGACCACTCTATTAAATTAGGAAGGGTTTATATATAGTTTTAATGGGATTACCATTTAATGTCTTTGATTTCCCGAAAGTCAGATTTATTTACCTATCATGCCTTTCCTTTTCTTTTCTTTTTTGCGTTCTCCTTTTATGGCCGTCCAATTTGGATCAGATGGTATCTGGATCATCCCCCAGCTTCTGCCTGATTAGGCAAGTGGGGTGCTGACCCAATGTCTTACTCCCTGATCGTTTTCTCCCTCCTTAGTGAATCTTTTCGTGAGATTTTCACTGAGTTGGCTTCCTTTTTCTCTCCCACACTCGAGTAGCCATGGATCATGATCTCTCATGGACTACAGAGAAAATGCCTCTTAGGGCATACATGCTCCTCTCCGCTGATTATAGCAGCCACCACCATAGCCCTCAGCGTTGCCTTTTTGAACTAACAAGAGAACCTCCAGGCTCCGACGTTTCTCCCTCCACCTTCAATTTCCTCTTCTATGCCCCCAAGCACCAGGACCTACTCAACCTCATTCCCCGGTGATTTTGGCCTGGTACGTGCCGCTCCTGCTACCTCGGTTCGATCAAACCCACAGTGAGCATCCTCGGCCACCGCATCTCCATGTCGTCGTTTTGTCTCACCAAGCCCCCAGTTTTTGTACCCTGTAGGGTCGTTTCCCCCTCCCTCACTGGAACATACCGCCATGGCACATCAGTGGGTCTCCGACCCCTTTATCTCTTCTTGCCTCCTCACCAAGCCTCACAGAATATTTCCTGACCACTTTTAGGCGTCGTGCTACCCATTCTACCTTGGTCTTCACGACGGGTCATTTCCCCTGTTCCCCTTTGTTCTCCACTTTATTCATAGTTCATTGGCCTTTTTGCCTCAATAGATGTCTACCCCAAACTCTCTCTTTGTCTCGCGCACCCATTCACCTAGTTTCTCACTTCCTTGATGTCTTTTGTCAGGTTTTTGTCCTGGTGCTGATCAACGGTCATGGTCGGAGCTTGACATCGAGCTCATGTGGTCGCCGAACCCCAAGGCTTGGCTCGCTGGCCTCGACTTGGATCTGGGAAGCCACCCAGATTCGCGAGTTCTCGAAATGGATCACCCTCTGTGAGCTCTTATCGGAGAATTGATCTCTAGCGGTTTGCGCCTGATGCCATGGATGAGGGGAACATTCTTGTTCAGTAAATGCCCGTAATGCCCCCACCATGTTAATCTATGTGTTACAGTCGTGTGGGTACTTTTGGGTTTGCACACCTTTTTCGGTTCTTTGACCACTAATCCACTTGGGCGAGACCCCCACCTATATTGTGGGTTCTCATTGGCCCATGTGACATTTTCCTAAATTTGGATTGGTCCATTTACATTAATTCATAGTAAATCGTTCGATGCTAAAAAACATGGAAAAAATATGTTTTGGAAATGGTTTGTTGAGAAGAATCCAAATATGTAGTTTTCAGAGTCTGATTTAAATCGCCAAACCTTGGTTTTATGAGAAATGGAAATTAGGGTTTAATTTGGTGAATAAAACGTATAATAATGTGAAGCATGTTGTAAACAGGGTGATTTGGGTTACCAGACCCCCAAGATCATGATTAGGTTTTTAATCAACTGAGGAAGAGAGAGAAGATACTCTCCTAGTAAAAAAGTAAGTGGTCCATGCAATTAAACATTATTAAATTGGTTGATTTAATTATGCATATATGAATTTTGCAATGAATGCCATGTTTATGTTATTTATTGTTCCTAATTGCTAAAGTCAGTAAAGTTAAAATGTATTGAATTGCATATTATGTGTGGTATCATTGTCATGAATCTTAACGGTAATGTTACAAATAAAGTCTAATGTAAAAGATAAGACCCTTAAGAGAAAGAAAATGTTAATGTTAAACTTATATAAGTACCTCATAAGAGAAGAGGCACTTCGGTGCATAAGATAAGAGGCACTTCAGTGCAACCTAAGAGGCACTTTGATGCATAAGAAAAGAGTCACATTTGTGCAACCTGAGGTTACTTAAGTTAAAAGAAATTGACCTAAAAGGAAATGCATGTCTTTTCAATGTTCAATGTTAAATGTTAAATGTTCATTTTCAGTTTTCAAGTTTTCTTTACATTATAACATGTTCAATCCACTTACCATTTGTTTGATGCATGGTTGGGGGCGTGATGCCCACAGGTTGGAAGCTAGCTAAGGAGGGAGGGCCATCTAAGGAGGAAACCCTAGCTCAAGGACCTTCAAGGAGAAGAGCATTGGTGGGGTGCCAACCATACCCAATTTATAGATCTTTTTCCTTTTACCATAATTATGTACATGTAAACTTTGTTAAGATTTGAAAATGAGAAATTGTTAGTTTAATCCTGTGATGGTTTATTTAAACTCTATTTTGTGCAGTGAATATCATGTTTGTGACATTCCCCTTGCTGTGAATAATATATGTTCTTCCGCTATGAATAGTACAAGTGGGGTGTTACAAGAAGAGTGCAATCAATTGATTGAATCAACAAACAAATGCCTCTATTGATTCTCTTTCTTAGAAATCACTAGTTCCCTTCCAAATCATTGTGCATTTCCTATAGTCCTGTTGGTGGTCTTGGTTAGCAGTTAAATGATATGTTGTGCTTACCTTGTCAGTTAGTGGGACATGTGTATAAGGTATATCTCTGTCAAGATATTCAAGTAGCAACTAATCCTTTTCAGATTTGATTTCATCTCTTGTAAACCCATCAGAGAATCAGCCATTCCCCTACCCAAAGATAATTCTATTTCTCCCAAAGGTGGTTAGCTTCCTAAGTTTTTTACAATTTGATCCATCATGAATTCCTCATAAAACATGATTGCAACCTATAGATTAGAAGGAGATATGACAACTTGAACAAAAGGTATGTATTCAAACACAACAAACATAATGTTATGAACTTATGTTGAGGAAATTAGCCTGCACCTTCTTCACTTATTAGGAAAACACAACCTTAACTTGGACACTTGAGTCAATGCAATTTGCCTTCATACAAATCACAAAAGCCCTCTAATTTTTTACAAAGTAGGTGGCATCCAAGGCTAATACCCGAGCCTGTTCTTGTTGTGCACATGACTATCAAAGTAGATAAAGTTGTGGATATATGAAGTAATGGATGTATATACCTTTAATGGGTTTCAATTCATAAATTTATAAGCTAACTGATGAATAGGAAGTGGTTGTGTTGTGTTGAACATTACCTTCTATATAGATACATAAAAAATAAGAAAGAAAACTATTGTTCAAACGATGCTAGCAGAATTTGAAGCACGTGTTTGACTAGATGCTGAAAACGTGGAACAAGAATCTCTTAGCTATGTATCTTGATTATTATATAATATATGTACATTTTGTAACTATATTAAGATTATTATTCATATATACCCAATATTATCAAAAATTTTGTATAATTTCCATAAAATATACATGGATCTTATGGGAAACAACCCATGTGAACAGCCAGAAGGCCCAGGACCTAGAAGTCGATATATATTATGGAAATGGGAGAAGATAACTAGTTAATGAACTATACTACAATTAGGAACCTAAATCCTTTTGTTAGAGGGAGATGAAGAGGAATAGAGTGAGGATGGGAAATACAGAGAAAGTGGTGGCAATAGGGACAATCTAGGGAAGAATGATGCTACAAAAGGGGAATGATGGGGAGGGTTGTGAGGTTCACCTTGGTTTTATGTAGTTTGAAGCATTTGAAACTGGAGCACATGAACTCAGTTTTCTTTTTGCTAATTGACTCATTTTGTGTTCAAAATTTGAGTGAGAAGGAGCTAAAGATTTGTGTGAGATATGTCCTATATTAGAGGCATCAAAACATTCATTGTATACTGTGTTTTGTTCTATAAATTTTTTCTTTCCAAATGTATTATTGTTGAGTAAGAATAGGTGTGCTTGAGTTTGATTAAGCAGATAACAACAATTCTTGTTACAACCCCAATTTTGGGTTTATTTGGTGAGAAATGTAATTTCTCATAATAAGGATATTTGAACAAATAATGATATGATTTGTTTGGAATAAATGGATTTTTCTTACAATAGCCTTGATCATTGTGTTGTGGGCTTTATTGGTTGTTGAGCCCAAATAACAAGAAAAATTCAATTAGTAAATGAATGATTGAATATTTGAGAAAAGAAAAAGGTGCAAACCTCTAGAAGGAAAATCCAAAGAGGGATTTTGTGCCTCTTGGGTTCTTTGGGTTCCAAGGAGTCCAAAAGTTGCATAGAGAGTGAAATAAGAAAAGAAAATATCAATTAAGTATTTCTTTATTAAGAAAGAAATTGAAAACAATGATAAAATATGGGAAATAAGTGAAAAGAGGTAAAATGGAGTGATCCTTGGTGGATTTTCGTATCCCAAGTATTTCTAATAATAAAAGGAACACCAATGAGGAAACTAAAAGAGAAATAAAGAGAAATCCACAAAATGAGATATTTTAATAAAGAAATAAGTGAGATAATGAGAAATAATGGATAAAAGACAAACAAGGCTGAGGAATATTCCCAAGACGGGATTTCGAGCCACTAAGGTTCCTTAAGGAACAAGGAACTCAAAATAATAAATTAATAGCAAGGGAAAGAGAAAATATGTGAAATATATATATATATATATACATATAATTAAGTGATATCTTGAACCTAAAGAAAAGGCACGTTTTCTTTTAGACAATGAGCCCAATTTTGGCAGGGAAGTAGATTAAGCTATTATTAACTTTCCTTCAAAATTTGGGATTAAACGGAGTAATGGTTAGAGAGTAATGATTTTTCCAAGATATCCTAAAAATCAAAAGGATTTTCCTTTAAACTAGGAATCTGATTTTCCTTTGTTTTGGCGCAAATAGTATGGATTGTTGGATCCAGATCCAACGCTACCCATGTGTCTCCTAGTCCTAGCTGAACCAGGAATAGGCCGCCTAGCGAGGGATTTTGTTATAACCTCAATTTCTTGAATATGTAATGAAGGATGCAATTCTCTTTTAATGAATAAAAGGAATCTTTTTCTTTGATTTGCAATAGATTTCGTATGAAATGGCCTTGATTGATTGATATTGGGCTTTGTCGGCCATTGAGCCCAATTGAAAAGAGGAGAGAATTAAAAAGGAAAAGAAATTAATTAATAAAAGAGAAATAAGAGAAATTGATAATTAAAAGAAGATAAAGGCAGACCAATATTTCCCAATATGGGAATCCATGCCTTTGGGTTTCCTTGAGGTCCAAGGGACCCAAAATAACGAGATATTTACAAAGGAAAGAGGAATATAAATTAATTTTGAATAATTTGATGAGTAACTTAGGAGAGAAGAAAACCTTCTCATCCATTGCAAGTTGTTTCCCAAATTTCGTACAAAGCTAGGAAATATTAAAAGAAACTTTCCCTTAAAAATTGAGCTATAAAAGAGTTACGGTTTGGGAGAAATCGATTTTGCAAGTTTTCATCAATTTGGGAATTAATTCTGAATTAAAAAAGAAATAGATATTTCTTTGTTTGAACGTGAGGGATGAGGTCCGTTGGATTCTAATCCAACGATGGACGCCCATCATCTAGTTCCACACGTTTTGGGACTCTGCTGGTTGTAGGAGAATTTTCCATCCCAGATTTCTTGTAATCCAGTGGATGTGCAAGGTTATTTCCAGTCCCTTTGGACTTGGGAGACGAAACCGCAGAGGAAGGTCCCCGATTTGACTAGGATTGATCGAGTTTCTGGGAAATGCCCAAATCATGCAAGCTTGCCTCGACCCTATATATAGGGGAGGGCGCATAAGGGCACCAACACCTAGTTTTCCTGTCCCAAACGCTGCGGGTTGCTGCGAGGAATGACCTCGTGCCCTCAATTGCTCCAATTGCCTCGACTTTCACCCCTGTTTCAGCAACATACGTCACCGGAGTCCGGCGAGTGGGAGACAAACTTGGTGTGTCGTCGATGAGCGATTGAAGGTGTCTTCGAGTCCGAAGAAGGGAGGCGAAGCTCCCTGGATCGTCGGCGCAAGCAAAGGAGCACTACAGCCCATAGTCAACCCTGTGGTTGACCACCATTGCTACAACAATGGAGACGGGAGGTAGAAGAAGAGCAGAACCGTCGATTGACCGAATTTCCCTTCGCCTTGTTTAGTAGTGACGAGGTTAGGATCGACCTTTACTTCCTTTTGATCACACTTAATAGGTGCACGTATCTGTGGCCATTAGATCCTCTGTGGATCCACGGCCCACGGATCGAGCGACCCTGTATTTTTCTGAATTAGGAAATAAATCGATTAAAAGGAATTATATTGATAAAATCGTATCTGGTGATAGAAAACTCAGATGAGAAAAGTCAATACATGAAAAATGATCATAAAAATATGAGGAATATGTTAAAAATAGTTTAGACATCTAAATCTATATATTTTTGTAAAAGTGTATCTTTTGAATAAGAAAAGGGCTAGAAACCCTAATGGTTGGTAAAAGATATATTTAGTCTTGCAATTAAGTTAATTCGATCATGTTTAACCTAAGTAATGATTAATATGGTTTTTAACTTGTTTTGATAATAGAATTACATGTTTAGGGTTTGTAATTCAAAATGTTGATTAATATGGATAAGAACCCTAAATTAGAGAAAAAGAAAAGAAAAGATAGAGTAATATGAAAATTAGGGTTTTGTGGACAAAATCTGATCTTATGGATCTTAATGGAAATTAAGACAAGAAATTAGGGTTTGATGTATAATTTGATAAAAGTAAAGTAAAAGTAATAAAAAGGGAATGAAACCCTAATTATGGTTAAAAACCCTAAAAAGGAGTAATAAACCTAGAAGACAATTTGGAGTGGTAGATCATGATGACATGATTAATGATAGAGAAATTGGATGTCTTTTCAGGAATAATTGTGTGTGTGTTCTTGCTTGATTCCTGATTGATTGGTAATTTATGCATTCAAGTCTGCTTAACAGGTATGTGGTTAATTATGAAAAACCGCTTAGTTTCCCGACGGATTCCCGAATGTTTAATCACATTGAATGCAACTAAACTGTTTGGATGTTCATATTGCAATTATAAAGTGACTATGACTATCACAGTTTAAATTAAATGTGTATTCCCGCACCTACATGCCACCCAGATGGAAGATGCCATAAAGGTCAGGCCCAGGAAGGTAGACTAATGGGCACCATGAGAGGTGACCCTAGACACCAAGCTCGGGAATGAGAAGGTGGTCGATGAGGCACGACTAAGGAGCACCATGAGAGGTGACTCCTAGGCACCAAGATCAGGATAGAGAAGGTGGCCTTAAGTCAAATCCAGGGTTAGGGCAAAAGCGGTAGGGATTGTCACATGGAAAATGTAAATTGACTTGCTAATTATCTTGATTGCAATAATTATATTGTTAGACTTAATTGTGAAATTTTGGTTGCCTCCATATACCAGCAATTGCTGATCGATGTTTTGTTTGTCAGCATTTTAGGTAAAATCCTGAAAACACAAATAGTAAAGTGACACATCGTGAAATTAAGAAATAAAGTGTAAGGAGGATTAGATAGAGTAATTCAAGCTATGGATAGTTAGATCCCCAAGTTTTAAAAAGGTAAGTAATGCTTTAAATTTTATACCCCATTTCTAGTTTAGTTAGTAGAATTTTATAATTATTGTTGATTATATGTTGAACCTTTGATCCTGTTAATTGAAAACGGCTCTGACCTTCAGGTCTCCCTTAATTGGGGGTTACCGAGGGGCGGGGTTGTTACAATTGGTATTAGAGCCTAGGTTCTTCATCTAATCATTAATAATTATTAAATTTTACAAATTCCATAGAACTGAGGGAGTTATTAGAGGAGTGTCAGAAAGACTGAGGTGTCTAGAAAAGGATCACTTCTGGGGGCTGGCAAGATTTTCCTCCGCACCGCTAGTCGGAATACGAGGACTCCTGGATTGTGTGACTGCCTGACCGATGTCTTAGGATATGACTCGAAATAAGATACCTTTAGGACTCTCTCATCTTACTCATCTCTCCTCAACTCAATTTTCTCTTAAGGATTGTAAGGATTAGGGTTTTCTCTCTCTTCCTCACCCTCATGTGGTATGGGTTAAGGTTGATAAGGTCTAAGGGATCCTCCACCAAATTAATAAAAGATACGTAAGTAAGATGTCATTGACATAAGTGTAATTAGTTTAAGGAGAATGGATCCTCTGAGAAGAGGAAGCGGAACCATGGTGGAGAGACCTCTAAGAAGAGAAAGAGGCCTGAGGAAGCTGTGCATGAGGCTCCCAACCCTGAACCAATGCCCGACAACAACTGAGAGCCAGGGGAAGGACTAGAATATGAGGAATACCAGATGCATGAAGAGGAAGCCCAAATGGAGGAGGACCATCCTGGTGGTCCAGAACCATCCATGGTGGTTCATACAAAAGATGCAGTTTGGATGGAACAACAAAAGCAACTGACTGAGGTTATTCGTTCCCTGGCCCTTAGGGACATAGCTAGAGCTGAGAATGGTGAGCCACTTCCAATTCATCCTCGATTTGGGGCCACCATCCTGGACTTCGTCAAGCTGAACATCGAGAAGTTCTGGGGAGAAGACAAGTCCAAAGTAGTCGAAAAGGCCGAAGCTTGGCTACTTGCAGTCAAGAATGGGTTCCGTATGCTCGAGGTATAGCCAAATAAGAAGGTTTTGTTTGCTACTCACCTTTTGGAAGGTGTAGCCAAGATATAGTGGGAAAACCATATCACGGGAAGAGAACTAAGTGAGGAGCCAATGGCATGGACTAACTTCAAGACCATCTTCACCGCCAGATTCCTCCCCATCTCAGTAAAGAAAGAGAAAGAAAGAGAGTTCAACATGACTCAAGGAAGCTCTTCAGTTGCGGACTTTGGTCGTAAGTTCTTCCTCCTGGAACGTTTTGGAAACATGATGGATGAAGAGAGGAGTGTGGACCACTTCATGGAACGTCTACACCCTGCCATCAAGCCTCATGTGATGGCTAGTAAGCCAAAGACCTTCGCCGAAGCCTACAACACCGCCTTGGACATGGAAAGGACAGTGATGCCTGCATAGAACCAATCCAGAGGGTACTTGGGTTTCACTGAAGGAGCTCAAGGGCAGAGGAATGAATACAGGAAGGGACAAGGACACAACCACAACAAGAACAAGCATGGGCACAAAGGCAAGCCCCGTGGTCGCCTCCAGCAGTGTCACACCTCTGGACGAGCACATCCTGGGAAGTGCCGCTTTGAGAAGAAGGTATGCTTCAGATGTCAACGAGAGGGACACTTCATCGCCAACTACCCTCAGCCTGACCCAAGGGGACCTTTGGGGTCACATCCTGTGGCAGCACAACCAGTAGCTGCAACACCCCTAGAAGGAGCACCAGCCGGAGCACCTCCAGCTGGAGAGAGGAGACAAGCTAGAGTATTCGCCATCGACAATGAAGAAGCTTGGGTGAATGATAATAAGTTGATTGAGGGTAATAACCCCTAGAGTTTTTTCTTTTAGTTCAGTAGACCAAGTAGTAGCTTTCTGATATGGAATAACTATGTAGGCTTGCTGGAAGTCATGGGACATAATGTAAAAGCACTCTTTGATTCTGGTTCTACTAATACTTTTATTTCGAGAAATCTGGCGACTATGCTTGGTTTGGATATCAAGGATTTGGGTTATGTTTTGGATGTCACAACCCCGAGTGGTCGTGTCTATACCTCTCTTTTAAAAAACCCCAATATTTCCAGTAAAGTATCTGAACCATGAGCTTCCCACTGACTTTATCCTTCTCGATATGAATGATTTTGATGTGATCATCGGTATGGATTGGCTTTCCACCTACAGAGCCCAGATTGACTGTAGAGAGAAGAAGATTCTCATTAGGAAAATCGGCTATCCACACTTCACCATTCGAGGAAGGAAAGATGCGACAACCATCCTTTATGTGTCTGTTATGAAAGATGAACGGATGCTATCCAAGGGTTGTCAAGCCTACCTAGCCATAGTAACCACACCCGAGGTTAAGGGGCAATCCATAGAGGATATAGAGGTGGTTCGGGAGTATGCGGATGTGTTTTCGGATGATCTACCAAGAATTCCCCCCCGAGAGGGAGGTATACTTCTCGATTGAGTTAGCTCCTGGGACTAACCCTATATCTAAGGCACCCTATAGAATGGCCCCAACGGAGTTGATTGAGTTGAAAACCCAGTTGCAAGAGTTGTTGGATAAAGGATTCATCCGACCCAATACATCACCATGGGGAACACCAGTTCTCTTTGTGAAAAAGAAGGATGGGTCACTTCGGATGTGTATCGATTATCGGATGATCAATTAGGCAAGCATTAAGAACAAGTATCCTTTGCCTAGAATAGATGACATGTTTGACCAACTCAAATCAGCTCGAGTCTTTTCCAAAATCGATTTGAGATCAGGATACCACCAGGTGAGAGTGAGAAGTGAGGATATATCCAAAACGGCTTTCAGAACCCGTTATGGCCATTATGAGTTTGTGGTCATGCCGTTTGGATTATCCAATGCACCTAGTGTCTTTATGAACCTCATGAACAGTGTGTTCCAACCTTGATTTGACTCTTTTGTGATATTGTTCATAGATGACATTTTGGTGTACTCAGATGACCTTGCCCAACATCGTGACCACCTGGGTAGAGTCCTTGATATCCTGAGAAAGCATAAGTTTTTTGGAAAATTCTCAAAATGTGAGTTTTGGTTGGACCGAGTCATGTTTCTTGGACACATCATCTCAGGAGGAACAATCGCCGTAGATCCAGCCAAAGTATCGGCCGTTCGAGACTGGCCAGCACCAAAGAACCCCTCCGAGATTCGCAGCTTCTTGGGGTTGGCTGGGTACTACCGTCGCTTCATCAAGGATTTTTCCAAGACTGCTTTACCGCTAACCATGTTGACCTGGAAGGATGTGAAGTTCATGTGATCTGACGTATGTGAAGCTCACTTCCAAGAATTGAAAGAGAAGCTGACCACCGCTCCTGTGTTGACTCTACCTTCTGGCAATGAGGGTTTCATGATATTCACCGATGCTTCCAAGATGGGACTTGGCTGTGTGTTGGAACAAGATTGGCATGTGGTTGCATATGCTTCCTGACAGATCAAGCCAAATGAGGTGAATTACCCGACACACGACCTGGAACTAGCTGCTATCATCCATGCTTTGAAGATATGGCGGCATTACCTATACGGTGCTACCTTTGAAATCTTCACCGACCATAAGAGTTTGAAATACCTGCTGACACATAGAGATCTGAACCTATGACAATGATGATGGATGGAGTACATGAAGGATTCTAACTTCACCATCGCCTACCATCTTGGTAAGGAGAATGTCGTGGCTGATGCGTTGAGCCAGAAACAACTTAAGTGTGAAGCTGTTTTGTCCAGTCAGTGGAAGAGCTTAGAGGAACTTGTGGAATGGACTCCACAACTGATAGGGAACCAAGTTCGGTTGGCTAATATCCAGATTCAATCTGAGTTGTTGAGTGAGATCATAGATGCACAGTTGACCAGTGGAGAGCTAGACAAGATGAAAGGTTTAATGGTGAAACCCCAGACTCATCTATACATAGGAGTAGACGGAGGAATCAGGTTTGAGAACCGCATATGGGTTCCTATGGATTCACCAATAAAGGAGCGTGTTCTGCAAGAAGCCCATGGATCCAAATATACAGTACACCCAGGAACTACTAAGTTGTTCAAGGATCTGCAATGGTTTTTCTGGTGGCCAGGAATGAAGAAAGACATTGCATCATGGGTGGCCAGTTGTCTTACGTGCCAGATGGTGAAGGATGAACACCAGCGACCCGAAGAACTTTTATAGTCGATAGAAATTCCAGAATGGAAATGGGAGCAGATCACCATGGATTTTGTGGTGGGTCTACCCTGGACCAAGAAGGGTCATGATGCGATATGGGTCGTGGTAGATCGTCTTACCAAGTCAGCACACTTCCTTGCCTTGAAGACCACTGCTAAGGTGGCAGACCTAGCTGAGTTGTACATCAGAGAGATAGTGCGGTTGCATGGTGTACCATGATCAATCATTTCAGACAGAGACCCGAAGTTCACTTCCAAGTTATGGAAGCAATTGCAAGAGGAACTTGGTACCAGGTTTAAGTTTAGTATTGCTTATCACCTCCAAACGGATGGTCAGTCAGAAAGGACAATCCAGACACTAGAAGATCTATTGAGACCTTGTGTGCTCAATTGGGGTGGCTCATGGGAGCAATAACTACCGTTAGTAGAGTTCGCCTACAACAACAGCTACCAAGCCAGTATCGGGATGCCTCCGTATGAAGCTTTGTATGGAAGACCGTGTCGGTCCCCACTTCACTGGGATGATGTGGGTGAAAGGACCATGTTGAGGTCAGATGAGCTCCAAGTGTATGCTGATAAAGTGGCTTTAATCAGGCAAAGGCTGAAGAGAGCCCAGGATCGACAGAAGTTGTATGCTGATGCAAAGCGGACTGATGTGCACTTCACTGAGGGAGAGCATGTGTTTTTGAAAATCTGATCGCTCTGGGCTATAGCTAAGAACAGAGGAAAGCTGAGTCCCTGATATGTGGGTCCGTTTGAGGTATTGGAACGGATTGGTGAAGCTGCATATCGTTTGGCGTTACCCCCTCAATATAGCATGATGCATGATGTGTTTCACGTGTCTAACCTGAAGCGATATGTGCAAGATCTGAGCCATGTGCTGAGCATTGAACCTATTGAGCTTTAAGGGAAACTGACTTATCCTGAGTCGCCTGTGCGGATTCTAGATACCAAGGTGAAAGAGCTCAGATGCAAGAAAATAGAGATGGTAATGTTCTTTGGAAGCACCGTGGAGAGGATGAGACCACATGGGAGTTGAAGGCAGACATGGAAAAAAACATACCCTGAATTGTTTGTTTAATTGTTTGAATTTTGAGGGAAAAATTCCTATAAGGAGGGGAGGATGTTATAACCTCAATTTCTTGAATATGTAATGAAGGATGTAATTCTCTTTTAATGAATAAAAGGAATCTTTTTCTTTGATTTGCAATAGATTTCGTATGAAATGGCCTTGATTGATTGATGTTGGGCTTTGTTGGCCATTGAGCCCAATTGAAAAGAGGAGAGAATTAAAAAGGAAAAGAAATTAATTAATAAAAGAGAAATAAGAGAAATTGATAATTAAAAGAAGATAAAGGCAGACCAATATTTCCCAATATGGGAATCCATGCCTTTGGGTTTCCTTGAGGTCCAAGGGACCCAAAATAACAAGATAATTACAAAGGAAAGAGGAATATTAATTAATTTTGAATAATTTGATGAGTAACTTAGGAGAGAAGGAAACCTTCTCATCCATTACAAGTTGTTTTCCAAATTTCGTACAAAGCTAGGAAATATTAAAAGAAACTTTCCCTTAAAATTTGAGCTATAAAGGAGTTACGGTTTGGGAGAAATCGATTTTGCAAATTTTCATCAATTTGGGAATTAATTCTGAATTAAAAAAGAAATAGATATTTCTTTGTTTGAACATGAGGGATGAGGTCTGTTGGATTCTAATCCAATGATGGACGCCCATCATCTAGTTCCACGCGTTTTGGGACTCTGCTGGTTGCAGGAGAATTTTCCATCCCGAATTTCTTGTAATCCAGTGGATGTGCAAGGTTATTTCCAGTCCCTTTGGACTTGGGAGACGAAACCGCAGAGGAAGGTCCCCGATTTGACTAGGATTGATCGAGTTTCTGGGAAACGCCCAAATCATGCAAGCTTGCCTCGACCCTATATATAGGGGAGGGCGCACAAGGGCACCCACACCTAGTTTGCCTATCCCAAATGCCGCGGGTTGCTGTGAGGAACGACCTCGTGCCCTCAATTGCTCCAATTGACTCGACTTTCACCCCTGTTTCAGCAACATACGTCACCGGAGTCCGGCGAGTGGGGGACGAACTTGGTGTGTCGTCGGCGAGCGATTGAAGGTGTCTTCGAGTCCGAAGAAGGGAGGAGGAGCTCCCTAGATCGTCGGTGCAAGCAAAGGAGCGCTACAGCCCATAGTCAACCCCGTGGTTGACCACCATTGCTATAGCAATGGAGACGGGAGGTAGAAGAAGAGCAGAGCCGTCGATTGACCGAATTTCCCTTCGCCTTCTTCAGTAGTGACGAGGTTAAAATTGACCTTTACTTCCTTTTGATCGCACTTAATAGGCACGCGTATCTGTGGCCGTTAGATCCTCCGTGGATCCACGGCCCACGGATCGAGCGACCCTGTTTTTTTTCTGAATTAGCAAATAAATCTATTAAAAGGAATTATCTTGATAAAATCATATCTGGTGATAGAAAACTCAGATGAGAAAACTCAATACATGAAAAATGATCAGAAAAATATGAAGAATATGTTAAAAATAGTTTGGACATCTAAATCTGTATATTTTTGTAAAAGTGTATCTTTTGAATAAGAAAAGGGATTAATTTGTAACTAGAAACCCTAATGGTTGGTAAAAGATATATTTAGTCTTGCAATTAAGTTAATTTGGTCATGTTTAACCTGAGTAATGATTAAAATGGTTTTTAACCTGTTTTGATAATAGAATTACATGTTTAGGGTTTGTAATTCAAAATGTTGATTAATATGGATAAGAACCCTAAATTAGAGAAAAAGAAAAGAAAAGACAGAGTAATCTGAAAATTAGGGTTTTGTGGACAAAATCTGATCTTATGGATCTTAACGGAAAAATAAGACAAGAAATTAGGCTTTGATGTATAATTTGATAAAAGTAAAGTAAAAGTAATAAAAAGGGAATGAAACCCTAATTATGGTTAAAATCCCTAAAATGGAGTAATAAACTTAGAAGACAATTAGGAGTGGTAGATCATGATGACATGATTAATGATAGAGAAATTGGATGTCTTTTCAGGTATAATTGTGTGTGTGTGCTTGCTTGATTCCTGATTGATTGGTAATTTCTGCATTCAAGTCTGCTTAACAGGTATGTGGTTAATTATGAATAACCGCTTAGTTTCCCGATGAATTCCCAGATGTTTAATCGCATTAAATGCAACTAAACTGTTTGGATGTTCATATTGCAATTATAAAGTGACTATGACTATCACAGTTTAAATTAAATGTGTATTCCCGCACCTACATGCCACCCTGATGGAAGATGCCATAAAGGTCAGGCCCAGGAGGGTAGACCAATGGGCACCATGAGAGGTGACCCTAGACACCAAGCTCAAGAATGAGAAGGTGGTCGATGAGGCATGACTAAGAAGCACCATGAGAGGTGACTCCCAGGCACCAAGCTCGGATTGAGAAGGTGGCCTTAAGTCGAATCCAGGGTTAGGGAAAAAGTGGTGGGGATTGTCACATGGAAAATGTAAATTGACTTGCTAATTATCTTGATTGCAATAATTATATTGTTAGACTTAATTGTGAAATTTTGGTTGCCTCCACATACCAGCAATTACTGATCGATGTTTTGTTTGTCAGCGTTTTAGGTAAAATCCTGAAAACACAAACAATAAAGTGACACATCACGAAATTAAGAAATAAAGTGCAAGGAGGATTAGATAGAGTAATTCAAGCTATGGATAATTAGATCCTCAAGTTTTAAAAAGGTAAGTAATGTTTTAAATTTTATACCCCATTTCCAGTTTAGTTAGTAGAATTTTATAATTATTGTTGATTACATGTTGAACCTTTGATCCTGTTAATTGAAAACGGCTCTGACCTTCGGGTCTCCCTTAATTGGGGGTTACCGGGGGGCAGGGTTGTTATAGATTTTCCCTTCGATTTTTATCGCGCTTTGATCGATGTGCGAGCAAGGAAAGAGGTTTGTAAAGATTGGGAGTTTATTCCGTACCCAACCATCCTTGGTTTTTGGAGGTTTCGAGCAATCTAGAAGAAATGCCTAATTGGGCCAAGAACGGGGGTGGTGGCAAGATGGGAGAACCCTAGAAGAGCCCCCTATAAAACATATATATAGTACTCCTCTATACTCCTTACACTCTAACGGACATGACCGACCACCTATTTTGTTCTCTCGTGCCCTGGATGCATGAATCAAACCTGCTCCGATGAGCTTCAGGCTGCGACACCACCACAGGCCATGCAGTTGGTGAAGAAGAAGGGAGATAGCGGTAGCCGTTTGATGGTGGTCCATGATAGACTCGCGAGGAGATCCAACAGCTTTGGGCACTCCGCGGGGTATATGGTTGTGAGTGGGAGCAAGCGCCGACAGTTGTGCGATCGCGCTCGGTCAACAAAGACCTGCAATCTAGCAGCTGATGTTTTTTCAAAAACAAAGGGTCGGATGGATGACATGGCACTCTGCCATTGGACGAAAGGTAATTTATCTTGCATAAATCACAACTAAAGATTGGTAGCCCTGATGAAAATAAGTTATAATAAATGGAAAATGTTAAAAATAATTTGAGAACCTGATTATGTTCCTAATTGCAAAAGTACTATAAGTTGATGAAAATTGCATTAAAGTTAAGTTAAAAACCCTATAAGTGATTAAAGGTTGAATCTAGTATGCTTAATGGGTTAATTGAAGTATTAATAGGCTGTTGAATGATAATCTTAGATTCAAACCTGATCTTGATGTAAAATTGCATGATTTAGGGTTTTTACCCCATATGAGAATGATTAAGCATTTAGAAACCCTAATTTTGGGTAAAAGAGGATAAGATCATATATAATTGGAAAGATGTGAAAATACGTTGTTAAATGATGGTTCTAAGTTATTTGAATACAAAAGTCCTTAATTCTGGATAAATACCCTAAATGTAGTAATTAGGGTTTTCTCATGAATAAAAGGTAGAATTATGGCAAATCGAGTTCATATGTGATTAGACTATAATGAACTTAGAATTGATGATAAATGCGAATAATGATCTTGTTATGGATTAAAAGGATAAAAATAGTAGCTTTAATGTAAAAGAGGCTTAATGAACTTAATTAATGGTTAATGGTGCCTTGGATCCAAAAATAGGGTTATATGTTGTTAAGATAACCTTAATATTGAAGAATAGATGAGATAATTAGGGTTTATGAGTAATGGTACAAAATTAGGGTTTAGAATAATAAAAGATGAAGTGAAACCCTAATTGCAAAGGAAACCCTAAAATGGATACGAAAACCTTAGGAAGCAATTTCAAGTTGAATAGAAAGAATCTTCATAAAGTGTGTAGTAAATAGAGTACATGTGTTTTTCAGGATTCTTGATTGTGTAGTTGAACTACTTGCTTGGATGACTTTCTTAATTGGAATTGATATTAGCTTGAGAAATCTACTGAACAGGTATGTGGTTACGCTTATGAATAATCTCTCTAGTTAAGGAGTGGGCTACTTACAGGTAGTGCCATGTGACTCAACCCTAGAAACGGGTTCACCTATGGGTGGGACCATGAGGGGTTTAATGGGGATCTACTATAAGGAAAGTAGCATCCAAGTGCACTGTAGGGACAACGCATAGGATAGGGAATGCATGGATCGTGCAATTATATTTAAAATGTAAAATTGTTTGTTTAATGATAATTGGCTGCAATACATTGTTATAAATAATTGCATGATTATTGATTCCCCTACATACCAACTTCAGCTGACCGACATTTTGTTTGTCGGCATTTCAGGTACAAGACAAAAGGATAAACAATAAATCATCATATTGTGAAATACATGAAGTAAAATACAAGGAGGATTAGTTAGAGTAGAATCCATAAGTGGATAAAAGTTTAGAGATCCAAGTTTTCGAAAAGGTATGCAAAAGTTTATTTTCTTACATCTTTCCTATTTAGTCTGTTAAAATGTAATAATTGTTCTTGGTTAATTGCTGAACCTTTGATCCAAAAATTATGGGTGCGGCTTCGACCTCTCGGTCTCACTTAACTGGGGGTTATCGGGAGGTGGGGTCGTAACATTTCGTATCAGAGCCTAGGTTCCTCACTTAACCATTAATAATTATTAAATTTTACAAACTCCATAGAACCCAAGGGAGTTATTAGAGGATTATCTGAAACACAGAGGTGTCTAGAAAAGGATCATGACTGGGGGTTGGCAATATTTTCCTCCACACCGCTAGTCGGAATACGATGACTCTCGGATCCGTGTGACTGCCTATCCAAAGTCTTAGGGTATGAATCAAAATAAGATACATTTAGGACTTTCTAATCTTGATTCATCCCTTCTCAACTCAAATTCTATTAAGGACATTAAGGATTAGGGTTTTCTCTCTTCTCCTCACCCTCTTGAGTTATGGGTAAGGTTAATAAGGTCTAAGGAATCCTCCACCAAATTAATGAAAAAGGTATGTAAATAAGATGTCATGGACATAAGCTTAATAGATTAAGGACAAACTAAAGAATAGATACATGCTTAGGTCGTATGACATAAGTTGTCATGCCCTCAGGAGAGACTTGAGAATAGACCTCCTTATTAGGAGGATAAGTAAAGAGAGTTAGTCATGGAGGCAGAAATCTCCATTATAGGTTGAAACCCTAGCCGAGAGAGTTTGATGGATAGCTTATGAGAGCTATGAATGACCTTGAGCAAATGTTATAAGCTTCACCATGTAGATGATGCTTTTGAGGTTGATCCGTAATGAAGAGAGGACCTCTAATGGTGAGGTTGGTTGTAGGGTTAGATCTAGAGAGAGAACAGGAAACCAAGCAAGAAGGTTGGAATCCTAGACTCTGAGATATGAGGAAAAGTAGGAAGTTGAGGATGATACGACCTAAGTGGATGATAGTGGTCGCCAGATGATTGATCCCTAGAGGTTGTTGATGTCTTGGTTGCCATGAGAGGAATGAAACTCTAGAGAGAGGATGAATCTACTGATACCTCGGTGGGTTTGGTATAGGTGTTACCCTCCTGAGATAGGGAGAAGAGTTCCTTAGACCTGGAGAGGTTTAGTAACAGGTTGTAAGGCCTTGTACCTTGTTGGTTGTCCTTAAGGAGGACTTGACTCTAAAGTGTTGCTCGAGGAGAAGGATGACAGGAAGTGTATGTCATACCCGATACATGTTTGGTTTCTGGTTAAGAGGTTGAGCAGACAGCTGGACATCAGGAAAGTGAACCTATGGTTCCTAGCACTACTACAGAAACGGCCTTTGGCGTCGGTCATTTAACCCCATTTGGCGTCGGTTTCCGACCGACGCCTATGTGGGCGCCACTAAAGGTCGAACATTTCAGCGTCGGTTTTTTAACCGACGCCTATTTATTCTATAGGCGTCGGTGTTTTAGTATATAACCGACGCCAAAAGTGTTCGCACCACAGAAAATGGCGTCATCTAGGGCACTTTCTGCGTCGGTTATTTACTAAACAACCGACGCCTATATAGAATATAGCGTCGGTCTTTTAGTAGATAACCGACGCATAAAGTGCCCTAGATGACGCCATTTTTCTGTGGCACGAACACTTTTGGCGTCGGTTATATACTAAAACACCAACACCTATACTTCAAGATGACACGGCCGTGCTTCCCTGCACGGCCGTGTTTAGTACTATAGGCGTCAGTTTTATATGAATAACCGACGCCTTTTCCACCACGGCCGTGCTATCCTGCACGGTTGGGTTGTTTGTACTATTAGGCGTCGGTTTTTATCAAATAACCGACGCTGTATGTCTTTGCTGACGGTTTTCTATAAATAACCGACGCCTATTTATATATTTTTTTTCATATCAGTTTGCAGGCCTGCTGTAGCTGGTCAGCAGGATGAGAACCTGCAGTTCAGTTTTCTGAACTGCAGGTTTACGACATCCATTGATATCAACCTACAAACAGGCCGCAATCCTGCAAAAGTCACAAGGAAAATTTCACACAAGTACATACATTCAGACATCAATTCAATTCTCACATTCACACATATAGAAACATTCAAATACATGTATTAACATTCAGAAATATTCATTTACAAAGTATCATTCATTATCGCTATCAACATCCCAATTATATCTTACAGTTGCCACTGCTTGTATGGCTTTTGCCCATTCTTCTCTTACTTCATTTAATGCTTCCATCGTATATGGAGCATGTATATTTTTTAAGCGTTTACCTATAGTGTGGTCAGTTTTAAACACCTACAAAGAGAATGATGTATATATATAAGTAATAATATAAAATAAGATTGATATATTTCATACTAACTAATGAGACTATATATAATACCTCATGTATGCTATCGATGTCCAATGCGGCATGTTTGATAATCATCTGCATAAATCGCATCACATAGTATGCGCATGCCCAGCCATTGTCTTGTGTAGCCCACTATAAATTGAAACATACAAAATAATACAACTAAGCACAATTCACATCAATAATATATATATTCAAGTCGGGAACTTACTTGTACGTTCTGCCAATTTATTGGCTGGTTCTTTTTCCTTGGGACCGTTCCTCCAGCCTTTTTGAATGCATCTAAACCCCTACATGTTAATATAACACAATAAACTGCATAAGTAAATAATAATGTAATAAAAGATGTTAACGGATATAAAAATGAAATATTTCTCACCAGAATAATGGCATTCTCATTACGTGTCCAATTTTAGTGTTCAATGTACTCCCCACAGGATCTAGATAATAAACAGTGAATGTCCCGGGGACAATAACTAGTAACTCCCAATGTCTACCGCTAGAGGTAAGAAGTTAACAATTAATAACTCAAAATGCAAAATAAAAATGGAATTTTCTTAAGTCCAAATTATAAATAAAGTAAACTTACTTGACATTGAATGGAGCTATTATTATCGTCTTCTTTTACTGACCAAAAATTGTAAAAGAATCTATACAGTATTGTTGAACATTATCAGGGTCTTTAGCTACCAAACTAATCAATGATGGAATCAAAAATCCCACATGATCAAATGCAAATTGTTTGCAATGATCTTCGACTAAGTAGCTGCAAAACATATAGGCGTATGCATTAATATATAAGAAACCAGATCACTGGATCTTACACAAAGTATATGAATGTATAAACAAGATCTCACCTTATCCATGTCTCTATCATTGATGTATTCAGCCAATCATACATAAACAACACAATAATATCTTGTATAAATAAAGAGCTATCGTATGATTGACCTGCATAATCTGCATCTAAAGAAACTATTATAGGGCAATGTATATTATGTGCCCGTAGCCAACATGCCATTCCCCTACAAGCAGGACCTAACGGGTATGTTAGGTCAGTTCAAACCCAAGTTGGTAATGCGGGAAGTGGAGGTGGAGGCCTAGGTGCTCCTGGTGTCTTCTTTTTAACCTGTATATATAATTTCAGATTAGTTGACATCATATATACACATTAACAGTCTAAATCAATGTAAATTTATCTTACAATTTCAGTCGTGTAGACGACATCTGCTTTGGGCCACAATATGACCCCGCCTTCTGCCTCACCAAGTGTATCAATATCTGGGTGGGCATATGGCAACGCAACTTACCTCCAATTGGGTAATACATGTAGCGGGCTCACACGAATGTAGCCGTGCGGCATTGGAGTCCCATGAAACGTTGCCCCAGGAAGGGACTGGTAAGCCTGCGCCTCTGCAACAACATAGTCTTGCATTCTTCAGCAGCATGGCTTCAATGCCTACAAATTTACGTAAAGAATGTTATACATATATACATATAATCTTGAAAACATATCATCTTGAAAAGACTAGCTACAATGTCATAAACAATACTTACAATAGACGTGTTAGGCGATGGGTCTCCAGGATTACTCGCAGTCTGTGCATCAGGAGAAGAGTGGGTCGCCATAGGCTGATTGGAAGCCTGAGATGCCTGCCACCGCAACAATTCTTCCTTGACCTTCTCAGCAACTACATCGTTGACCTTCTTAGCAACTAAATCCTCAACTCTCTTATTCTCCTATACATGGATAAAAGAAACATTAGCTTCTTATTAATGAATTTCCTTTTGCAGTAACATTCTAAAAAAAGAATAGGTTACCTCTTCTTGAGAAAGTCCCGCTCTGGGTTTGTGCTGGGATGGCCCAAAGAATGCTTTGATGCCAACACCAGCGCCGGCACCTCTAACACGTCCAGGATGCTCTGGGTTACCCAGAGCAACTGTCAATTCATCCCTTGTGCCCTAAGGGATGAACGTGCCTTGTTTTGTCTACTCGTGCAGCTCCCGCTAATCACCATAAATAGAAATTGGTAAGTTAACACCACAAATAATCAATATTCAAACGATTTCTCTAAGAGTTGTATTTTACCATTTTTGCAGCCGCCTCAGCAGTTACAGGCTTCTTTATTTCACCCTTCTTGTTTTGCCTGCCGGCTATCCAGATATCATGGCGAGGCATGGGTGTGGCAGACTCTTGAGTAGGAGCAGACTCCTGAGTAGCAGCAGACTGCTGAGTAGCCGCAGACTCCGCCTGTAGTCTTTGGCGAACGCTTGCATAGCCTTTTGGACCCATAGTGTGGTCATGCACATTCAGTGCACGCCTTGCTTTTTGTGCGTCACTGAGGGCCTAGTTAGTATGCACATTAATGATTTGGTTAGTAGCACTAAATGTTAATCTTGAATAGGTGAATACAATGTATATTAATTAAATTGGGAGTGACGCCTAATACCTTGAATTCTTCAGATTTTCTTGAAGCAACAAAATTGTCCCAATCTTCTTTGTCCAAGAAGTTCCATTGTTCAAGGGCTGACTTCTTCTTCTTATCACCCTCTTTTATGTATTCTCTGTTCAGATTTGTCCTATAATTCCTAAGCATCTTTCCAGCGCGTTGCATCACACTTTTACGATGCAACTTCTCATCCAATGCAAACAGATTCTGTAAAATAGAAATGTTATTAACTAGTATCCAAAATAGAATTGCAAATAATAGAATTTGTAATCTACAAAATAGAATTGCAAATAATAATAACTCACGCATAAATCCTTCCATATCAAGTCTTTTTTCCCTTGAGGAACTTTATGCCAATTATCATACTTAACACCACAATGGCTCCGAGTGGTACACCCAAGATAGTTTACAAAATTATTGCGGTTCACTCCAATTGCATTTCCTCCATTATCAAACTCCACCACCAATTTGGATCCACTACCACTTAGCGCTAATAACTTCTTCAACAAAGTGATGCCCCTTTTCTTGTTAAGTGTTTGGTGCTGCGCATCAAGTTGCTCCAGTGCTTCAGTGGGTACAGGTACATCATCAACCTAAAATTTGACAAAAATAAACACACTAAATTAGCCCAATATAGAAATATAGGATATATGACATAACTAGAAGATAATGAATTTTATATAAATACAAGATATGTTTTTAGAACTTACATTGGTATCCTCGCCATGCTCGTCATGGACAGCATGCTCATCATGGACTTCATGCTCATCATGGACATCATGCTCATCATGGTCAGCCATCTGAAAATGTCATTAAAAAGGCAAACATTTAGCATTTGTATTAACTAGAAAAAGGCAAACATTTAGCATTTGTATTAACTAGAAAAAGGCAAACATTTAGTATTTGTATAAACATACATGTCTTTCGGATTTGCAAACAAGCGTTGAAACCGTGATATTATAGGTAGATACCACAACACCTTGGCAGGAGAACCAGTTTTGGACTCCCCCGAAGTCGTCAATTTATACCGTGACGCACCACATTTTGGACAATCTTTCAAATCTACATAGTCCTTTTGAAATAATACACAATCATTCGGGCATGCGTGTATCTTCTTGGCCTCCATTCCCATTGGGCACAACATTTTCTTTACCTGGTATGTTGAGATTGGCAGCTCGTTTCCTTCAGGAAGCATTTCTTTCAACAAAGTCAACAATGAAGTGAAGCTTTTGTCGCTCCATCTATTGTTAGCTTTCAACTTATACAATCTCAACACAGCGCTAAGCTTCGTAAACTTAGCACAACCTGTGTATAACGGTATCTCAGCATCATGCACAATGTTTCTAAAGATAGGAGGTGGATCGGTGTGCTCTACCCTACAACTATCCAGCATCACATAAACGATGTCTGCTGGAACTGGTTCGTTCACATTTACGTCATCGGAGGAAATTTCTTCTTCCACCCAATCACTGCTATCGACATCTACTGGTTTCGATTTTGAAATCTCTCCATGCCAGTGCCATTCTGTATAGCCTTGTACAATCCTGTTGCACATGACATGACTTTTGATTTCCTCACCAGTGTTGACTTTCAAGTTGTTACCGCAATGCCTACATGGACAGTAGAACCTATCTGTAGGTTTTTTCCTATGTTCCTCGGCAAATCTAATAAACTGATCAAGACCAGATATAAACTCTGGGGTGCAACGATTACGAATGGACATCCATGATCTATCCATTCTATGATCAGAGAAAACAAGTATATATTAGGAAACAAGTATATATTAGGAAAAGATTAGGGTATACACTTACATCCTAAGTGTATAATGTGATGTCATTCTTATATATAATAAATGTGTACCACCTATCCCATCCTTGAACACCTAATCTCACTAGTAAGTGTATAATGTGTATTGGGTTTTCGAGAAAATTTCGGCAGCATTTCCCCGCTGTTCTCTAAGTACATATGTACTTAGAGAACAAACGGGGAAATGCTACCGAAATTTTCTCGAAAACCCAATACACATTATACACTTACATCCTAAGTGAGATTAGGTGTTCAAGAATAATCCCAAACCGGGGACTATCCAAGATTTACTCCTAATGAGTCAATCTTGGATGGGTTTCTAGGCCAACAAACACATTTGATGTCATTCTTATATACAATAAATGTGTACCACCTATCCCATCCTTGAACACCTAATCTCACTAGTAAGTGTATAATGTGTATTGGGTTTTCAAGAAAATTTCGGCAGCATTTCCCCGCTGTTCTCTAAGTACATATGTACTTAGAGAACACATGGGGAAATGCTACCGAAATTTTCTCGAAAACCCAATACACATTATACACTTACATCCTAAGTGAGATTAGGTGTTCAAGAACAGTCCCAAACTGGGGACTATCCAAGATTTACTCCTAATGAGTCAATCTTGGACGGGTTTCTAGGCCAACAAACACAATAATAAATATCTACAATGAAGCCAGACTCCATACAAACAGTATATAATTTAGTGATCATTGTTCATTCTAATTTATACCAATGTACAAGTAATATAAAGAACAATGTGGATTATATGGGACATAAATTCATTGTTCATTGTCCAACATTAGGTTCAACACTTGAAACATACATTCATTTACAACATAAAAAATTTGTATCATTAGGGTGCAACATGTAGATTATATGGGACATACACATCAAGGTGGTCATAAGGGAGGATATTTCCTTATTTATGAGTAAGCGATATAAGATTAAGATCCATATAAAAATTAGGGCAGAAGGAAGAAATAAATCTTCTTTAGGATACAATAGACCCTTATGGATGTATTTAGGGTCATAGGTACCATCATAGAATAAAAGGGGTGCACTCTAGGATTTAAGATCACACTACATCATGTATTTTATACAAAATTACATGTATGTGTATATAAAAAATATATTTATAAGGAACTTCTATACATATCAGTATCTCTAATCATTAAAATCGGCAAGCAGATCAGTAATTGTAAATAACAAACTACGAATTGTTGAATTAAAGTAATCACTAAAGTAATACTAACCAGTAGTACCAATCATTAATCACTGAAAGCAGCAAGGAAATCAGTAAAACTAATCATGCATTACAAGTATAATAGAGCAATATGATATTTACTTCGATGCATTACAGCAGTACCCAATTATTTCAGCTTACATACCTTTCGTTAGCGGCGGTGGACAAGTAGGCGATCTCCCAGCAGTGGTGGTCGAAGCAGGAAGAAGGGGGGCGGCGCTGGGCGTGAGCAGGGAGGAAGGAGCTACGGCGGCGGGCGACGCTGGACGAAGTAGGAAGAAGCAAGGGCGGTGACGCTGGAAGAAGCTACAGCGGCGGGCGACGCTGGAAGAAGCTAGGGCGGTGACGCACAGCAGCAACACCGGTAGTGTTGGCGAGGCGAGGAGCACAGGCGCAGGAGAAGGAGCGGCGACACGTCGGTGAGCAGCAGCACAGGAGAAGGGGGCGCGACGGAGAAGGGGGCGCGGAGAAGAAGA
Source organism: Alisma plantago-aquatica (assembly GCA_963693085.1). Lineage (NCBI taxonomy): Eukaryota > Viridiplantae > Streptophyta > Magnoliopsida > Alismatales > Alismataceae > Alisma > Alisma plantago-aquatica. Next base: position 1,104,166,628 of record OY856412.1, read on the forward strand.
AGAAGGCAGCAGCAGTGGCGGCGCGGCGGCGCTGTCGTGGAGAAGGAGCAGAGAAAAAGGGAAATCGGTGGCGACAACAGAGAAAAAGGGCAATCGGCTCGCAATGAAACAGAAGAAAGGGGAAGAGTCGGGCGATCGCGGGATATTAAGTTCCCAAATAGCGTCGGTTGTTTAAAACAACCGATGCCTAAACATCTTTAGCGTCGGTTGTTTGAAACAACCGACGTCCAATTGGACGATATTTTCACGAAATTATTTGGCGGAAAACACTTTCCGCATCGGTTATAAAAGGATAACCGACACTAAAAGTGACACTTTTCGCGCAAATTTCCATCGCACATACACGTCGGTTTTTATCTACATAACCGACGCTGAAAGTGACACTATTTTTTTGCTCGAAAATTGGATTTCGCGGGCGACTTTAAGCGTCGGTTGTTTATAAACAACCGACGCTGTATTCAAAGCGGTACCCGTGTCTGGTTGGTCTTCGAATATAGACATCGGTTTGCCTAAATAACCGACGTCTAGTATTATAGGCGTCAGTTTTCCTAAAGAACCGACGCCCAGAAAAGCGACACTGAATGCTGTTTCTGTAGTAGTGTAGGCCAAAGAGGGGAAGTGGTATACCTAATGCTCATGATGAGAATTAGTTGGCTATAGTTTCGGGAATGGTACTCCTCATCTATAGAGGAAAAGGGAAACCCCTTAAGATTAAATGTATGTTTGATGAACCACTAATAGCTAAGTTGATGACATGGAAAGGTATGATCTTGATCTAATGTTGATGAATGAGAAAAAGTATGACCTAGCATGGTTTAGTAGGTGGTCTTTTTGTGCCGTAGTAGCTTTCTAGGGTTAAGCATGCTTATGTGGATGTAAACCCTAGACAGAAGGACGTTTGTGACCTTTGTTATCAAGGTGAATGTTTCCTCCCATCCTGGGAGAGGGACCCTTTGGTAGAGTGTATACCAGTTTTGTTGGTTTAAGTTAACCTAAAGAGGTCTCATACGATCTTGAGAAGCTAAGTGAAAAGTACATGGTATGAGGATGAACCTCTAGACCCATAGATAACCATCTCTAAGTGCTTACAGATGTGTTACCATGGAGGTAACCGGTATGGGGCTTGACCAAGGTAGGTAGGTTGCCATGATTCCTATGAAGGGATAAAAGTCAGCCCATGAATGCAGAAAAAGAGATGATGAAGGCTTGGTTAAGGTTCTAAGTTTGACATGTACTATAATAGAATCCTCAGTCTATCCTAGGGTCATGTAGGGATAAGACCGATGGAACTAGGGGTTGCCTAATTCCCTAGTTGCACATGACCATAGGGTCGGGAGGTAACAACTATCATTGTCTTAGGGCCATGGGTTAGGAGATTTGTCACCTTCATGAACTCATGGGACCCAAAGTGTAGATGAGTAGGGCACTCTCTAGATGCATAAGGGAATAGGGATGACCCCAAAAGTGCCGGAACCCTATAGACCTAGAGGAAATGACCAAGAATTGTGTGGTGACCCAAGTAGGTTCAAAACCAATTTCCATGGAGGTATCTTTGATATCGAGATGATTGTGATGTAGAGACATAAGTTGCACGTTTCAACTTAGATTTGAAGGTGTACTGGAAATGTGGGATGTACCATCTCTACTTGTGGAATAGGTAGAACTTTGTATTTGGATGGCTGCCAAATGCTTATTTCCTCTTGTTATGGGAGTCAGAGATAGGACAGTATGCATGCCATACACTAAGGATAAAAGATGATGTGAGTTGGAACGTTGCTACGAGGTATGAGGACAGAGATGATAACATACCTTGGTGGAGTGAATGATACATGGATGGTTTGCAAAGAATAAAAGGAATAATGTGGTCATCTGTTGAGGATGTTTTATCATGAGCTTTGAGTCATACAAGGCTGAATTCAAAAACCAAGATGATGGGCTTGGGGTTTTCTCAATGAAGATAGACTTAGAGCTGAGATGAGCTAATAAGTGTAATACATGGAGGTGTATGTCATCAACATTACCTAATACCTAAGGATGTGAAGTGGTAATGGATGATATATATCTGCCTAGTTTGACTAGAGGCTAGAAGAGGTTGTTAGGCTAGCCCTATGTTTGGAAAGGATATGTGGTCGGCTAACACTCAGGTGTAACGAAATCTGTTGATCAAGTTAATGGTTGTTTGGTTAGCCAGCCTAGGCCTTGATGCAATGAAAGGATGGTTGTAGAATCTCAAATGCACTTCTTTGGAAATGAAGGTGATGAAACCCCGACTAGAGTGGTTTAGGGTTTCTGAGGAATCGATCTTGAGGAATCATGACATATAGGATATCATGATTGAAGATCACCATACACCATAGTACTACCAAGATAATAAGTGACAGTAGTACTTTAGATGCCTAAGATGAAGTTGCGTGTGGTTTATGGCCATGCAAGCCATCGGTGAAGGATGAACACCAGTAACCCAATGCATTGATATTAAGGATAAAGAGTCCCCAAAAGAGAAAGGGAGTTCATCACTATGGGTGTTGTAAGTCTCCCCTAGATCAAGGAAGGTCGAGATGCAATATGGGGTATGGTAGATCGTCTTACCCAGATGACATGAGAAAGAAAGAGTTCTGTCCAGGGACAGATTTGGTTGAACTACCCATGAGAGAGATGATTCAACTACACCATGATGCAAGTTCAAAGGTTCTTGAGTTTGACCTAAAGGTTCCCTTCCAAAAGGTGAAGTGGGTACATGAAGAACTCGATGTTAGTACAGTTTATCACCCCTAACTAATGGTTAGTATGATCCAGACTAAAGGGTCTGATGAGAGCATATGTGATCATTTGGGGTGATATCTAGAGACAATTCTTGTCCTATGAGAGATGTGATGATAACCACCATATCTAGTATCAGAATATAAAGAAGCTCTGTAAGGGAGGTTGTGTCGGTCACCACTTCAGTAAGGTGATGTTGGTGAAAGGACCACGTGATGGTTAGAAAAGGACCACAGTGTGTGTAGATGAAGTCTCTTTGATCGTGCAATGGCTGAAAGGAGCCTAGAGACGACTGGAGTCATGAGCTGATGCAAAGTAGACTAACATGTAGTTCACTGTGGGAGAATATGTGATATGAAAATCTGACCCCTTTGAGCTATAGATAAGAAAGTTGAGTCCCCGATACATGGGTCCATTTGAGATGGATTGGTGGAGAAGGTTATGTTTGACCTTACCCCACAGGATGAAGTAATGTGTGATAAGTTCTAGGTGTCCAATTTTGAGCACTATGTGAGGTACCCAGACCATGTGCTGAGCAATGAACCTAGTGAGCCCAAGGGAGGCTGAAATGGCATGAGTCACCTGTGTAGTTTATAGACGCCAGGATGAAAGAACTCAGAGAAAAGAATATGTGATGATAAATGTTCTTTGGAAGTGCCATGGGTAAGGTAAAGCCACATAGGGGCCAATGATGGACATGGAAAAGTCTTATCCTGAATTGTTTGATTGCTTGTTAGAATTTTGAGAACAAAATTCCTATAAGAGGGGAAGGATGTTACAACCCCAATTTTGGGTTTATTTGGTGAGAAATTTAATTTCTCATAATAAAGGTATTTGAACAAATAATGATATGATTTGTTTAGAATAAATGGATTTTAATTACAATAGCCTTGATCATTGTGTTGTGGGCTTTATTGGCTGTTGGGCCCAAATAATAAGAAAAATTCAATTAGTAAATGTATAATTGAATATTTGAGAAAAGAAAAAGGTGGAAACCTCTAGAAGGCAAATCCAAAGAGGGATTTCGTGCCTCTTGGGTTCTTTGGGTTCCAAGGAGTCCAAAAGTTGCATAGAGAGTGCAATAAAAAAAGAAAAGATCAATTAAGTATTTCTTTATTAAGAAAGAAATTGAAAACAATGATAAAATATGGGAAATAAGTGAAAAGAGGTATAATGGAGTGATCCTTGGTGGATTTTCGTATCCCAAGGATTTCTAATGATAAAAGGAATACCAATGAGGAAAATAAAAGAGAACTAAAGAGAAATCCTCAAAAGGAGATATTTTAATAAAGAAATAAATGAGATAATGAGAAATAATGGATAAAAGATAAACAAGGCTGAGGAATATTCCCAAGATGGGATTTCGAGCCATTAATGTTCCTTGAGGCACAAGGAACTAAGAATAATAAATTAATAGTAAGGAAAAGAGAAAATATGTGAAATATATATATAATTAATTGATATCTTGCACCAAAAGAAAATGCACGTTTTCTTTTAGATAATGAGCCCAATTTTTGCAGGGCAGTAGATTAAGCTATTATTAACTTTCCTTAAAAATTTGGGATTAAACAGAGCAATGGTTAGAGAGTAATGATTTTTCCAAGATATCCTAAAAATCAAAATGATTTTCCTTTAAACTAGGAATCTGATTTTCCTTTGGTTTGGCATGAACAGTATGGATCGTTGGATCTAGATCCAATGATGCCCATGCATCTCCTAGTTCTAGATGAACCAGGAATATGCCGCCCAGCGAGGGATTTTCCCTTCGATTTTTATCGTGCTTTGATCGATGTGCAAGCAAGGAAAGGGGTTTGTTAAGATTGGGAGTTTATTCCATACCCAACCAGCCTTGGTTTTGGGAGGTTTCAAGCATGCTAGAAGAAATGCCTAATTGGACCAAGAACGGGGGTGGTGGCAAGATGGGGGAACCCTAGAAGATCCCCCTAAAACATATATATAGTACCCCTCTATACTCCTTACACTCTGACGGACACGACCGACCACCTATTTTGTTCTCTTGTGCCCTAGACGCATGAATCAAACCTGCTCTGATGAGCTTCAGGCTGCAGCACCACCGTGGGTCGTGTAGTTGGTCAAGAATAAGGGACATAGCAGTAGCTGTTCGATGGTGGTCCATGATAGACTCGCGAGGAGATCCAACAGATTTTGGTGCTCCGTGTGGTAGATGGTTGTGAGTGGGAGAAAGCGCTGATAGTCGTGCGATCGTGCTCGGTCAACAAAGACCCGCGATCCAGAAGCTGATGTTTTTTCAAAAACAAAGGGTCGGATGGATGACATGGCACTCTACCATTGGACAAAAGGTAATTTATCTTGCATAAATCACAACTAAAGATTGGTAGCCTTGATGAAAATAAGTTATACTAGAAAGTTGATCAGAAAAATACAAGGAACACGTTCAAAATAATTTGAGAACCTGATTCTATTCCTAATTGCAAAAGTACTATAAGTTGATGAAAAGTGCATTAAAGTTAAGTTAAAAACCCTCTCAGTGATTAAAGGTGGAATCTAGTATGCTTAATGGGTTAATTGAAGTATTAATAACCTGTTGAATAATAATGTTAGATTCGAACCTGATCTAGATGTAAAATTGCATGATTTTGAGTTTTTACCCCATATGAGAATGATTAAGCATTTAGAAACCCTAATTTAGGGTAAAAGAGGATAAGATCATATATAATTGGAAAGATGTGAAAATACGTTGTTAAATGATGGTTCTAAGTTATTTGAATACAAAAGTCCTTAATTCTGGATAAATACCCTAAATGTAGTAATTAGGGTTTTCTCATGAATAAAAGGTAGAATTATGGCAAATCGAGTTCATATGTGATTAGACTATAATGAACTTGGAATTGATGATAAATGCGGATAATGATCTTGTTATGGATTAAAAGGATAAGAATAGTAGCTTTAATGTAAAAGAGGCTTAATAAACTTAATTAATGGTTAATGGTGCCTTAGATCCAAAAATAGGGTTATATGTTGTTAAGATAACCTTAATATTGAAGAATAGATGAGATAATTAGGGTTTATGAGTAATGGTACAAAATTAGGGTTTATAATAATAAAAGATGAAGTAAAACCCTAATTGCAAAGGAAACCCTAAAATGGATATGGAAACCTTAGGAAGCAATTTCAAGTTGAATAGAAAGAATCTTCATAAAGTGTGTAGTAAATAGAGTACATGTGTTTTTCAGGATTCTTAATTGTGTGGTTGAACTACTTGCTTGGATGGCTTTCTTAATTGGAATTGATATTAGCTTGAGAAATCTACTGAACAGGTATGTGGTTACGCTTATGAATAATCTCTCTAGTTTCACGACGATTTCCGAACGTTTTATGGGTTGCTTGAAATTAACTGTTGGATGCCTTTTATTTCATGCAACTATAAAGTGACTATGATTATCACTATGGATATATATATAACTGGCTTAGATCTGGATCCACCTCTGTGTCTTGTAAAGGCTAAAAACGGGTTAACCTAGAGTAAGGTCTAGGTTATCGTGGGTTAGAAACTGGGCTACCAAGTGTAGTGCCATGAGACCCTTTAGCATTGCATGCGTTAAGGAGTGGGCTACTTACGGGTAGTGCCATGTGACTCAACCCTAGAAACTGGTTCACCTATGGGTGGGACCATGAGGGGTTTAATGGGGATCTACTATAAGGAAAGTAGCATCCAAGTGCACTGTAGGGACAACGCATAGGATAGGGAATGCATGGATCGCACATTTATATTTAAAACGTAAAATTGTTTGTTTAATGATAATTGGCTGCAATACATTCTTATAAATAATTGCATGATTATTGATTCCCCTACATACCAACTTTGGTTGACCGAAATTTTTTTTGTCGGCATTTCAGGTACAAGCCAAAATGATAAACAATAAATCATCATATTGTGAAATACATGAAGTAAAATACAAGGACGATTAGTTAGAGTAGAATCCATAAGTGGATTGAAGTTTATAGATCCAAGGTTTCAAAAAGGTATGCAAAAGTTTATTTTCTTACATCTTTCCTGTTTTAAAATTTAATAATTGTTCTTGGTTAATTGCCGAACCATTGATCCAGAAATTATGGGTGCGGCTTTGACCTCTCGGTCTCCCTTAACTGGGGGTTATCGGGAGGTGGGGTCGCAACAATTCTTCCCTTCTCAACTTTCATTTTGAGTTCATCTCACAATAATTTCCTAAAGTTGAAATATTAACATAGAAACCATGTACTAAGTATCCCTTCACCAGAACAACCGACTAGGAAATAGAGACCTACACCATATTATATAACATTTAGATGAGAACCACAAGTCAATATAGAGAGTCAAAAGAGACCCCAATATAGTCTTGACCATATCTTTAAAGAAAAACAGATGCTACCTATATAGGAGAAGAAGAAAATAGATGAGGACACTAGAATAAAGAAATAGGAGATGTACATCTCACATTCACGATAACTATATATATGTATGGAAAATGGAAGTCTCCATGTGACATCCATGTCTGTAAATTTCTTGCTCATATCTATTATTATCTAATGTGTTATGCTTTTCATTATAGATGTAATCATTTGCAGGCATAATAAGAAACAAACAGGACATGTGAATTGGTATCTAACGAAAAGGAAAATGAATATTTAAAGTAGTCTTATGGAATGGAACTTCATGTAGCCCCACTAAAGAAAATCAGTGAGATGAATTCATCAACTATAGGACTATACAATTAGTTCAGAATATATATAGTTGTATTTTCTCCTTTGCTCAACTTCGAAGACATAAATTTACTATTCCAATCACCATCACCACCTTATTGGAGTTGGCGTCCAACTCTACTTAAGCATTTTGTACTAAATGTTAAAAGTTTCATTTTATTTTTATACTCCTTTCTAGGGACACAATGTTTTTTGTGGCCAATCCCATAAGGGAAACAATGTTTGTTGGGTTGTAATGGTGTAGACGATAGTAAGAGGAGAGTAGGTGAAGATTCTAGAGACATTGTAGAGGTGGAACCCAGGTTAGTCACTCCACCAACACATCAGGTGCATTCATAGGTGAACATGATAGGAAGGATGCTTAGCTATAGCTAAGAGCCAATTATCATGATACAGTTGCTAACAAAGAGTCTGGTTATGGCGTGCATGATGTGGGGTACATCCATAGCTAATTGGCTACCTATCTATAGTAATGTGTTTTTTTACCTTTACTATCACCCGACCTCACAGAACGTCGAAGAGGAGGTGCTGGAAGGATAGAACTGATGAGGATATAAAAGTTGAAAGGAGAAAAGCAAGGTTGAAGTACAACAAGCTCAGGTATACTCCTCCATCCCCAATTATGATCTTGATGTTTCTCATATCTACCAAATCACATAGAAGGAAAAAACCCAAGCTTATCCCCTTTCCAGAACCCCATGCTCTGTTGCTAGAATTTGAGGAAGAACTGCAAACATTACTCATTGAAAACCACCAATGTGTGTGTGAGAAAAAACTGTGCATCATTGTTAATTTCCTCATCTCTTAGCCTACCCATCACACCTAAGTACTCATACGAGGCTGGCTATTCATCTTTGATAGGTCTTCCTCACCCATTCTGTCTAACCTATTGATCCACCACAGATTCACCCTTGATCGTGTGAGAAAGGATAATTTTCCTATCTTCGACACATGATTGGAGACTGATTTCTCACTCCCTCCAACCCTTTCTACTGATCCAGGGAAATCATGATGAGAAAGGTGGCCTAGCATTCTAGGATTACACTGTAACAACTGTGAGAAATATTGACCTGCTAGTCTTAGAAATTAAGCCACAGTATTATGAATAAATCAATGAATTTGTTTTCAAACTTGGCGTATACAACTTTGATAGTTTTTGGCATGGTTCATGTTTATATTGAATCAACATATTGCTTCTATCTTACTACTAAGAGTGGATTATCTAGAAAGGAATAAATCTTGTAGTGGTTTTTCTAACAAAAATTTGGCTATTAACTTGACGATTTTCCATAAGTATCCGTGATTCTCTATATACATACTTGCATCTAACCAGCAATAGCAAAAAAATGTTAACTGCAATAATCAAATGAGGGACCCCATACTTATTGGATGCCTCCAAATAAGCCTTTTCCACTATAAAAGTGACCCCTTCATTCCTAGAATGAAAAATAAGGAGTTGAGGATCATATTTCTTAATGCCAATTGGAATGCATCCCTTTGTTAGTTCTTCATTTACAAGATCTTGAAAGGTGTTATTTGAGTTGTTCCTTCACCTATTGAATCCAACAAATAGGAAGTCTCTATTTGGTCACAATCATAAGAAGATCCTCTATTCTAACTGTTGTATGATTTATTCAGATTCACCTTGATGCTATCTCCAATCTTTCATATAATGATCTTTTACTATTTTGGGATCAAATAAATAAAGGGGATTTTTGCATTCTTCATCCTAGATAATCAGACTTCTAATTTCATTCCTTCTTCAAGTCTTCAAAGAGGCATAGAAAATCTTAGGGTTGTTGTCTCCATGTTTTAATCAAAAAGATATGAGACTTGGCTAAGCACAAAATTTAGCTACGCCTGCAATTGATGTCCTCCTTTTAATTTTATAAGTTGCTTCCTGCAAAATTTCATCATTCAGATGACAACAACCATTTATTTATGGAGAAAGCTTCCTTCTCTGAGTTTCTGAACATAACAGACCCATCCCTAAGATATTCTAGGTTCCACTAAATGTTCCTTTCTGATGTTTCCTCTGCATGAGGTGGCCAAAAAGTTGTCACTTAATGAACCTTTAACCACATTTTATAAATCTTTACAATCAACCTAGGAATTAAGATAAAGGGAAATGGATTCACCATTTATACAATGATTGCCAAAAATGTTGAACAATATTATACCCCTAGAATCTTGATATAAGTCTAGGAAGGAAGTCGAATGTAGAGTTGTATCTATTTTGACTCCATCTTATTTTCTCCATGAAACTAGTTTTCTCATGTAAACCTTGACCCTTTAGCTAGAAGTCATAATTAGCTTGCTGCATTGTGTCATTAAATTCATAGAATGCTAGGATGGAGGCGACCTATCCAAATGAACCCAGAGAATGTCATTTACGTTAACCATGAGTGATTTACAACAAAACCTATATTAATTATGAACCTCCATATCTTTGTAAACCTTCATAGTTTTATGTGTTTGTCATCTTCATTTCACCTATTGGTAATAGTAGTCTCAATATTTATTCTTTTATATTTAGCTATGCATTGTGTCAGGTGATGACTTTCGTTAGTTTTCTATCTTCATCATCCTCATAATTGTTCTCTATGAACTAGGAACACTATCTCTAGATGGATTTTGGAAAAGGACTTCTTCTTTTGGAATGCCATCTACATATTCAACCAATATCCTTACAAGACTACAAAAAATGCATATTCCAATATCTATTTTTGTTTTTTTGGTTTTTTTTTTGCTAAATGGCACCTTGCATGTACTTTTCTCTACTGCAACATTTGGATAATTTGCCAACATTTGGATAATTCCAAGAGAAATGTAAAATTTCAAAAATGCTTCTTTCGCTTCAGAGCTTAACCATGTCTTCAAAGATTTTGCATATGCAATGTAGCACATAAGTTGAGCTGCGTTAAACATAGGAGCGAGTGCTTCTTCACGTTCTTATGAACCTTGATCATTTGATGGAAAATGTGGTAATTTATATTTTCATCGAGCTCATCAATCCTAACATACACAAGACCAATCCTTGAAAGGATAGTAGGAGGAAGGCAACAATGTAATTAAGAGGTGTCAATTTGTCATAACAACCTCCAGTAGGTCTTGATGCAGCTAAGATTAAGGTTTGAGCATTGAGTGTAACTTGTATACCAACTTTTGTGATGATGATTGTTTGTTGTTTATTTATTCCTGGGTAGCAACATGATCTTTGATATTCATCCTATCAAATTCATAAATGCAACATACTCTATCATCATCAAGCATTAATGGAATGGCCTTGGTACAAAACTCCCATGTTTCTAGTTCTTTAGCAACAATTCTTGTCAAACCTCCAATAGAGGATACCTTTCTAGATGTATAGACATACCTTGTTTTTTATATATGACTCTTTTCAGAGTTTAGATATTAAGTATGTGTAAACCATGGTTCATTTTCACATCAATGCTAGAACAATGAATAGAGGAAGGGGCAACATATAGAGGATATATATGACTCTAGGGAAAAGCATAAGTGAAGTGCTGACAAAAAATGTTTTTCATAAATAAATTAGTTGGATCACTAGGATGTATCAATATGTTCAAGGAAAATGGATTTTACCCAATTTGATACACTAGGCTAGCTAGATCATGGTTCAATTAGTCAAATGGACTGATTTGGGTTGGTTTCCAGGACCATGCTTACCACATTTTTGGCCATTTCACTTGGTATAAAGACTCACTCTTTCTCTCTTGTGTCTTGGTTTAATTAGGGTTTCTCCATCTGGTATGCAATATTGTGTGGGTGGGAGAATATGGGGTTACACGTTTCCACTTTTCAAAGTTATGCTTTTCTAAACCTCATCATTCTACCACCATTTGTTCTCACATGAAGGCTCATTACCCCCTTTTGATTTCCCCCAAACTTCTTTGCCAACTATTTATGTGCAAAAAATCATGTAGATCCACTATAGTTACTCCAAATTTATGACTTCAATGACAAAAATCTGTCACTAATGTTCTTCGTGTGCCTATTACTTCTTTTACCTTCTCCACAGAAACCCCCACCCTGTTTTCCTCATTGAGTAATTATTAACCACTAGTTGTTACCAGTGAATGACACAACAAGGTCCAGTATGCTACAAGCCCTAGACATTTTACTATTGCTAATTTCCTATTATTCAATATGTTTATACTTTCCTTTACAAGTCCAAATACATAGTTATATTTATTCAAAATGACAATCTATCTTGACTCATGGCTTCCCTAGGCAACATACAGTCTATGGATATCCTTCAATTTACATGTCATGTTAACTAACCAATTTGGCTGTGAATATGACCACTATTTAAAATAATCAGATATTATCCCCGTTCTTACTAACATGAGATTGTTGTTCAAGTAGGAATACTTGTCAAGCCAATTTATTTTCATGTCTAACAGATGATGTATTTGAATATGAAATGTTTTGGTTTACAAAATAATATAATATATTTATTTTTACCTGGGAACAACAATTGCCATGACAATCTATATCTAAGACAAGATACATAGATAAACAACAAATTGAAAGAAACCCAGATAAAAAATGAAAATTACATTTCGATATAAATAACCTAACATGAGGATTTTTACAGTGTTGGCAAATTTGATTTCTTCTTAGTGAGTTCTAGAGATGTGTGATATGTATGCACCGAGATTGACGTGTCATAGGTATACACTTATTCACCTAGCATATGCATATAATAGGTCTTGTTCCTGAGCATTATAATGAAAGTCAAACTATCATCTCACCTACATCTAGTCCTTACTCTATCATCCTCAACGTTCATCTTCATCTTCACACATTGAGAAGCCACTTCATGATAACGTCTTCTGGACCTATTGAAGCTTTCTATGTTCTTCCACTACCTCTGCGTTTCCTCAAGGTTCTACTGTTGAGTCTTTTGGAACTAAAATAATATATCTTCACTTGCCTCTTACAACAGTGTCAGGTTCTTGTGCTTCAGCATTACTTCTGACTAATTGAGATCGACTAAGATTGGTTTTGTAGTATCTAACTTCAGCATAATCTATTTGTTATTATTCCTAAGACCAATTAGGAATGTTTTTCTTTCATCTTCCTTGGCCCAACCAATGAAACAGAGAATACAGGAACTATGAAACATGGACATGGTACTTGATACTTATATTTTTATGCTACATGCTTTAAATTATGAACTCATTTTAGTTGAGTGTTATAATTTCTTGGCTCTGTTTGATTACTTTTTCCGTAAAGCAGATTACACTATTCAAGTTTGGGATGTAACTCTATTAATGTGATGTATTTTCACACCTATTTACTCACAAGGCATGATCAAGAGCCTGTTATTTATTCGCGGGTATAACTTGTTGAAATGGATTTGTCTTGCTCTAGTTTATGCTTGATGTGCTCTACAATCTAAATCATTGTAATACAAGTCCATTTTGGCTCACCAGAGATTTATTACAAAAGAAAGACACACACATGTTCAGTATTTGCAGGAACCACTTGGACTTGGTAATTGGTTTCAATGAGACAAGTATTACAACAAATCACTGCAACTATATTTCAAAATTGGAAGTGCTACTTGAATTTGTTGAAAAGTATTAAAACCACAAATACATGTATTTTGATTGCACTATCACAACCAAATATGCCCTCTTTAGGTACTTTTAAATATATATATCTAGCTTGAATATGTATACTATGGTTTTACGTAAGCTTACATGTATATATAATCCATCTCTATTTTGTTGGATTTTTTAGAACAACCAATGCCTTAAAGAGTATTTCATATTTAAAGGGACAAGAGTCTAGGAAATGCAAGCCCAAATGAAGGTGATGGTAAGCGGTCTCGCAAAGTATATTGTACAAGCACTTTCAAGTTTGCATTAAGAAATTCTTCAAGATCTTCCACCAACGCAATAGCGAATGCACTATCCAAGACACAACAAAAGTTTAAGCAATTCTTCAAGATCTTCCACCAACGCAATAGCGAATGCACTATCCACGATGCAATAAAAGTTCTTGATTGTAATTTTAGGTAGAAATAGGGTAAGTGGTATCACCATGGGTGAATCATTGTGGTTAGCATCTACCATATAAAATTTTACAATAGTTTCACAAGTTGTTTGTTAATGTGGAGTGCCCATTTGTGACGGATGTCTTTCTTGTTGGTTTTTACATGGGGTGCCTTTTGGTGAGCCAATTATCTTTAGCGTTCATGAGGAAACCTAATAGACCTTAAAAATGGTGGAATTTATGGATCCCCTGGTTCCCACTCAAGTTTTCAAACCATTCAAAGTGGTTTATCACTGAACATGGATACGAAGTACAAATTCATATTGTGCCTCTCTTTATATGTCCTTTTTTCTTATTCTAATTGTCTTTTATATAAATTTTGTTCCCAATTAATGTCTGGATTGTAACCAATTGTTCCTTCTTCATACAAAATATTGAGTTCGACATTTCCAGTCAAAGTCATGTATTGACTAGCAAAAACGTTCTATTCAATAATATCTTGTGTGAATCACAAGGTGCCTGCTCAAAAGCATCTGACTTTTGTCCTTACAAGGTTGCTTATATATCCTCTACAAATTCCTCCTATATATCCAAGTTGTCTATTTCCTTGAATCTGCAGCTCCTAGTGGTCTTTTTGGGTTTCGTATGGAGAAAACATCAGTTCCTAGCATTTTGGCTAGCCTACACCTTGTATTAGATTCATTTTCCATGTGTATGGTCTCGATGGCCTTGTAAGAATTAATTGTGGAGATAAAGGTACTTATGACCAAGATGAAAATCCTATCAATCATAGTCCTTCCAAGTGAGTTGTTGTCATTGTTCAGATGCATATTTTTTAAATGACTCACAAATGAGTAGGTGTTCACTCCCTACCTTGTTCTGGATACTCTACAGTCCAACTTACTTTGTCAGTGTCATTGGCATGCAACTAGGAACCAGTTGCTACACTAAAGACTTCAATATCCTTCAAAACACTCACTGATCCAACACACCTTCATATTACATCTAAAGCTCTTAAATATTGCATGTTCATATATATATATATATATATATATATATATATATGGCTGATAATTCAATGCTCGCGCGTGTATTCAGCGTTCTCTACTCGTGAGATTTGAGTCATATTACATAATTACATTTTATGCCACCGTCTTTCTCTTGCGCTCAGAGCCAATGACATCAGCATCGCCGTCGTGGACGCCACCGATGAATACAGCGCGCGGTTGATTTGATATAGGAATTCAGTGGTTAGGTTAGCACATAGCCATCTTTTCCTCACCTGATGAACCCGACTGCGTGGTCGCCACTGTAGTGGCTGACCGCGCCTTCTTCGTCAGGCTAGGCATCGACGACCGCTGGTCCCCGCTGCTACCCACGACCAACAATAGCAATCCCACGGCGCCTTCCGGAAGCAACAACAGCCCCTTGCCTACACGATGCTCGGGCGTCGTCTCGTGCAAGGGAGGGTTCTACTTCCTAGGGTTGGAATGGAAGTTGCTTGAGGTGAACATCGACGACTCCATGATGAAGAAGAGGGTGCTGAACATGGACCGCCAAGCGCTGCCACGCACGACGGAGTGCAGATAGAGATACCTCGTGGACTCGGAGGGAGAACTGCTGCTTGTCTTGGTCGACGAGAACTTGGTCTTCACTGTATTTAGGGCGGACTTTGGATCTGAAGTGTGGGTACTGATCGACGATGACGGGTTGAATAGACGTGATATGTACGTGGGTAGCGAGTGTTCGGTCTCTGTGCGACCAGGAACTGTAGACGGAGGGTGCAGGCGGATCTTCTACAACTACCCTCCGCACCTTGTCGGGCAGATGGATCAGCGGGTGGCCATGATTAATGGCCACTGGTTCTGGGCTGCCAACTTCGTCGGTCCCTACGACAGGGCCCTCAACTACAAGCCGCCCGGTAACCACAACGGCTTGCATTGGGAAGGCTGCTTTTGGTTCATACCCGAGGTTTGGGGCCCGAAAACATGGCTTGTGTAGCCTGACCTACCAAAAATATGGTATAGTCCATTAATTTCCCTGAACAGTGTTCTAGACTATTTTTTTACTTGACCCAATTCTTAAAGAGGATGGGCGGATGATGGTCATCGTATACAAAATTCTAAGTTTTAGCTTCAATATTTGGTTTTCTGCTACGTTGATTATATATTCCAAAACGTTTCGCACGATAAAAAATCATCAACACATTTTAAGTTTTGAGAAGAATGAAATTCCTTTGCTTCACACGATCAAAATTCCTCGATCAACACATTTTACTGGGATCGGTAGCTTTAACCTATGGTTCACTTTCGAGAAGAGCGAAATTCCTATAGGGCATGTTTGGTTGCACTTAGTTCTATCCCCATGTATGAGTTACAAAATAGAAAATTAAAAAAAGAGAGAACAAACTACACATCCGCTATTTGGTTGTAAGCAGATTCAAGATCAAACGTTGGTATGTATCTATTTGGTTGTATGTAATTGGTAGATAGGATGACCTGCAGTTAGTTTACCACAGATAAAAGTGAAAGGTAGAGATATACAGGGTCTGAGGATTTGGAATTGGAGGCAAGTTACATCAGGGATTGTGTTATGTTGTGTTCCCTTCAACTTATACAGTGCACGGTTGATTTGATACGGGTGTTACTCATTTCGTAGCTCAGCCACTGACCCAGACGGAGTCCAGCTCAATAGCTTCCCACCTATCACCAGCTGTTGTGGCTCCAAGTTCTTGGTACAAGTCAAGATGATGTTGCAGCTTACTATCAATGAACGGCTGTGGGAGTGAGAGGAGCATGGAACCTGTGGAGATCCACAAGACCATGATCCTCCCTCCCGTCTCAACACACGAGCTGGCCATCCCCCAGCTCCGGTCTGCGGTAGCTGCCCTCGACGCTGAACTGCCCAGTGTTAGCTTCGGAACTATCTGAATTGAGGTGAGAGATTGGTCAGTGCATCCCTGCCTACCTGTCTTTCTCCTCGTCCCTTCCCCACGGTCCGATGTCTTCTTTGGAAATGCAGGTCCCTGTCATGCAGAAAACTGAAGCAATCAATTGGGTACAGGAGAAGCGCACCCTCCCGTGGTGCTACTGCTCTGGTAGGAGTCACGCACACGACTTTGTTCTCCTCCTCGGAAATGGTAACAGAAACGGTGGGATGCACAATGACTCTATCCACTGTGGGGTTGCTTCTTCCACTAACGACGTGGTCAGTGTTGCTGGCGTGGGGTCAGCTGTCTATTTCAGAGGGTTGGATTTGTTTACTTTGCAAGACTGGAGGAGTATAAGGAGGTAAGCCTCTTTCCCAGTGGGCTTCTCAGATGTCATACCTTCCTGGTTGATTGTATCCTCCCCAGTCCCAGGGGGCTCGACTTGTGCTTCTTGTTTCTTTGTGATGGAAAGGATGCGCTTGAGCAGAAACCTCATCGAGCAGTGACCATCGTTTCCGGTGAAACTTCTTTGTATGTAGTTACTTTAAGGATGAACAGGAAGTTGTCAGGACCAAAGCGGAGTTGAGCAGCTCGCAGTGGAAAGGAAGGAGCTCAAGTAGAAGACTCTCTATACTGGAGGAAGTTGTAGACAATCTATTTTGAGGGATTATGATTTGGTATTGATGATGTCTGAGGTTATTGTTTGACGGAGAAGAGGCGCACTCCGTTGGTCGGCGAACTAGGGATGCTACCCACCAATGAAAACCGCAACTGGGTTTTCCACTGTGGAGAAGGGAGGAGGCATGACATGATAGGACAGCTTCCCCTCCTTCTACTTCTATTTGTGGCTTCCGCTTACCTTGCAATGAGGTTGGGGGTATTTATTCCCATTATTTCCCAGCAACAGTCGTAGCGATGAAAATAGGTTGCTACTTCTATATGTATCTAATGTTGATGACTTCGTTTAGCGGGTTCAATAGCTACAAGTAGTGTAATGCGATGCATTTTATTCAATATTTATAAGAAAAGAGAACATTTTTTGGGGATATAAAAGAAAACATTGAGTATTTTGAATTGTGTTTGGAATCTATTGTTGTGTTACCTTGAGCTCCAGAAACTCTATGTATACACTGATTATGTTACAAAGAAATTTTTCTAATAAAATGTTACTTTTTGAAGAATATTTGTCTCTCTTTGTGTCCAATGAATACTCTTTCTTTTGAAATACTTACATTTTTTGAGTTTCTCGCAGGCTTTTTTCAGTTACTCGCATGTTTTTTCAGTTACTCACAGGGTTTTTTCAGTTACTCGCATGCTTTTTTCAGTTACTCGCAGGGTTTTTTCAGTTACTCTCAGGGTTTTTTCAGTTACTCACAGTTACTCGCAGGCTTTTTTCAGTTACTCACAAGGAGTTTTAGTTACTCACAGGGTTTTTTCAGTTACTCGCATGGTTTTTTCAGTTACTCATAGTGTTTGTTCAGTTACTCGCAGGCTTTTATCAGTTACTCACAGTTACTCGTAGGCTTTTTTCAGTTACTCGTAGGGTTTTTTAGTTACTCGTAGGGTTTTTTCAGTTACTCGCATGTTTTTTTCAGTTACTCGTAGTGTTTGTTCAGTTACTCGTAGGGTTATCACAGTTACTCGCAGTGTTTGTTCAGTTACTCACAGGTTTGTGACAGTTACTCGTAGTGTTTTTTCATTTACTCGACCATTACTTACAGTGTTCAATTACTCACAGGCTTGTTTCAGTTACTCGCAGGCTTTTTTCAGTTACTCGCATTGTTTGTTAAGTTACTCACAGGGTTGTGACAGTTACTCGCAGTGTTTTCGCAGTTACTTTAACCCTGTAGTTACTCATAGGGTTGTCACAATTACTCGTAGTGTGTTTTTAGTTACTCGTATTGTTTTCACAGTTACTTTAACTGCTATTCGAGTTACTCGTAGTGCTCATTCAGTTACTCGCATTGTTGTCATAGTTACTCGTAGTGTTTCACAGTTGCTCACAGGCTTTTTTCAATTACTCGCAGGGTTTTTTTGTTACTCGCATGGTTTTTTCAATTACTCGCATAGTTTTTTCAGTTACTCACAGTGTTTGTTCAGTTAATCACAGGGTTCTGACAGTTACTCGCAGTGTTTGTTTTTTCAGTTACTCACAGGCTTGTTTCAGTTACTCACAAGCTTTTTTCAATTACTCACATTGTTTCTTCAGTTACTCACAGGGTTGTGACAGTTACTCATAGTATTTTCGCAGTTACTCTAACTGCTATTACAGTTACTCACAAGCTTTTTTTAGTTACTCACATTGTTTGTTCAGTTACTCACAGGGTTGTGACAGTTACTCATAGTATTTTCGCAGTTACTCTAACTGCTATTACAGTTACTCACAGGGTTTTTTCAGTTACTCGCATTATTGTCACAGTTACTCGCAGTATTGTCACAGTTACTCGCAGTGTTTTTCAGTTACTCGTAGACCTTTTTTCAGTTACTCGCAGTGTTTTTTCAGTTACTCCAGGGTTGTGACAGTTACTCGTAGGGTTTTTTCAATTACTCAACCATTACTCTTAGTTACTCAACCATTACTCTCAGTTACTCGACCATTACTCTCAGTTACTCAAGCATTACTTTTTAGTTACTCAAGCATTTTGTTACTTTCAGTTCAGTTATTCACATGGTTGTATCAGTTACTCGTAGTGGTTTCAGAGTTACTCTTACATCATTTAAAGCATAACTGAAAAAACAATGCGAGTAACTGAAGCATTACTCTTAGTTACTAAACCATTACTCTCAGTTACTCAAGCATTACTCTCAGTTACTAAAACATTACTTTTCAATTACTCAAGCATTCTGTTACTTTCAGTTCAGTTACTCGCATTGTTTGTTTAGTTACTCGTAGGATTGTGACAGTTACTCGCAGTGTTTTTTTAGTTACTCACAGTGTTTTCGCAGTTACTCTAACTGCTATTACAGTTACTCACATGGCTTTTTCAGTTACTCGCATTATTGTCACATTTACTCACAGTAGTGTCACAGTTACTTGTAGTGTTTTTTCAGTTACTTGTAGTCCTTTTTCAGTTACTCGCAGTATTTTTTCAGTTACTCCAGGGTTGTGACAGTTACTCATAGGGGTTTTTCAGTTACTCAATCATTACTCTTAGTTACTCAAGCATTGCTCTCAGTTACTCAAGAATAAATTTCAGTTACTTAAGCATTACTTTTCAGTTACTCAAGCATTCTGTTACTTTCAGTTCAGTTACTCGCATGGTTGTATCAGTTACTTGTAGTGGTTACAGAGTTACTCTTACAACATTCAAAGCATAACTGAAAAAATAATGCGAGTACCTAAAGCATTACTCTCAGTTACTCAACCATTACTATCAGTTACTCAAGCATTACTCTCAGTTACTAAAACATTACTTTTCAGTTACTCAAGCATTATATCCCAACACCACGATAACACTAGTAATGTTATTTATTCCTCCGTTAGTACCCATGTTTTGGATCTTTTGTGTTGCTCGATCGTCGAAAATGTCACATGTGCATGAAAGGTAACTATCCAACACTTAAAGTAAAACCAAGATACAAAAAGTAACTACATGACACGAAATGCAACCATCAGATACAAAAAGTAACATCAAGACACAAAAAATAACTATCTGACACTGTAAGTAAGCAATATTAGGATATAAAAGTAACTATATGGTGTGAAAAGTAACTATCTGACATTAAAAGTAACATCATGATACAAAAAGTGACTATCTGACGCTGAAAGTAACATCAGGACACAAAAAGTAACTATATGGTAACAAAAGGAACAAGTTTCATCTGGATTAGTTGTTAATTTTTTAGTTTTTCTTGATAAAGTGATACTTTTTGTGTTCAATAGTTACTTTTCACACCATATAGTTGCTTTCTGCGTCAAATATTTACTTTTTGTACCACATCCGATAGGTCATCGTGAAAAAAATCAACAAAAAGATCTTTGAAGTTCATATCATAAAATAGCAAAACTACTACTGATACTCAACGTTTTCTTTTCTAAAAAAAACTGAATAACAACTGCTTGCACCCATTACATTGCTCGTAGTTATTAAACCCAGATAACAAAGTCATAACCAGTGTGACTTTGCAATCTTGTATTTTATTGCTAACAACTATAAGTACATAACCAACACCAACAAAATGCATGTACTAATTATAATCATTAGAATTTGCCCCTTTGCACCTTCCTTCTTCAAGACCATATTATAATTTTCCATTACAGAATACCGCTTATCAAATTCTATCATAATAAGATCATCTCATCCATTGTAGCATAATGGTTTGATTTCAATTCGTTGTAATAACTGCCATTTGGGATCTTCATGCATACCACTAATGCTTACATAAATCAAGACACTAGAGTCTTTTCATGTTTCATCGTGTTTATCATAGCATTTACTTGCTAACGATCAATAATTGTCTAACGGACTACCACCTACCAAACTTATGTCCCAGAAAATTGGTTCAAACAATGCATTTGGACAAAAATTGCCACGCTGCCAATTAACAAATGTGATCTTCAGGCGCACACTAGATGAAGGTAGATTGACTCTTGACTGTCTCCGTCGAGCTCCAAGAGCGTGTCTCCGTCCGACAATGATGCTTCTAAGCATGCCCTATTTTGTAGGCACTGTCGGATTGAGGCTGCAAGACGATGATGCTTCTACAAGGTCTTAGATCCAGAAAGGCCCAATTGACTCTCAATGAAAATCAACTATTTTTGCTGCTCAAGTCATCGATTCCTGTCCACCCAAATCAAAAACTTAGATATATCCCCTGACAGAGGGACGTCGATGAGTGGATCTTGGCCGCCGTAGAGTACACAACCACCGCCAGTGCCTCCCCCTTCCCCAACCACCCTCTGGTTGCATCTGCTCCTCCGGCCTACTAGCCCCAACCCCTGTATACCTCTACCACGCCAGGGCGCACTCTCATGCCATGCTTCCACTGTCCAACACCATGGAACCATGGGAGGTGAGGGAGGAAATCACAATGGAGTAGAGTGGGGTTACAAAGCATGGAGAACCTCATACACCGTCCCTGGGGTAAAGCCTTGCTAGGACGGACCAAAGTCCACTGGATAGAAGGTATGATTGGGCCATGCCCCATCTACTCCTTGCGGTAGGAAATCACGACTCAGGGGATCACATCCACCTACTCGGACCTGCAGTCAAGAGGGTCTTCAAGGTGCCCGTCCTCTGTCGTGTCGTGAACTAGTTGGCCATCGGGGCCCTCCTCGCACAAGGCGAGCTCGGTGGGCTGCTGTGGTAAGGGTTCGAGGTCAGTTGGAAGCATGCAGAGATGAATGATTGTAGTGTTTGTGAGGAACGCGGCAAAATCTGTAGATCCTATCAAGTAAGGAAGGGAAAGAAGGTATGATTGGGCCATGCCCCATCTACTCCTTGCGGTAGGCCGGAGTAGGCCTGAGAACGGCATATGTGCGCCCATTGGGAGAGAATGACGGAGAAGGAGATCGGGAAAATTGGGATTGTACTACCGGGGGATGGGAGTGATGCCCTCTATTTACTATGGATGCCACTGTGTTTCGACGACACGGGTAGTATAACCAATATACTCGCGCGGGTAACAAAAACAATCTCTCTCTCTCTCTCTCTCTGTATATATATATATATATATATATATATATATATATATATATATATATATATATATATATATATATATAAGGCATATATGAAATGAATTTTCTTTTCTAAAATTTGTTTGCTTTTGAAACTTACATTCGATGTACTATGTCTTAGACCTCAACGGCCTTCTAGAGAGCATCCATACTGTGATGTGAGGTTTCCTATTTTATCCAATGACACTTTGACCAAAAAAAAGTTGATCTTAGGTAATGAGTGATAGATCAGGGTACATTTGTTGGTGTTATGCTAACATATCCCCATCATCTTCCATCGACACTCTTAGGGAAGGATCCTCAGAATAAAGTTCTCTCATGTAGTAGTTGGAGCCTGAAGAAGATGATGTTGTATTAATTTTATGATAATACCTTTTCAATGGTTTATCTTTTAAGCTCACACTTTTATTTCCACTATGATATAAGCTCTTAATACTACATGTTATATTCAGTGTAACTAAGTTGTAAAGAGGGGACAATGAACTTCTAACCTGTAAATACTCTCACTTGGCTGAACTTGGGAGTTAAGACATGAGGGATTTGGAAACATTCCAACATAAAAATGTAATGCACTAGAGTCAAGATAAAATAGAATGATAAATGAAGTTTTATGTATCTAACAACAATTTGATGTCCTGATTTGTCAAGTAATCGTGTTTAGTGATTCCTAAGCCATTACCGATCCACATTTCAACTTGATGTTGGATTAGTCTTCTTGTGAACATGACTCATTTTTAATATTTCTTGATTTTTCTTTTATTTATTCATGCAACTACTTATGTTGTATTTCAAGTGATATCAAGGCTTCTATATCAACCAAGAATAAGAAAAAAGAAGTTTGCAACAATCTTCCTGGATGACTTTCTTATATATTTTTTAATTTGGATATAAAATATGATTTTAATTCATATGATGGTGTGAGGAACAAGATGATCTTCATTTATTCAAAATGTTGAAAAATGCAATTGGTTATGCATCTTCAAACACTGCAGATATGTTGGTTGTAGTCGTACTAAGGTGGTTGTGGTGCTATCACATGCAATGTGCTTATGGAAATAACCATATTCAAAGACTCCAACTACCACATTTTCCTAAAGCAACAACTATTGTGCTATCCTAGAGTTGTTGTTGCCTTACGGTAAAAACTCTTCACACAGTCAACCATAGGTTCACAATCATAGTTACCGTCTAGAGTAGTTCTGAAGGGGTTGATGTTGGGTTTTAGGGGAGACAGAGAAGGCAGTGGAAATAATTTTTTTTTCTCCCGAACCCAGTATAAAGGAATCACATCAACGTCTATACAATAGGAAGGATGGTTTGTAGAGGCGTACCGTGTCCTGAGGCTTTCTCGGTGACGTTACCTCACGGCTTATGCGGTCTTCACCTCCGGTCTTGGACGGTGTCTATGCAGCTCCTGGTCTCACTGGGACTATCGGGATTGGCAATTGTCCTCTGAGCGGCAGAAGTCTCCCGCCTCTGCAGTAGTCTGCACGGACCACCTAGAACTCCGATCGCCTTATCGCATAAGGAATCGAAAGGAGTCATACCCTCCTATCGGTATACTAGTCACTGACACACTCTCCTACAACCAATTGTCTTTCTGCAGTTGTCTTTTTGTAATTTTCTTTCCTTCACTGTGCCTCCCTTATCCAGTAGCACTTGCTCGGGCTCTCTCAGTTACCACAACCAAAGAGAACGACAACTTTGCAGAGCAACTGGTGTTCTGTGTTGTTTTTGTACATGAGAAGCCCCCAGTACCCCTATATATACAGGAGGGTCATGGGACAGGGTTCTCTACCCTAGGCAATGCGAGATTAAAGAAGGAGTAGAAGGGTTTGAGATTTTCCACAAAAAACAACCAACTGCGTCACCTGAACTGATCGGTTGGGGACCTGAACCGATTGGTTCACACCTGAACCGATCGGTTGGGACACCTGAGACGATCGGTTCAAGCATGAGCCGATCGGTTCGCGGTACTGGTCCAATTCGAATTGACTTTCCATGTTTGTTTCCAACTAATCAAATATTAGTCTTTGTCCAAATCAAATTTGTACAAGTGAAACAAGTATGTATTTGCAAAAAGAGTCTTTTGACTTTCCAAACGATCTCGGTTGGTCACACAAATCGACCGCTTCAACAATTGAGTCGATCATTTCATTGACACATGAGCCAATCAACTCACCACTTTGAGGTGATCAGTTCACCAACTTGAGCCAATCGGTTCATCACATGAGCCGATCGGTTGGGTCAGAAGATTGTGTAGAATCAATCAATTGTAGTTTCAATCAATCTGATACTCTAATCAATCGGTCCAACACCTTGAACACTATGATACTGAGCTATCAATTAATTGAGTGTTTAATTGAACTACGAAACTCCTTTAGTAATCAATCTAAACATCATTTGTGGATAAACTCCTCTTCCAGGTTAAATCCTATGTGTGTGACCCTATAGGCCCATTTCACATTGGCAGCGAAAGTTCATAACACTTATGACTTCACAAGCAAAGAGTGGTGCCTAGTCGCACATCAGTGCTACCCAGGTGAAATAGAAAGTTGGAGAACAATTTTCAATCCTACAATTCGTGAATGGTGTTACAATGAATATATAATTCCTTTGTCGCTGATATCCCTAATGAACTCAAGGCATGGAACAGTCATCCTATCAATGTTCATTCACTTTCTTGATCTCAGAGTAGATTGGAGGAGATATGTATGACATCAATATCACATACTGATTCACACATGCATGCGCATGCCTATCTCAATCCTACTCATCAAGTGGCCATGCATATCAAACTCCCTCAGGAGGAACAAATCCCATATCTATCACTCACACCTCAAAAGCCCCATGTGTCAACGCCACCCAATCATCACCTTTATAACAACCCATGTTTCAAGATTGCATTTGATGATGTCAAAGTGTACCCAATGACATGTGTTGTGTGTAGTGATTTTAGGTCAAAGAATCACACTCACCACCATCACTGTGAGAACTGAGTGTGATTACCATCTCATGGTTCCATGTGTCAAACTCACGGTGGGTATGTCTGGTACACTTGTTCTCTAACAAGTACTTATGTGTTTGGTTTGATATCTCCATATCATGACTAACAATATCCTGTCATTAACCAACACCACAATCTAGTCTTGTGTGTCATTTTTGTCTATCTACCTTCCACAATGACATCCAACTACAGACATAATAATAATGTACAAACTCTTTGCATCCGTATGATCTCATCGTTCAGTTCCTTAACCTAAAACCATACGTCATTGAGTATTGTCATTCTCTAGACATTCAATTTGTTCTATCATTATCTCATATGACTGAACCAGAAAGAATTGGAAGCTTTCCTTTGATGTTTATCAAATCAATCTTAATGTATCCCACCAATAATCCCTTGATTGGCTCTCAGGGCATACATACCAACAGACTCCCACTTGCATTGTGAGCCAATCACCCTTCAATAATATTCTTAGTGATCTTCAAACATGTCCCACATGTTACTGTGCTCTAGTGCTAACATAGTGAGCTATGGGAACACCTTGCCAAAGTCGGTATTAGATGCATGTCTCTCATCTCTTCGATGTATGTCACACGTATGAGATGGAGTTGTTGTAATATGTGATCTAGTATTACTTTACTAACCTCTAGCCACATTGCATGACCAAGTACTTCTTACTTGTCATCAAAGATCAGAATATCTATAAGTGCATCTCATGAACTTCCAGTTCCATATTGTATCCACTAATGTTCTATAACATACGGATACTCGACTTTTCCTTTTAAACGATTTTATTGGAACGTTTCCATTAATAAAAAAACATTCACTTTTATATATCCCATATATATTTTGTAATTAATTTTCTATCCTTTTTGGAAGTTCGCATCAATGTAACTCTTTACAATGAATCCTTCCTTATTTCCATAGAACTAATACTTCTCAAGTGCTTATCAAGTTCTTATGGCATTCCAGTAACCCTTAATGGAACTAGATAGGCATCCACTCGTCATGTCCCACATACGAGTTATCAGGATTAGCATATCATATTGTCATGTCCTACATAAAAGATGGTAAATGCATTTTATTCTTGCCATGTCCATACATGCAAGATGATGTGATGATTACATACATGATAGATCCTTATATATTCTTAGTGTTTCCATTCTTCATAAGAATTGGACATTTGGCTCTGGGATACTAACTCCATGTAACATGGATAAGTTTTCTCCCACTAAATCTTTGCATACTGAACCATTTAGTATGGATTGCCAATGTATGCTCTCTCTTTTCAGGTCAAGAGGTTTTCGAGAACAATCTCTATAGATATCTAATCCTATCACATAGGAAACGTCTCTATCTTCCCTAAAGATAATTTCCACTTTGGATTTCCATTCTAGAACATTTCCATTTCACATCAACATGTGGAATGTGAATACGCTCCCACAAATTCACAGATCTCTCTTTATCTTTGAAATATCAGTCAAACCTTTTGATGGTATCATCAAAGTAAAGATCCAGCTATGAGTTGCTTGTACTTAATCAAACACATTAATTAGTCCATTGTAACTTATAGACTTCATTTACATTAATGGATTCATAAACCTTATAGGTTGTGTCACGTACACAGCCTTGTTTTATTCCTCATAGGAATGCAGTTTTAGTATTTGTATGCCAAATCTGTTAGTCATTAAGTCACAATAAAAAAGCATCACCCTTCTCAAAATGTTATCCATGTGTCTTAACGCTTATGACACATTTGCACGTATGGATTTCATTCCAATAGGTGCTACCATCAAGGTCATACCTTATGGTTCACATGGAAGTCATTTAGAATGTAATGGTCATAAACTGTAACTCAAATACCGGTTCCTCATATTCATTTAGATAGTTGATTCATCACATGACCAAATCATCACATAGATAATCAAGGTGTATCTGTCAAAGATATAAGAACTCACAACTCCTTGTGATTCTTAATGTCCTTTATTAGTGTGGGGTATTCTTTCTTTAATAAGAAATTAGTTATTTGAAAATCATCCTCTAACTCCTTAGAGTATGACTCCTTTTGATTTAGACATCACCATGACTTAATCATGAGCTCACTATGATACACTATCATAATCACTCATAAGGATCTCAAACATTTGGTTCATTAATTTATTTCATCAAGAATTAACACTTTACCAAATGCGTACTTCATCTATGATATTCTTGAACACTTCAAGATATTCATATTGGTATTTCTCTAAACACCGTTTGAAGTATTAGCATTTTCTCCAATAGGTATGTAAATACATCACATGTATTATACCTAATAGGATAATCAATCTCCCACTACCACTAGTGAAGATTGATTAATCATGTCTAAGAGATTCATGTCTCTTACTGGTTCTCTAACCAAAAGAGTCTAGATTTATCCATCATATGGAAACTAGAGATGAATTTCTCATGATAATGCTAATTTGATCGTTTGAGTGATCAATAACCTTTAGTTATCATTTTATCTTATGCATACCAAGTATCAAAAGATAAACAAGGCATTGCCACAAAGATTGAAACAACAACTTTATTAATTGCCATCATTGTCATACAATATGCAAAAATTAAGTTGTTTCTATCCATTGGATAATCTGAAATAGCAATTCATAACTCTATTACATGCCTTCAAGTCTTAAAATAAACTAAAGTACTCCTATCTATGGTGGAAACACTTGCCCCATTTATTGGGTGCTTTCCACTTTATATCTTGGTATCATATACCTCAAAAAAATGTTACAAGTTTATTTCATGACACCTTCAGGCGGAGACGTCCATTGTCTCCTTCTTCTTTAGTTCTTCCAGATAGAGAGGACAATTCCTTTTCCAATGTCCTGGCTTTGAACAATGGTTGCAATTGCCTCTCTTGGTCACGCCTCCCTTGGCCTTGAGAGTTGAAGACGACTTGGGTTGTTGGCTAGCATTAGAACCTTTCTTAGCCTTGCCCTGGTGCTTGCCCTTAGACTTGCCTTTCTTTTTGTTGATCAACATCATAGACTTAGTATTGTCCTTATTCATCTATGCCTTGGCTGTCCTCAACATGCCTAACATTTCTGTCAACGGCTTGTCAAAGTTGTTCATGTTATAATTCATCACAAACTGACTTTAGGATTCTGGAAATGATTGCAGTATCACGTCAGTATCCAACTCTTGGCTCAGGGGAAATCCCAGTCTTGTCAGGTTCTCCACATACCCAATCATTTTGAGTGTGTGTGGACCAACTGAATCTCCTTCTATCATGACACACTTGAACAATTCCCTAGAGACATCATATCTCTCTTACTGTGCTTGATCTTCATACATGTTCTTGAGATGATGAATCATCTCAATGACACCCATGTTCTCATGTTGTCTCTGCAACTTGTAGTTCATGGAGCACAACATCAAGCACTTTGCATCAATGGCATCTTCAGAATGCTTCTTATAAGCATCCCTTTCTACCTTTGGTGCGGTAGGAGCAGGTTCCTCTAGAGTTGGAGTATCCAGGACTTAGAGCTTTTGCTCTTGAGTGAGAAAAATTCTCAACGTCCTAAACAAGTCGTGGAAGTTAGTCCCATTCAGCTTGTCCTTTTCAAGGACTGATCACAACGAAAAGTGATTGTTGTTTGTTTTCATTTGTACTACAAAAGGAAATATATGCAATTTAGTCCAAAACTCAATTTTAACTTATTTGATTGATTTGAAAGGTTGATGATATAATTAGGACTTTAATTAATTATTGCTCCCACTATTTTTGTTCAAAATTGATAGCCCTCACCATCAATTTGGAATATTGCAACGTATAATCTTCTAGTGGGTCAAGATCCTGAAATCCTCTGAGTCATGGACCAGCTAGGGCTGTCACCCCAACTTAGATCTTCTAGGTAGGCAACTTTTGCCAATTGCATCAGATGCATCTCTTGAAAGATGTCATATGCAACTCCTTGCCATGATCACCTCCATGCCTCAAGGTGCTAGATCCTATCTAGGTCACCTTGTTAAGTGTGGCCCAAATCCAACACGATGAATATGCACCCTACTAGGGCAGACACACATATTCATCCTTCACGCTTCCACGAGATAGACGGTGTACCACGCTAGGGCATGCCCACACTTGGCCGGTCAAGCTTTTCACGTATGTCACATTTGGAAGGCATCTAAAACTTTAATATTTAATGAGGGATTTGGTTTTATAGGTACATATACATATCCAATCACCACAATACATAATATGTATCATATACATGCTATATCCCACAGAAAACATGCGAAATGATAAAAGCGATGATTATGGCCATCCTAATGTGATTCCTTGAGCCAAGAGGAATCACGGTCATCTAGGTCTACATCACATGCAACCTGTACAAGATGAACTCTATGATTTGCCTTTACTGGGTTTGATCAACTCATCTCCATGATTGATCGGCTCACCATCAGGCCGGTCGGTTGGGTGCCACCAGCCGATCAATTAGTTCCTTCAACTGATCGGTTTGTCTGGTCATCGTGCATCTCCTCATGGCCTCCACCCACTCATCTCGCTTTGCAAACTGGTTGTCTGGATCACCAATCGATCAGTTCACACCTTGAACCGATCGTCTCATTCGTCATCAGGTTGTCAACCGTTCATCGTCATAATAGGAAATAAAAGTTCTATCCTATTTACATTTAAATTGGGAAACCCCGAGTTACATTCGGGGGGAGCAAAGGTAGGAAAGAAATCTCAAGTTATATCGAGTTACATCAGGAATAAGGAGGTAGGGAATCAGTACACAGACTAAGATGCAAGCAACCACATTCAACCAAGCACACATACATAGGGTTTATTGGCCATAACCATGTTATACATACACCACAAAACTCATTTAAGGGCTATGCGTATCGAGTGCATTCATATTACATATAATATATGTATATTGGGATATGTGGATTTAGGATTGGACATGCATAAAGCCAATTTTATTCACATCATATGCAATAAATAAAGGCGGCAAACCAAAATTGATCACATCGATAATCCTAAAGTATAGAGCAGTTGACGTGGCTCTGATACAACTGTTGGGTTGTAGGGGAAACAGAGAAGGCAGCGGAAACTATTTTTTTTTCTCCCGAACCCAGTATAAAGGAATTCCGTCAACATTTATATAGTAGGAAGGATGGTTTTAGAGGCGTACCTTGTACCGAGGCTTGCTCGGCGACGCTACCTTGCGGCTTGTGCGGTCTTCACCTATGGTCTTGGATGGTGTTTGTGTAGCTCCTGGTCTCACTGGGACTGTCAGGATTGACAACTGTCCTCCGAGTGGTAGAAGTCTCCCGCCTCTGAAGTAGTCCACACGGACCACCTGGAACTCCGATCTCCTTGTCGCATAAGGCACTAGAAGTAGTCGTACCCTCCTGTCGGCGTACTAGTCACTGACACACTCTCCTGCAACCAGTTGTCTTTCTGTAGTTATCTTTCCCTTGTTGTGCCTCCCTTATCAGGTAACACTTGCTCGGGCTCTCTCGTTTACCACAACCAGAGAGAATGACATCTTTGCAGAGAAACTGGTGTTCTGAGTTGTTGTTGTACATGAGATGCCCCCAATACCCCTATATATATAGGAGGGTCGTGGGACATGATTCTCTACCCTAGGTAATGCGGGATTAAAGTAGGAGTAGAAGGGTTCGAGATTTTCCACAAAAAACAACCAACTACACCAGCTGAACCGGTCATTTCAAACATGAACTGATCGGTTGGGGACCTAAATCGATTGGTTCACACCAGAACCGATCGGTTGGGACACCTGAGTCGATCGGTTCAATCATGAGCCGATCGGTTTGCGGTCCCAGTCCAACTCAAATTGACTTTCCATTGTTGTTTCCAACTAATCAAATATTAGTCCTTGTCCAAATCAAATTTGTACAAGTGAAACAAATATGTATTTTCAAAAAGAGTCTTCTAACTTTCCAAACAATCTCGGTTGGTTACACGAATCGACCGGTTCAACAATTGAGCTGATCGTTTCATTGAAACATGAGCCGATCGACTCACCACTTTGAGACGATCAGTTCACCAACCTGAGCAGATCAGTTCATCACATGAGCCGATCGGTTGGGGCAGTAGACTGTGTAGAATCAATCAATTGCAGTTTCAATCAATCTGATACTCTAATCAATCGATCCAACACCTTGAACACTATGATACTGATCTATCAATTAATTGAGTGTTTAATTGAACTACTAAACTCCTTTAGTAATCAATCTAAACATAATTTGTGGTTAAACTCCTCTTCTAGGTTAAATCCTATGTGTGTGACCCTACAAGCTCATTTCACGTTGGCAGTGAAAGTCCATAACACTTATGACTTCACAAGCAAAGAGTGGTGCCTAGTTGCACATCAGTGCTTCCCAGGTGAAATAAAAAGTTGGAGAACAACTTTCAATCCTACAATCTGTGAATGGTGTTACAGTGAATGTATAATTCCTTTGTTGCTGATATCTCAAATGAACTCAAGGCATGGAACAATCATCCTATCAACATTCATTCACTTTTTTGATCTCAGAGTAGATTGGAGGAGATATGTATGACATCAATATCACATAGTGATTCACACATGCATGCACATGCCTATCTCAATCCTAATCATCAAGTGGACATGGATATCAAACTCCCTCAGGAGGGACAAATTCCATATCTATCACTCACACCTCAAAATCCCCATGTGTCAAAGCCACCCAATCATCACCTTTATAACAACCCATGTTTTAGGATTGCGTTTAATGATGTCAAAGTGTACCCAACGACATGTGTTGAGTGTAGTGATTTCAAGTCAAAGAATCACACTCACCACCATCACTGTGAGAACTGAATGTGACTCCCATGTCATGGTTCCATGTGTTAAACTCACGGTGGGTCTGTCTGATACACTTGTTCTCTAACAAGTACCTATGTGTTTGGTTTGATATCTCCATATCATGACTAACGAGAACATGTCATCAACCAACACCACAATCTAGTCTTGTGTGTAATTTTTTTCTATCTACCTTCCACAATGACATCCAACTAGGGACATAATAAGAATGTACAAACTCTTAGCATTTGTATGATGTCATCATTCAGGTCCATAACCTGAAAGCATACATCATTGAGTATTGTCATTCTCTAGACATTCAATTTGTTCTATCATTATCTCATATGACTGAACCAGAAAGAATTGGAAGCTTGACTTTGATGGTTATCAAATCAAGCTTAATGTATCCCACCAATCATCCCATGATTGGATCTCAGGTCATACATACCAACAGACTCCCACTTGCACTGCGAGCCAATAACCCTTGAATCATATTCTTAGTGATCTTCAAACATGGCCCACATGTTACTGTGCTCTAGTGCTAACATAGTGAGTTATGGCAACACCTTGCCAAAGTCGGTATTAACTGCATGTCTCTCATCTCTTCACTGTACGTCTCACGTATGAGATGGAGTTGTCGTAATATGTGATCTAGTATTCCCTTACTAACCTCTTGCCACATTGCATGACCAAGTACTCCTTACTTGTCATCAAAGATCGGAATATCTATAAGTTCATCTCATGAACTTCCAGATCCATATAGTATCCACTAATGTTCTATGACACACGGATACTCGACTTTTCCTTTTAAATGATTTTTTTGGAACGTTTCCATTTATCAACAAACATTCACTTTTATATATCCCATATATATTTTGCGATTAATTTTCTGTCCTTTTCGGAAGTTCGCATCAGTGTAACTCTTTACAATGAATCCTTCCTTATTTCCATAGAACTAGTACTTCTCAAGTACTTATCAAGTTCTTATGGCATTCCAGTAACCCTTACTGGAACTAGACAGACATCCATTGGTCATGTCCCACGTACGAGTTATCAGGATGAACACATCATATTGTCATGTCCTACATACAAGATGATAAATGCATTTTGTTCTTCCCATGTCCATAAATTCAAGATGATGGGATGATTACATACATGATAGATCCTTATCTATTCTTAGTGTTTCCATTCTTCATAAGAATTGGACACTTGGCTCTAGGATACTAAGTCCATGTATCATGGATAAGTTTCCCCCCACTGAATCTGTGCATACTGAACCCTTCAGTACAGATTGCCAATGTATGCTCTCTCTTTTTAGGTCAAGAGGTTTTCGAGAACTATCTCTATAGATCTGTATTCCTATCACATAGGAAACATCTCTATATTCCCTAAATATAATTTCCACTTTGGATTTCCATTCTATAACATTTCCATTTCACATCAACATGTGGAATGTGAATACGCTCCCACTAATTCATAGATCTCTCTTTATCTTTGACATATCAGTCAAACCTTTTGACTATATCATCAAAGTAAAGATCCAACTCTAAGTTTCTTGTACTTAATCAATCACATTGATTAGTCCATTGTAACTTATATACTTCATTTGCATTAATGGATTCATAAACCTTATAGGTTGTGTCATGTACACATCCCTATTTTATTCCTCATTGGAATGCAATTTTAGTATCTGTATGCCAAATCTCTTAGTCATTAAGTCACAATAGACAAGCATCACCCTTCTCAAAATGTTATCCATGTGTCTTAATGCTTAAGACACATTCACACTTATGGATTTCATCCCAATGGGTGCTACCATCAAGGTCATACCTTATGGTTCACATGGAAGTCATTTAGGATGTAATGGTCATAAACCGTAACTGAAATATCAGTTCCTCATATTCATCTAGATAGTTGATTCATCACATGACCAACTCATCACATAGATAATCGAGTTATATCTGTCAAGGATATAAGAACTCACAACTCCTTGTAATTCTTAATGTCCTTTATTAGTGTGGGGTATTCTTTCTTTAAGAAGAAATTAGTTATTTGAAAATCATCCTATAACTCCTTAGAGTATGACTCCTTTTGATTTAGACATCACCATGCCTTAATCATTATCTCACTATGATAAACGATCATAATCACTCATAAGTATCTCAAACATTTGGTTCATTCGTTGATTTGATCAAGAATTAACACTTTACCAAATTTGTACTTCATCTATGATATTCTTGAACACTTCAAGATATTCATATTGGTATTTCTCTAAACACCATTTCAAGTATTAACATTTGCTCCAATAGGTATGTAAATACATCACATGTATTATACCTAATAGGATAATCAATCTCCCACTACCACTAGTGAAGATTGATTAATCATGTTTAAGAGATTCATGTCTCTTACTGGTTCTCTAATCAAAAGAGTTTAGATTTATCCATCATATGGAAACTAGAGATGAATTTCTCATGATAATGATAATTTGATCGTTTGAGTTATCAATAACCTTTAGGTATCATTTTATCTTATGCATACCAAGTATCACAAGATAAACAAGGCATTGCCACAAAGATTGAAACATCAACTTTATTAATGTCCATCATTGTCATACAATATGCAAAAATTAAGGTGTTTCTATCCATTGGCTAATATGAAATAGCAGTTCATAACTGGTGAGTGTCCGCTAGAGGCATACAAACTAGCCAACTAGGGTGGCTAGATGCATTCTGTGAGGTCAGAACACACGGGATGGATTCACTTTCAAAATTTATAAAACCTAACTTAACACCTACTTCTACTAAAATAGCTACACTCGCAAGCGCACAGGGTCGTGTCGTAGTATAGGAAGGTGGCAAGTATAGGGTTGATCCACAGGGAAAAGAGGGGGCACTAGAGCTAGGTTAGTTTGGCTAGGTTCCTACTGCGGAGACTAGGGTTAAGGGTTTAAACGTTGTTTTGATTGTTAAACTACTATGAACAAGTGAGGAATTAAAGGAAAGAATGAAATCTATGTTAACCCTAGACTAGATTAAGTCTAAAGAGGCAAGAAAGGATTAAGCTAGGTATGAAAGTGCAACTTACACTAAGGAAAGCAAGAGAGAAGCAAAAGAGAAATCAAAGAACTAAGCTAGCATGAACAAGGCAAGAGTAAGGAAAGAAGCTAACTAAGCAAGAAAAGAACTAAGTAAGCTAAGCAAGAACAAAACTAGGGTTTTAAGCAATAAAGAGGGGTATGGGCTGTTTAGGGGTATGAACTTATCACTTAAGCTGGGGGGTGACATATGAAAATTATGATTCCATTTAGATTATCCAAACCAAACCACAAGTTAGAGTCTAATGAATTAACCTAAGCTACTAACTGGCCATGGATATGCTAGGTTGTGTATAGGGGAACTAGTCCCTAATACCTCCTACTACCCTTACAAGGCTCAATTGGGTTGGGGATTAGGTTCAACTCAATTAGAGTCTAATCAATTTTAGGTTTCTAGATTAGGCATTCCTAGGGTAATTAGGGGGAGGTGAAATTAGGGTTTTGGACCCCAATTCCCCCACATTCTAGCCTTGAGAAGGGTCCATGCTAATTGCACTAGAATTATCTAATCTAGCTACTTAGATCTCTCACTTAGGTTTAGGGAGATTGATTAGGATGTAGTAATATGGGAGGGAACCTAGGGATCCAAGAATTGGACCTAGGGGCAAATCCCAAAATTCACACATATAAGAAATTTGCCTAAATTCCTAGGTGATTTCACACACAAACCAACAAGAAATTCATGGAGAATGAGATGCAAATATAATACAATCATTAGAAAATGGAATTACAACATTTACATGTCATTTTACCCCAACATGGTATCAAAGTAACATAATTTCCCCCAAACAGCCCACCCAAGGGGCCTAGCTACTCATAACAAAGCAAAATACAAAAAGAAAGGAGATAGAGGAAGAAGTAGCCATGGATCTCGGTGTAGATGAGGAATCTCCTCCCTCCAGCTACTGCAAAGACGTCCTCCTTCTCCTTGGATGGAATGGAGTGGGATGATGGTGGGAAGTGGATGGAAGGCTTAGATATGGGGGGTTATGTGGTGGAAATGGTGAAATGAAATGGATTTGAGGTGGGGGTGAAGTGGAATGGAGTGGAGGTGACAAGGGAGCGAAAATGGGACTCTAAGAAGCCAACCCCCCCGACCCCAGCCACCACTAGGGATTATATAGGGATCTAGGGGGTCTAGGGTTAAGTTAGGGTAAAATGGGAAAAATAGTGGAAAAATGGGTAGGTTTTATAAGTAGCATGGTCGTAGTAGGTCACCACGGCCGTGGTGGGTAGGGTACACCATGACCATAGTGGATGGGCATGGTCGTGGGTTTATTCCAACAAGGTTAATAGGGTTTTGGTTGATTTTGGGCTGAAATGGCCACGGCCGTGGTGGTCACCACGGCCATGGTGGTCACCACGGCCGTGGTGAACTGAGGGTAGCACGACCATGGTGTTTTTGCACGGCCGTTCTGGTATGCTGTAGCATGGCCGTGCTGTGCTGCACGACCGTGGTCTCTGTCTCTGGCACAACCGTTCTGTACTACAAGGTCGTGGTGCTTTTTGCTTGGCTTGGAGGTGATTCTGTTGATTTATAAGTGACCTAGCACGACCGTTCTGTGGTACCACGGTCTTTCTTGGTCCTGGATCAGTAAGTTGACTCTATTCTTTGACTTGTTCTTGGACATCTTTTCTTCAATTGATCTTTGGCCACTAGGGGTAGGTTGGGGGGCATTAGACTTCACTTGGGGTCTCCTCAAGTGTAGAGGAACCCTAGGATCACTCCTTCTCTCTCCCTTCCATCAAATGTGGTCCAGATGCCTGAAAAACATGCAAATAATGTCCATAAGTGCATTTTATACAAATAAGCATATTGGGAGGAATGACATGCAATCTAACAGGTATAGATTTGGTTGAAGAGCAAAAAGACACAAGATGAAGCCCTAAAATAGAGATGAATCACCACCCTAAACTAGAAACATACTTGTCCTCAAGTATGCTCCAACTCAATCTCTTTTCCAAATTTTCCACAAATAAGAAATGAAAAATGCAATATAAAAGATGATTATT
This sequence comes from Alisma plantago-aquatica, assembly GCA_963693085.1. Classification (NCBI taxonomy): domain Eukaryota; kingdom Viridiplantae; phylum Streptophyta; class Magnoliopsida; order Alismatales; family Alismataceae; genus Alisma; species Alisma plantago-aquatica. The sequence goes on from OY856412.1 coordinate 1,104,203,705, forward strand.
GCTGAAATGGGATCAAAGATGACCGAGTACATGCATTTCACCTCTCTCCTCTCCTACTTTCACAATCCAATCATGAAAAGAGCAGAAATCATATGAACTTCAAATATAGCACATGGAATACACAAGTTATCAATATTTCTTACATAAAGTTCCAGGTAAACCGTTTCATGGTGGAGTTAATCAAGGATGACTAAGAGTATTGTTTCACCTCCATGCATTCAATCTTATGTTATAAATCATACCAAATGATCCACATGGCTGCGGGAAAGGCAAAATGAGCTAGGTTTGATGTTTCCTAGCTCAATGGGTATGAAAGTGGAAGAAAAGCGTTGCAATAAGATTTTGGAGTGTTTTTACACACTCATCTTTTCTTTATTTGAATGCTCTTAAACAGGAGCATCCTTTTATTTTGTTTTTGTTTTTTTTTCTTTGTCCTTGGGGTAGATAGGGCATATGATGGATAGAGTGAAGTAGGGAGATGAAGATATGGCCACCCCAAACTTTTAGAGGTGTCCAAGGCTGATTATGTGCACTAGGGCATCTTTTTATGAGGCAGCGGGGTATGAAGATGGTGGAAGAATAGTCGGATCAAAGAGGGGTTATTGGCATGATTCTCCACATAAGACATTCTGCATGAAAATTAATCCAATACTTTATCCTAGATATCACACCACATGAATGAACAAGATGAAATCGATATATCAATCAAGTGATTCCACAAACACTAAGCGTTCAAAGCTTGCTCAACTTCACAATCAACCAAGCCAACCACAAATATAAGAGAGGTGATGCACATGTAAAAAGTCAAACATTGATACCAATTAGCAACAAGGCATGACATTTCACTTGCATTTGTCAAAGGTCATCATTTTCACTCAAAACAGTAGAGATTGGGTCAAAACACACTGTTTAGGCAAGAAATATCAAATTTGGACAAAATTGGACAAAACTATGCCAAGTTGCCTCCAATCACATCTAATCCTACATTATTGAACTTAAAATAGCAAACAAGAAAATCCTAGCTAAAACATGCAAAAATTACCAAAAATCTACATGATATGCAATGCATGGCAAAAAGAGAATTTTTTTTGAAAATTACACAAAAATCACAAGAAAGTAAACTACATGGCATGCAGGTATGCAAAACAGTAAACTTATAAACTAGATAGCAAAAGAAGCAAAAAATGTGAAAATCAACAAACAAAGAGTAAATAGCAGGTGAGATACAAAAATGAGTGAAAGTAGAATGAGGGCATACCGCCCTACCACCCCAAAATTTTGAATCATGATGTCCTCAGCATGACACTAAAGTCTAGGATGATAGGGTAGACGATCATTGTGGTGGTGGTGGAGTGCTCCTCCCTATCTGTAATAGGTGCCCCAGTATTCTGACTGTGGAGGTGAATAGCTGTCCCGAAAAGCTGATAAAGAACTCCACCAGTCTTCACCCCATTGTGGGTTCCTCTGGGCCTAGGCATTCTGAAACTGGTAAAGATGGTTGACCTGGTAATGCATATGTTGGTGGTCCAACCACATGGCATCCTATGTCCTCTGAAAGCCCTCATGTGCCCATAGTATCCTCTCCTGCATCTCCTGAATGTTCTCCAGTTGTGCATGAATGGTACCCATATCATATGCATTCAATGAAGGTTGTTGTGGATCTGATGCTCCCATCCTTTCTTCTATTTGCCTCACCCATCGTGCCGCTCTTTCCTCCATCTCCTGTCTCAGCTCAACTTCCTGTGAAGGCTCATCTAGACCCCCTACAAAAACCACCTCAGGGTTTTCCTCTCCTCTCAGGTTCTCCTCCTCATACCTCCTCAATTTTTCCAAAAAATCCTGCTTTGGTCCATATTGTGCGATGAGGGAAGGGGTATGGTAAGGCAGCTCTAATGTGACTCCTGGGTAAGGTGGGTTGATCTGGTAGATGATCTTCTGATCTACAATTGTAATCATGGAAGAGCGAGTCAAGTAGTGCAAGTCAATTAATTTTCCACCATCTGCCATTGTATAGCATGTCATGTCATGTCCTAAGGCAATAGCTATGGGTGTTACAATCCCTCCCATTACAAATGGATTTGTTCTCTTGGACGGGATTGTCCTCGTATGATGTATAGGTAATGCCCCTAGGTTCACATGCCTCTCTTTGGTCATCCAACCAAGAACAAAAAGATCTTTCCTTGTATAGCTGCCTTGGTTCTCGTACCTGCCAAAGATGGTGTTTGCTAACACCTTCTGAACATAGCAGAAGAACGGGCTATGGATGGCACTCCTCTTGGAATTCCCCACTACAAATGTACTCTGTCTGGTGAAGCATTTCCACATTTCTAGATATGTGGAACTCGAATCATTCTCTATCCTTCCTCCATCTAGGAGGGCTGCCATCTCCCCACTTGGGGAAAATTTTGATTTAACATTTATGAGGTTATCTTCAACCTCTTATCCCCAATCACCACCTAAATTGCATTCTCGCCATCATCGATTTCTTTTTCTAGCGTGGCAAAGAACTATTGAGTCAGCTCAACGTATGACTCTTGTTGCAATGTTAGGATCTTAAACAACCCCATTTTCTTCATCAATCCCTGAAAGTAGGCATAGAAACCAATCACCTCCATTTTCACTTGGCATGCATAGTGAGTTGCTAAAACTCTGTTTGTCAAGCACCCTAGGTGCTTAGGCTCCTTTTCCCTACCCGTAGTGACCTCGGTCTATGGAAGGGGGTGTTGTGGTGGTATCTCACACTGCTCAACTTCGGGCATATCAGTATCATCTTCATCATCTAGAATGAGCCGTCGACGCAGTCGTGGCTGCGGCTCGGGCTGTGCCTGTGCTGCGGAGGAGACAGACAGGCGAGCGGCTGAGTCAGAAATCTAGAAAGTGGACAGAGGTGGCTACGATGACGATGATGTCCCCCGCTGTAGCTGTTCGAAGTCTTCTTCAATGATAGGATCCACTATGGCATCCAAATCGGCATCCGTCAACTGAGGGAGGTTGTTTCTTGGTTTCCTTTGGTAGGGGATGACACCCCTAGTTTTCTCTACTGCTTTCCTTACAAACTTCTTCATTCTTGCTCGAAAATGGAAGTGAAAATAGAAAAATTCAGATTTCTATGAAGAACTGGGCTGTTGGGGCGGAATGGAGAGAAAGTGTTGCATTTGTGGATGGAAATTGGTGGAATCTGAATATTAAGGTAGTGGAAATGGTAGGGGATTGATTCGGAATGATTTAGAAGTGCTTTGGTGAGGATTCGAGGGCTGGAGTGGTGGGTGGAGTGCTGCACGGGTGCTAGGGTGTGGAGCATGGCCGTTCTGTTCTTCGGAGAAATGAACAAGTGAATAGAAATTTTGCAAAAAATTTGAGTTTAAGTTGCTGGAATCGTGCTTCGGAACGGTCGTACTATGCGACACGGCTGTGGTGTCTTTAGTTACCACGGCCGTGCTATCTTGCATAGTCGTTCTGCTCGGGTTCCATAGTTGATTTTCTCAATTTTTTATGATTTCCATGTTGAATGTGAATGTACCACCATGGCCGTTCTGTTGTACCACAGTCGTGGTGGGTACTATAACAGTAGTATAACACTCAAATCTTGTTCAAACATCAAAACTTTGATCTCAAGTTGATATTCTATTGATTCTTTGTCAAAACTTCATCTATTCCTTCTTCATTTCACTCTGTTCTCACCTACACATCTCAAAACTACACGAAAACTATCAAATACAAGTGTGTGTGTGTGTGTGTGTTTTCTTGGAAAAATGTAAAAACAAAGAAAAAGTATCAAAAATGTAGATTGGGTCAGAAATTCCAAAACCTAGGTGGGTTGCCTCCCACAAGTGCTCAGTTTCTTGCAGTCAGCTAGGCTTCTTGGTGATTCTTCAAAATTCACCCATTTGGAATCCTCATGTGCCCATTCTTGCAAAACATGCATCCATCATTTGCACTCAATCTATTTTCCTCATCCCTTTCATCACAATAATAATCACCAATTTCTACACCTTGGTGTCCTCTCAAATGCCCATTTGGACTTGTGAAGTGATCATGTCCAATATCCCTATCTCGGACTCGCTAGGTTGGGGTCTTGTACATGTTGATGTTGATCTTCATGTCCATGAATGAGACTGTCATAGTGCCACTGCACACATGAATGTCGGCATCAGCTGTAGATAAGAACGGTCTTCCTAAGATGATGGGAATCTTCCTATCCTCCAGCTCCATATCAAGTACAATGAAATCCGTCGAGAACACCACACCTTTTTCTTTGTCTATCATCACCAAGATATCATCCACTCTACCCCTAGGCACTTTTATGGATCTATCCTCCAACTGGAGAGTGCAATGTGTCGGCTTCAACTTGCCTAAGCCCAGCTCAACATAGACATGATATGGCATCAAATTCACACTAGATCCCAAATCAAGGAAGGACATGTCTATGTGATGTCCCCCTATGTAACTAGGTATGAGTGGGGCTCCTGGGTCTTTTCTCTTTATGGGAAGGGAATGTTGTATGATGGAGCTCACTTGTTCATTCAATCTCACACTCTTTGGAATCCTCCCCGTTGACCTTCTTTTCACAATGCATAGGTCTTTGAGACACTTGGCATATGATGTAATTTGTTTGATTGCATCCAAGAGAGGAATGTTGACCTTTACTTGTCGAAATACCTCAAGAATGTCCATATTGTGCTTTTGCCTTCTTTTCACAGCCGGGGGCTCATCTAGTGCTTCGAGAAATGGTGGCTCACTAGCTATTGGCCTACTTGACTCAGCATGATCTTCCTGTGGTGTAGCATGAGGTGGAGCACTAGGGATGGTAGTTGGCCTACTTGACTCAGCATGATCTTCCTATGGTGTAGCATGAGGTGGAGCACTAGGGATGGTAGGACCTGCAAAAGGGATATGTGGTGGATCACATGGAATCCCAAACTCAACATGCGGTATCACAACATCATCTTCAGCAATATCAATCACAATATCACCACTTGGCTGCCTTTTCTTTGCTTTATCAACTTTTCTTTGACTTGCGGGCTGCTCAAGAGTTTTCCCACTCCTTAGAACTTTCACAACACTACCTTGTTCATGATGGGGAGAGGGAGCATGTTGTGGCTGTGGAGGAGGTGGGGGTGATGGTTGGTATTGAAATTGAGGTGGAGAGGGAAATTGAGGTTGGAAAGTGATGTTTTGGGAAAATTGAGGTGAGGGAGGTGGTGGAGGAGTGTAAGGCTTAGGATAGCCTTGAAAATGGTAGATGGGCTGCACTTGCATGGGAGGTGGATTGTAGAAAACATGGGAAGAAGGCATAGGTCCACTTGTTTCATGGTAACTCAAGATGGATCTTGAAGCTAACTTTTCTTCTTGAAGAGAAAGTGTAGATGATAGCTGCTCTATCTTTTCTTTAAGACTTGCATCATATTTTTGGACATCATCAAAGATCTTCAATCTATAGAGAACCTCTTCCTCAAACCTTGAGTTGTACCTTGGACTTTGTAGTTCCGAGTATCTATAGGGGTAAGGTGTCTTCTCTTCTCCCTCAAAAGAACCAATGTAGTTGACCGAATGACAAGGACCATTTCCACCTTGACTTTTAATGAGTTTCATCATTTCTTCCATAGCCTTCATCACTTGTACATTGGGATCATTAGAAACAAAAGTCTCACTTAAGACCCGACTCCCATCACAAATCATTCTAGAAGTTTGGTTCCTTGAATTTTCTACCAATTGCTCAAACAACGACCATGACTCCTCCGGTGGCTTTGTCATGAAAAAACATCCACAAGAAGAATTCACTATAGCTTGATACCTTAACGACAAACCAAAGTAGAATGTTTGTACAAGCTGCCACAAAGGTATCTCAAGATGCGGGCACTCTCTCAACAACTTTTGCAACCTATCCCAAGCATCATGGAACTTTTCATTATCCATTTGGCTGAAACTCACTATTGACCGCTGCATTTGTGTCATCCTTGCAATAGAGTAGAACTTCCTCAAGAATTCCATCTTCATCTCACCCCAACTCATGATGTCTCTCCTTGAATCATACCATTCCTTGGCCCTATCCTTGGTGAAAAGGGGAACAATGTGAGACGAATTGAGTCATCACTTGCCGTTGACATTCTGAAGGTGGCACACATCTCTAGGAAGGCATCCACATGCTTTTAAGGGTTTTCACTCTCCGAGCCGTAGAAGGTGGGAAGGAGCCCTAGAAAACCTGGAGGAATAGAAAATTGCTCCCCTTGCATTTGGGTGACTCTAGATGCAATAGGTGACTGGTAGTTGCTCAGCATGAAGTAATCTTGTAAGGACTTGCGAGGTGCATTTTGGTCTTCCATCTCATTTCCTCCTGAATGGCTTGTCACATGCACAAAGAACAACCAAACAAAAGAAAGCAAGTTAGTAAACCAATATACACAAAGAATGCAAAGAAAAATGAATAAAGAATAGCAATAATGAGGGTAGTAGGAAAAGTCAAAGCAAAACTAACTAGCTAGGCCGAACACCTCTAATCCTCAGTAACGGCGCCAGAAAGCTTGGTGCGTCTCCGCTAGAGGCGTACAAACTAGACAACTAGGGTGGCTAGATGCACTCCGTGAGGTCAGAACGCACATGATGGATTCACTTCCGAAATTTATAAAATGTAACTTAACACCTACTTCTTCTAAAATAGCTACACCCGCAAGTGCATGGGGTCGTGTCGTAGTATAGGAAGGTGGCAAGTATAGGGTCAATCCATAGGGAAAAGAGGGGGTACTAGAGCTAGGTTAGTTTGGCTAGGTTCCTACTGCGGAGACTAGGGTTAAGGGTTTAAAGGTTGTTTTGATTGTTAAACTACTATGAACAAGTGAGGAAATAAAGGAAAGAATGAAATCTACGTTAACCCTAGACTAGATTAAGGCTAAATAGGCAAGAAAGGATTAAGTTATGTATGAAAGTGCAAATTACACTAAGGCAAGAAAGAGAGAAGCAAAAGAGCAATCAAAGAGCTAAGCTAGCATGAACAAGGCAAGAGCAAGGAAAGAAGTTAACTAAGAAAGAAAAGAACTAAGTAAGCTAAGAAAGCACAAAACTAGGGTTTTAAGTAATAAAGAGGGGTATGGGTTGTTTAGGGGTATGAACTTATCACTTAAGCTGGGGGTGACATATAAACATTATGATTCCATTTAGATTATCCAAACCAAACAACAAGTTAGAGTCTAATGAATTAACCTAAGCTACTAACTGGACATGGATATGCTAGGTTGTGTATAGGGGAACTAGTCCCTAACACCTCCTACTACCCTTAGTCTGATACTCCCATATTTGGTATCGTGTCGGGTTAGAGACCACTTAGAGTATCGGGTTCCTCGTATCAGGTGGCCTTTCTGGTCGATATTGAGGTTGCTGCGGCGACCGGGACGGAATCTAAGTGAACCATTCCTGCCCTCTCAGGTCGGAGAAGTGCTCACCTAGTATCGCCCAGTACGCCTGTACGACGTGACACGCTAGCTCTAGGTGCTTTCCAAAGTTAGCTTTCATGAGATTCTGACAGGGGATGCCACCCGACACAGACGTATCGGCAAGGCTCCCGCCCAGTATTGGGCTAGAGGGACCTTAGGGATCTACTGCTGCTTTTCGATCTCCTAAATCAAGGAGGCGATACTTATCTTCCCATTTTCAGTCATTTACTTTCTTTATTTACACAATGTAACCAAACCCCTTTTATCTAATGATTATGCTAATGGGATTAGAGGAGTTTTAAATATCTTTTGACTTTATGTTTGGTTCCCTTTTGTTGGATGATTATAGAGAGGCATTTCGAACTTCTTCTCTATCAAAGACTTCCCCGTCCAAGCAAAATCAGGAAGTGGGAATAGCGCACTTGTCGTCTTGCACGCCATGGAGCTTCTCAACATATTTGGAAATATAAGGCACCTCCAGGGCCAAGACTTCTTTCAACTCAGGAGCACCTACTCTCTGCTGCTGATCAAAGTCCCCGGCAACAACACCAAAAAGTTGACCGGACTAAATCACATGTCCAAAAGGAGTGGATTTGAAGTAGTCAGACTTTTAAATTACCCAACTCTTAGCCCCCCGCAATGATGACGGGGTTTGAAGTAGCAATCGGGGTCAAACCACAGGGACAAGGGTGGTAGTGTTAAGAACACGGAATCAACACATTACACTCCAGTAAAAGCAAGGTGAGGATAAAGTTCCCAAAGGGAACAACAGGTGTTGATCGATAAAATAAAAGAAAACTATCTGCAACTAGAGTTACAAGGAAAATTAAGGTTTTTTGCATTTATCAGTTTTTAGGATTTTCGCGCAACAAAACCAGAGGAGATAACACCATCACCTTGGTAAGGAACCAAGGAGGAAAACTTTGGTAAAACAAGCGACAGCAGGAACATCCAGTACCCCTTTTCTCAAAGAGGGTACCTCTAACTAACCACCAACACCCTCTCTCAAGGTTGCTGGACTTAGGTTAGAGTCAAAAGATAACTGAAGCAACTTCGATCCTGGGTACTCTCGTACTCCCTAATTGGACCAAACACTATAGCCACAACACCTCTCTCGAGGGAGTTGCAACGGGAAAAATGATTTGATAGCTAGTCAAAACATGATCCAAGCATACAAGCTAGAGTCCGGATTCTAAGCAAAGTAATCATCCAACAAAAGGGAACCAAACATAAAGTCAACATATATTTAAAACTCCTCTAATCCCATTAGCATAATCATTATATAAAAGGGGTTTGGTTACATTACGTAAATAAAGAAAGTAAATGACTGAAAATGGGAAGATAAGTATCGCCTCCTTGATTTAGGAGATCGACAAGAAGTAGCAGATCCCTAAGGTCCCTCTAACCCGATACCGGGCAGGATCCTTGCCCGATACACCTATGTCGGGCGGCGTTCCCTGTCGGGCAACACGCCATGATGGGCAGACGTATCGATCAAAGCGCTCATGCCCGATACGGTCATGTCGGGATGCCACCCTCTCGGGCGACACATTGTGACGGTTGATTCGTATCAGGATCGGTATTGTGTCGGGCTAGAGACCACTTAGAGTATCGGGTTCCTCGTATCGGGTGGCCTTTCTAGTCAATATCGGGGCTCCTCTGGCGACCGAGATGGATTCTGAGTGAACCATTCCCTCCCTCTCGGGTTGGAGAAGTTCTCACCTAGTATCTCCCGGTACACCTCTAGGATGCAAAATGCTAGCTCCAGGTGCTTTCCAAAGTTAGCTTTCATGAGATTCCGATCTGTCCCATTGAGGTCCTGTAGCTGCTATTTATAGGCAGTGGTTGGAAGAAGTTGCAGTTCTCCGGGCACCACCTGTCCTCCATCAGCTCTATTAGCGTGGCTTCAGGGATGCTCGACGTGTGTGTCGCTCGGCGTAATGGGTGGCGGGCAACAAGCATATCAGGTATTTTGACGAGTGGGTGCCTATCGGTGGGTGGCTTGTATCGCGTGACATGCTTCAGTAGTCGTGGCGAGTACAACTCCCTGTCGGCTAAGTGGCGTGTCGCCCGTCAGAGCCTTCTTGCGTGGCACACCCGTGTCTTGCAACATCTATATCAGGCTGTTGTATGGTAGGGAGTGAATGTGTCGACCGACTGGTAGGAGGGCCGATGCAGGTAGAACACGTTCATGGACCGGGATGGGCCTTTTGCTGATTTTTGAGTGGAAAAATGAGGAAAACCCTACAAAAGATTATAAAAATGAGATAAGAGCGTAGCGTGGGCAGTTTATTCAAAAAAATGACAAAAGGAAAGGAAAACAGTTTAAAAGGGAAGATTTGACAACGAAATAAGGGCCATAAACATCACAAAATTTGGTGTTATCAACTCCCCCAAACTTAGCATTTTGATTGTCCTCAATCAATCTTTTAAAACTTTGTTTGTGATGCTTCTACTTAACCGGTATAGTTTTCAGACAAAGGGCTTGAGCGAGGATTGAGATGTCTTAAAGAGAATACTGCCCGACCACGAACAACAGACTTTACTTTCCTGCCTTATTTAAGCAAAAAATTTCTCCACAACTTCGACGAGATTGGGGTGCATGGTTTCGAAGTTAGCTTTCACACCAAACAGCTTTTGGGAACAGAAAGTTGTGTGTTTGGGGTAGGCTTAAGTCTTTTTGGGTTTTTCTTGTTTCCCCTCAGTCCATCCAGGTACGGGTCCATTAATGGGCGAGTGGTCCCTGCAGTCCAAGCCAGTTGGCTTTAGAGTAGTGATTTCACATCCTACATACCATTGCCCCAGATCTACCATGCCTAAAGATGGGTACTTTTGGAAAACAAGTGTGTATATACATCTTTTTTTTCCATTTGGCACAACTCTCATGCTTTTATTCACTCTCATAATGCTATTCTCTCTTTTTGGGATTTTGTTGGGTAAGGGAAAACAAGAGAAATTTTTGCTATTTGGGTAGCTTTTTCCTTCTACATACACGTCTCTTAGCTATTGCGAGATTATTTTTCAAAATTTTTGGCATGGAAAGTCGTAGTCTTTTGTTGTTTGAGGCTGCATTTTTGAAAAGACATGACAAAACCTGCATCTCTTTGGACACAGAGAAAACAAACTGGAAAGATGTCGCATAAAGTTTTTACTATAAAGTGTCTTTGTACATATGTATAGAGACAAAATAAGCAAAATTCAAAATTTTTGTATGAGGCATGTATATATATATGTACACATGTTATATAAAAAGAACAAAAAGAACAAAAGGGGTGAAGTTCGAAGGACTTTTAGTACCTCCCTCACTGGTACATAGAATCCCCCCCAAACATACTCCACACTCTGTCCCAGAGTTGTGAAGTAGATCAGGTAGGGTAATATTTACTCAGTGAGGGTTAGCGGGTGAGCGCGCCTTTACCAGATAGAAGCTTCAACACATATTCTCCATGTTTGTTGTGGTAGTCGATGTGGTGGAGTTGGTCAGGCGTCTCTTTATTTGATATCCATTCCAGTACAAAGATGTCGCAGTCGTTGGATAAAGAAATTTGTTGTGGATTGCGGTGGCAGAATTGAAGCTCGTGCCATTTGCTAGCTGCTATCTCCAGGAATGGTTGTATCAATACTGCCACCTCGTCGTAGTATTTTCATACTAAGCGTTCGAGGGATGTCAACGTTGTCGATGTACACTGTACCAGATGATCTTTGTTGATGTCCGAGCTATTGTAGAAGATTCCTACTCGTTGTCGAGTGTACATCGTCAGGAGCATCCAGTGGTTGTAGTGCATGATAGGTAGGAAGATGATGCGTGGAACTCTACACTGCAACTCTGCCAAAAATGATTATTTTGCTCCTGACTCATCGGCTAGGCAGATGTCGTTGAACAACATTGGATGGGCTATGTATGTGTGTTCAAACTTCCTCTATATTATCTGGATGTAGGTGGCCTCCACTGATATCGCCATACATCCTCCTTCTTTTACCATGTCCCTCAAATTGTCAACTAGGACTATGACACTGTCTACCTCGTAGATGACGTTTGCGGGGGTAGAGTCTGCTAACTTCAAAAGAACTTCATTGACTTGTTCTTGTGTGAGTGTAGAACACAAGAAATGATCGAATTTGTTGAACAATTTATTTGAAGTGTTGGGAGAAGTGGGGTCTTCAATTCTGCATACTTCTCACAAAATTTTTAACCGCTTGCCCGCCCTGTAGGCGTCTGCTGCTATCTCGGCTTCTACTTCTGGAGTGTTGTTGGGCTGTAATGATTTGTCTGCTTTGTCACTATCCAGAAGCTTGTCTAGTACCCTTGCATCTTGGAAGTAGTGCTTGTCTTTGATCAGCAGCAGAGAGTAGGTGCTCCTGAGTTGAAAGAAGTCTTGGCCATAGAGGTGCCTTATATTTCTAAATATGTTGAGCAGCTGCATGGTGCGCAAGACGACAAGTGCGCTATTCCACGGGGAAGTCTCTGATAGAGAAGAAGTTTCAAATGCCGCTGTGATGTTGGACTCCTTGCTTGATAGCTCGGAGAAGAAGCATCAGTAGAAGCCTGAGATGTTTATCTTCTGGGCGAATGAAGATAAGTCCTGAGCGTGGCACCTCCTCATTACAACAGCTGAACAGCTGTACATCATGGTTCTAGAGGTCTGCCACGCATAGGAACCAGTTGTTGCGGTGCTTGTATGGGGCCAACACGATGTTTGTGTTGTTTTCTTCAATATGTCGCACCATGTTGGCCACCGCAATGGAGTCTGATAATCCCATCATCAATCTTCTCGCCAAGGTCGGGGTGGCGTTGTATATCGTTTGTCGATCTATCTTGGTGCTAATGTTCTCGATGATTGCACCCTCCAGGACCCTGAACAACTTTTTCACGATGACGGCTAGGGAGCGGAATAAGCTTCTAAGTGTTCCCCGTTGTACTGAAAAGTAGTCGTCACTCCAGATTACTTCTTCTTCATTAGCCTACGATCTCAGGACCTTATTTAGAAGCTTCTGGTCCCTGATTGTCAGGTATCTGATGGCCCTTCTGTCGAAATATGCCATCTCAAAAGAATGTATCTGTGACGGCGTAGAGAATTCATCTACCATCGAGCTTTTTCCTATGGGGGGTGTCTTTGGTTGGCAGCTTTAATATCCCCCCATCTCCCTCTAACTCATCAGAAGAATCCTCCCTGATGCTGACTGATTCGTCATTATCTTCAGCTTCATCAAAGGAGGCGGAGGGAGCATAGTCATCTATGCCTCCGGAGCTCTCCTCTCTTGCTGGAGACCCGTCGGTAGACTTGTGTGTCGTCTCTTTTTCGGGCGTTGTAGAAGGCCTGCTTGAACAAGACGACACACCAGACGTTGAGGGTGCAGATGAGGAGGGTGCAGAGCCTGAGCCTGGGGTCGATAGAGACCTTCTCGGCTGCCTTGGGCGCAGATGGTCATCCCCTCAATTCAGCCTCTCCTCAATCGCGTCAAGGCATTGGAGGGCCTGTTGTAGTGTGGCGTTGAGTTCCTCTATTTGGTCTAGAAGGACAACTAGAGTCATAAGTTGCCGTTTCTGGCGATTGAATTTCTACTTGAAGATAGAAAACTTGCAGGTTAGCGAAGTAAAAGTAGCAGAGTGGCTTTCTGTTACCTCCCGCAAGTTATCGAGTTCATGCCCCAACATCTATTCGAGCGGCAGAGGGGCTCCTACAGATCTCCATCTCGTCCTCGCGACACTCCTTCCGCGCGAAGATCTACCCGACGAGTGTGCAGCCTCACTCGGGGTAGTGTCAATCTGGATTGTTCGTGAGGTTGTTGCTTTTGGGCGAGGCGTCAGCACTTTTGCAGCTTTCTCTACCTCGCCTGCTTGTGGTGGTGGAGAGGGCCGCGGTGAGGGTGGATGTTGCTCCACCTCTATGTTGTCGGCGACCTCTGCAGCTGCCACAGGAGACACCGACGGCGGTGTCGGCGTAGAGTGTGTAGCTGCAAGCTCCATCTCGAGGATCTCGGAGAATGCCCCATTACTGGCGCCTGACTGTTCTTCTTCTTCTGCCACTAAGGGCACCACAGAAGACTCTGGAGTTGCAGCTGTCTCTTCCGCGGTAACTTCCATCGAGGCTAGCATTGTTGTCTTAGCCCCGGTTGCCTTGGCGACCTCCATGATCGCCGATACTGCTTCCACCACGGCAGATGTTGTCGTGGTTGTTGTTGTTAAGGTAGGAGTGACGACAGCTCTATTAATTGCTACCGTCGGCGGCTCTGGAGCAGTGGGCGGCTCGACAGGAGTTGTGGAAGAATTGTCCTGCCGAGTGTCGAGAGGAATTGGTTCTCTTCTTGCAGCCGCCATCTCTTGTATACTGGTGGTGGCGGCGTAAGAGGCTTCGACTGCCACCACTTCAATCTCTGTGCTGGTGAAGACTAGCTTTTCTGCATCATAGTTGGCGTAGCTAAGAAGTGGAAGGAGGGTGTTTGTTCTTGCAAATTTGTAGAAATAGCTTCACCCCTCCTTGATGATGTTGGCCCTCATGAGGAACTTGAGGTCGATCTTCTCGTCGCCCCTTGTCCTCGAAAGACTGCGCAGTTCCCTTGGGTACCCTAACTCGACCGCAATCAGATTAATGATGCCACCCATGCAGTACTCCTTGGTGGCATCTTTTATTGGGTGCGGCCTATTCAGCAAGAAGCATCCCAGGTTGACCACCTTTCCCTCCATCATGTGCCACATGAGATGGAGTTCTTCGGTGTAGATGTTGCTTGATTCATTCTTGCTGAAGAGCAGGCACATCATGAACTTGTGCACTATTCTCCAGAAGCAGGAGTGCACCGCCGCCACCTTGCTTCCCGGCTTAAATGATGACTCGTCGGACAGCTTTCTCTAGAGCTCCATGGGATTGAACCCATCTCCTTCGGTGATCATTGCACCGTTGTTTAGCAGTTCCTTCTCTGCCTCACTAGAAGAAAAGATCTCATTGAGAATCTTCTCAGAGATGACGTGCTCGATATTGTATAGCCGCCCCTGCAGACTGTCTGCTCTGCCATATTCTTTGATTTCCTCAGGTTTATTCTGCACCCGGAGGAGAGATGACATGAACTCCTTGGTGAGTTCAATGTAGGAGGCAGAGTGACTGAAGCAGATCTTCCTTATCCCGGCTGCAGCTAGGACATTTTCCAGCCTATCAAAAATGCCTATTTGAAGGAAGGACGACTGGTGGCAGAATCTGCTCGGCCTGTAGATTTTTGTTGCCAGTTCTGAGTATCGACACCCGTGCTCGTTGTCTCTGGGCACGAACCTGCCTGGTGTGTGATCCAGAGCTTCTTCCGGTGCGGTTGAAGCTATTGTTGGAGTTGTTACTTCTTCCGTCCTTGGTCTCTTCTCAGTCGTGGATGGCCCAGCTGCCTCAGGGTTTGGGCATTTGTGCCCGACCGTCGTAGCTCCTGCTGTGGCCTCGAAGTCAATCCTTCGACCGTTTTTGTCAACTTTAACAACGGTTTTCTTGGTACGGGCCATTTCTGTTATCATAAGATGAGTTTATGAAGCATTTAAATGTTTCACCTTACCCATAAAGTCGATATCAGTGTCTAAAAGAAAACTAATTGCATGATAATAAAAGTTTGGACCGATACAAGAGCTACCCGACACCACTATATCGGGCTTCAAAACTGAGTGATATGATGCTCGCCCGATACGCCTGTGTCGGGCAATACGAAATTTGGCTCAAAATCGCCATAAGTTCATCGTGAGACACCAGGCGTCATCCCAAACGGATATCATGCCCGATACGATTGCCAGAAAAAAAAGGGTGTCACCCGTCATGTGAGGCGATACAAGACTGGGCAAAACGAGCATTGCCCGATAAAAGGTATCGAGCAAGCGCGCGTTATAGATGTTTCGCGCGACACGCTCAAAAGGTAATGCAGCCAACACAATTGAGTGTCGGGCGATACAAGGAAACCAACTAAGGTCGTGAGTCTGATACAAAAATGCGCGATATGAGGGTCGTGTCAGGCAATCCAAATGATATGGTTGTCGGGTTATACCTTTGTGATCTGAAGATAGCTTGCGCGACACGGGAGCGGAAGCTAGGTGGCCGATACTAGAGCGAAAAGAGAATTTACTACACGATACGGGAGTAGGTGAGGAGTAAATGTAGTTGCCTGATACAGTTTAACCTCAGCTACTATATACAGTGTGACACCTCATCATGCTAAACGAGATTACTCAAAACACAAAACACGATCAACTACTGATTTATCACATAGTCAAAATTGTGAAATAATTAAAGCCGATTCCAACAATGTAAATAAACTCTAGAACATTTACAAAAGGTCCATCATTCCATTCTCATATATTATAACAAGTACTTACATATGGGTCCAAAGACCTCAGTCACATCCTGTATACAAAAGATATTTCACATGTACATGCCATATATTTACAAACATTGGCATATGACTAAAATCTCATGTCGATACAAGTATATCATCTAGAAAACACATCCCATACCAGGACCTGAGAGTACAGGGATGACACTAGGACTCTACTACTAACATCTACAACTAACCAACCTTCTGTATCTATTGATCACCAGGTTGGTTCTCTTCCACAATGCAACCTTGACCTCGTTGCCTACGACCACCTAAAAAAATTTGTGGTGACCCACGGGTGAGACCCAGTCCCAGCGAGAGATATAACTCTCTCCAACATATATTGATCATAACATATTAATTAACAATAAATTCATTGAGCAGTTAGAGTACTGAATAAGAAATATGAAAAGATTGAACAGTTTAAGCATACTGAGAAATTAAGCAAATAAGTTGTAGCATCAAGTAGAATTAACCAATTTTCATAAGTCTGTATCATGTAAGAACTTTGTAGTGTAAAGAAAATACAAGGGTTTATCAACCAATGTGATACATATTAAACCCTAGAAATTATACTACATGACTGGTATTATATGTTTTATTATTATGACCTAGGGAGTTTAAGTCGTACCACTCAAAGTCCAACTGACCACTGTGAAGTGCTATTCAGTTCCATATAAGATCTAGGAGTGCCGGTATCCTAAGATCTCTTCCCCTCGGTTAGTACGAGTAAATTGCTGTGACATACTAGTCAAACTGCCAACAATGACATATAGTCAACTGATAACAACTAGTCCGTACTTGGTACAAGTTATGACACTAAAAAATAGGGTATACAAAACCCTCTAATCCGAGGTACAACCGCAGCTGTCCTCAATCACATCAAATGTCTGAGGCATGACCATAACCATCTTCCATAACCTATAATTTGTGGATGACAAGGATATATCCTCAACTTGCCACCCCCACATACTCAATAGTATGCACTCCGAGTTTCCCTTGGGAATACTCATTTCACCATCCAGTAAGTTCTGACACTAAAGATGGCTCTACGACACAGGGCTCTACATGATTAAGGTTACACTTGATTAATTACTTCCAATTGAATGCATTAAGGCTTTATCATACAAATGGACATTCAAACCCTAATTATTTTCTAACAAAAGTATATGTATAATAACTTCAAAGGATATAAAACATTTGAGATATAAATCTTAATCACATTACCACATCCTATCATTCATTGCAAATTAATGGACCACACTTATCATCATACTATTACAAGATACCAATATCTTATTACAAGTTACAAGGTTTTAACCCTTAGAGGATTTCACCTCAATCATTGCCTCAAAAATGCCCAATGATCATTAATACCATCACATTATTCATATTAAGGTTATCATCATCATTCTATGCCTTAAACACGGCTCAAAAGATCATTAGCAAATATGTTTCCATAGGTATTATTATTATGGCAAGGTACTATGATATTCAAATACCACTACCTTATGGTTTAGACACAAGAAGAGTGTAATACATTGTCACATTAATCATGTAAGAGGGCTGATTATATCATCATTTAATTACATTAAGGCTAGGTATAGCAAACTATATCACATTGAAGTTACACACCCACTTATGATGGTCATTTATAAACTATAACTATCAGAGAGCAAAGGTATAACAACAAACTAAAGATATTGAACCATCAAATTCTCATCATTCGGACACACCTATAATATAATGGACTCATTCTAATCTATTGGATGTTGAAGCATCCAATATCATTCATTGGATCGATTTTATTGTTCAAAGTTATCAATTGAAGTATAGGTCTAACGATTAGATCAATTGAACTAATGAACCATTAGTTTAAGGTTTGGTAGAATCTACAATTATCTCCTTAACTCACCATATGTGATGTTTACATGATCCACTATTAGTTGTGATCATTAAGTCACCATTGATTTTTAGATAAACACTATATTCATTTAACACCATAAAAATCGAAATCCCAAACAGGTTTCGCTTCTTAATGCTTAAATCACCAATTTGAAGCAAGAACATGACCTAACAAACTTATACTAACCAATATAAGCAAATAGGGTTATAAAACTCGCCTTTACTATGAGGAACAGACTTCTAGTAGCAAGAAACGCGAGCGAAGAAGGTAGAAAACCAAAGAGGAAGCTCTGAATTCGGCCAAGTAGGCCCTCTTCTTCATAAGGAATCAAAACCGTATAAGAAGAAGCAACAAAGTCAGATATTAATCTCTTAAAGAAACTTTTACCATGGAACATCAGATTTCTGACCTGGAGGAAGGTCTAAGGAAGGAGAAGATCAAGAAAAACAGAGAAGGAAGGAAGAAAATAACTCGCCTTGGTCAAAAACCCTAGAAGATGACCTTAGAAAGCCTAGGTAGGGCTAGATGGAGCTCTATGAGACTTTCTTTTCCAAAACAAGGTTGTCTTCTACCTTAGAGCACTTTTTTATGCAACCAAATATAGAAAGGTTCGTTCTCTAAGCTATAGGAAAGAGGGAGTGAGCAATGACTTCGAATTGGGGATATGAAGGGGTATATATAGCTTCATGGATAGGAAAGGGGTTAAGCTTGAGGTGTACATGGAGTTTTCCATGTGCCAATAGCCTAGAGATTCTATGTCCATGCAACACCTCCCTTAGTTACTACCCACACTTCCTCTCTTTTATCCTTATCCTTATCTTTAGCCTTATGTTTATCTTTATCCTTATCTTTATCTTTATCCTTATCTTCATCCTTATCCTTATCCTTATCTTCATCCTTATCCTTATCTTCATCCTTATCCTTATCTTCATCTTCATATTTATCCTTGTCTTTATCTTTATCCTTATCTTTATCTTTATCTTTATCTTTATCCTTATCTTTATCTTTATCTTTGTCTTTATCCTTATTCATAAAGGGGAAAACCCCTAAAATGTCCTTGATGAGGAATACCTCGGTACCAAGAACAACTAGAAGCCCCATAGCCCAAAAATTCGAGGATGATAAGGAAAAGTATAAGGATTGTAATTCTTGTGAAAATATACAAAGAAAACCTTCCAATTGGGTAAATTACAAGAAAGTCCAGAATGTACATAAAATTGCATAACTTGCTCATGCAATGTTCAAATTGGACCAAATTTGAAACTTAAGCTTGTCTTATTATTTCAAAACATATCAAAAGGTTATATTAGGGTTCTAAATATTAAATTATGGTTATTAAGCTCATTCAACTCATTAAGCAAGTTCAAGGGCCTTACAACTATAAACCCCTAATAAGGATTTCGCCTCAAAATCCTGCACAAAAAGAGATGGGTATTTTCTATGCATCTCATTCTCTAGTTCCCATGTGGCTTCCTCTATGCCATGATGATTCCACAAAACTTTCACTAGTATTATATCTTTTCTCTTCAACTTTTTCACCCTTCTATCCAGGATCAACACAGAACCCTCAACATAGGAGATATCCTCATCTAACTCAACTTCTACTGGTTGGATTGTCTGGTCAGTATCTGGATGGAATTTCCTCAACATAGAAATGTGAAATACATTATGCAATCTATGTAGCTCTGGTGGTAGCTCCAACTTATATGCTACTTTTCCAACACGAGTTAGGATAGGGTATGGTCCCATAAATTGAGGAGACAACTTACCCTTCTTTCCAAACCTCATCACACCTTTCTAAGGAGAAACCTTAAGATATACTTTATCTCCCAGTTGGAACTCAAGTGGTCTGCATCAGTTATCTACATAAGATTTCTGCCCATCCTGGGCTGCTTTCAACTGTTGTTGTATCACTTTAATCTTCTCTGTAGTCTGTTGTACTAGCTCAGGACCCAAAAGTTGATATTCACCTGTCTCATACCAACAAAGAGGAGACCGACATCTTCTCCCATACAGAGCCTCATAAGGGGCCATATCTATGCTTCTTTGATAACTATTGTTGTGTGCAAACTCTATTAGGGTCAGATGTACATCCCAACTACCAAGAAATTGCAGCACACATGCCCTCAGGAGATCCTCTAAAGTCTGAATAGTACTTTCAGACTGGCCATTAGTCTGTGGATGAAAAGTAGTGCTGAATCTCAACTGTGTTCCCATTGTAGAATGCAGATGCTCCCAAAAATGACTTGTAAACTATGGACCTCTATCAAAAACTATAGTCACTAGAATTTCATGCAGACAGACTATCTCATCAACATATATTTGTGCCAATTTCTCTGCTGTAAACGTCATCTTAACTGGAAGAAAATGAGCTGACTTAGTAAATCTGTCTACTATCACCCATATGGAATCATGACCCTTGGCTGTCCTAGGAAGACCAACCACAAAGTCCATAGTAATATGATCCCATTTCCACTGTGGTATTGGCAAGGGTTGTAATGTCCCTGCAGGCTTCTGGTGCTCAGCCTTCACCTGCTGACAAACTGGACATTTGGCAATGAACTGTACATTGTCTTGCCTTAAAGAGATAAACATATCTCTCTTAGAGCACACTAAAGAGTTTAGTTGTGGCCTATCCATGGTTGATGTTGCTGATTTCCTACTCAAGGCATCTGCAACAACATTGGCCTTGCCTGGATGGTAATCAATTGTACAGTCGTAGTCCTTGATTAACTCCATCCAACGACGTTGCCTCATGTTAAGCTCGTGTTGAGAGAAGATATACTTAAGGTTCTTATGGTCTGTGAAAATCTGGAATGTTTCTCCGTAGAGATAATGCCTCCAGATCTTCAAGGCATGAACCACAGCAGCTAACTCCAGATCGTGTGTCGGATAATTCTCCTCGTGTTTCTTAAGCTGTCGAGAAGCAAAAGAAATCACTTGTTTATCCTGCATCAACACACATCCAAGTCCATTCTTGGAAGCATCACAGAAGACTACATATCCTTTTCCTTGTTCAGGTAGCACAAGCACAGGTGCACTTGTCAACCTCTCCTTCAACAACTGGAAAGATTGTTGACACTTATCACTCCAAGAAAAAGGAACATCTTTCCTGGTCAACTTGGTCAAAGGTAAGGCTATAGAACTAAAGTTCTTAATGAACCTTCGATAATAGCCAGCTAACCCCAAGAAACTTCGAATCTCCGTCGGTGTCTTCGGTTGTTCCCATTGTAGAACAGATTCTACCTTTGTAGGGTCAACATGAATTCCCGAGGCAGATATCACATGTCCAAGAAAAGATACCTCTGGCAGCCAGAACTCACACTTGCTAAACTTAGCATACAGCTTATGTTCTCTTAGCAAGGTCAAAGCTTGGCGAAGATGCTTCTCATGCTTCTGAGCATCCTTACTATAGATCAGAATGTCATCTATGAAGACGACAACACACTGATCAAGGAAAGGTCGAAAAACTCTATTCATGAGTTCCATAAATGCAGTTGGTGCATTGGTTAGTCCAAACGACATAACTGTGAACTCATAGTGACCATACCTTGTCCTAAAGGCAGACTTGGATATGTCACTATCCTTAATACGAAGTTGATGATATCCAGACCTCAAGTCTATCTTTGAAAAGACGGTTGCACCACGCAATTGGTCAAAGAGATCATCAATCCTCGACAGAGGGTACTTATTCTTTATTGTTACTTTATTGAGTTGTCTGTAGTCGATGCACAACCGCATTGACCCATCTTTCTTTTTAACAAACAAGACCGGAGCACCCCAAGGTGAAGTGCTCGGTCGGATAAAACCCTTCTCAAGTAACTCTTGAAGCTGTTTCTTGAGTTCTGCCATCTCGGCAGGCGCCATTCTATACGGAGTCTGGGCTATGGGTTTCATATCTGGAATCAGATTGATTTCAAAATCAATCTCCCGAGGTGGTGGTATACCAGGAAGTTCTTCAGGAAACACATCCTCGAATTCCCTGACTATGGGAACTTCAGCAGGATTGGAACTTTCCTTGGTAACATCTACCACATGGGCCAAGAATGCATAACATCCTTGCCTCAACAGCTTATCAGCAACCATAGCTGACACAAGACAGGTGGGCAGAATCTTTCTTTCACCTTGAAAGATCCATGTGTTGCTTTCATCAGCAAACACAGCCAACTTGGACTCACAATCCAAGACAACTCTATACCTCTCTAAGGTATCCATCCCGAGGATTATATCAAATTCTTGCATATCAAGCGGTATAAGATCCACTTGAATGCGATGGTCAGAAAAGAAGAGGATGCAGGGAGAGCATACCTCCTGCAAAACGGCAGACCCACTCAACGGAGTCTCCAACAACAAACTATCTTCCCTATGACTAACAGTCACATTGCAGTTACGAATCACTCTATGAGTGATGAAAGAGTGCGTAGCACCCGGGTCAATCAGAACAGATACAACACAGGAGGTAGACATATCAGAATATAAAAGTTTCATCTGACCTGCCACTACCCGTGGATTGACCACTGCATCTGGTGGGTTCATAGCATAGAACCTCGTTGTCGCCTGGTGTTGAGGTGGTGTTGATGATCCAGCTTGAGACGCTTGTCCACGTCCTCGAGCTTGTTCTTGAGATTGCATTCTCTGAGATCCTTGTCGATTCTGTCTCGGAGGCTGTGTCACACTGACAGGCCTAGAACGGCAATCCTTCATCAAGTGTCCCACCTTACCACAGTTGTAGCATCTCCTCTCCTGTTGTTGTGGTCGGGGTGGTCCAGTAACTGACATTGATGCAGAACTGTGAGTCCCTTGAAGCGGTTGACTCCGTCCTCTACCTCTGCTTGGTGACCATTGAGTTTGAGAACTCATTCTGGGTGGAGGAGGGTTAGGTGCAGAGAATCTAGGTTTCTTGAAATCCCTAGATGAAGAACCCTGGAACTGTGGATATCTTTTCTGGGTTTGCCTCTTCTCAACCACAGATCTCTCTATCCTTCGGACTGACACAACGAAGGTAGAGAATCTCTCTCGGTTTTCTAAAGCAGACACAGGGGTTGACATATCAGCATTCAAACCCTTCTCGAATCTCCTGATTCTTCCCTCATCTGTGGCAGCCATGTGCGGACAGATTCGCAGCAATTCCATGAACTTAGCTTCATACTCGCTAATGTTCATCATACCCTGCCTTAGTCTCTCAAACTGAGAGATCTTCTCATCTCGGAAGGTCTTTGGAAAATATCTATTGATAAATTCCCGAAAAAACTCTTCCCATGAGAACTCTATTCCAGGTCTCTTCTGCTCTTCCATGTTCCACCAGTGACCCGCACTGCCTTTGAGAAGATAGACAGCATGTCTAACCTTCTCAGCTTCTGGGATAATAAGAATCCTGAAAGCCTTCTCCAACTCTGTCAACCATAGGTCAGCATCTGCGGGGTCGGCAGTCCCAAAGTACTCGGTAGCTCCGACACGACGAAGTCGCTCGAATGTCTTACCGATACCTTGTCCTTCGGGCTGGGCAGGTGCCCTAGGTGCAGGCATGGGCATCCTGTCAGTGATGTGTGTCATGGCAGTCATGAACTTCCCGAACATTGTCTGTACAGCTGGGTTACCCATGTCGGCTGGGTCAAACTGGGGTGGCTCAGGTGTAGGCTGTTCTATTTCTGGAACCCTTGCACCGCCTTGAGGTGCACTAGCACTACTCTCTGCCACGTACTCATCATGAGGCTCAGCCATCCTTATGTATCTTCTTCTCCTGAGGAGTAGAAGATTCTATTAGATAGGGAAAGAGTACTAAAGATAGACTCGACATCCTAAGTCCTATGCCTCTGTAGACTCAACTGACCTAGAGCTCTGATACCACTAATTGTGGGCTCTGATCTCCAAACCACGATATAAACACGATTCAAACTGAGCGGAAGCGATTCGATTAACAGCGGAAGACAAAAATCACGGGAAATTAAAACTTTTCTAGACAAGAGCTTGAATACTTAAAAGCTTCTTTCATAACAAGAGATAAACTATTTACATCTCATGATAATTATGATTTCAAAACATATCAAAAGGTTAGATTAGGGTTCTAAATATTAAATTAGGGTTATTAAGCTCATTCAACTCATTAAGAAAGTTCAAGGGCCTTACATATAGCAATCCAGGTTGGGGGTTAAATGAGTAAAACAGGGGCACGTGTCGGCCGAGGAGACAAATCATTCCCGAGACGGGCAGTAAAATCAGTCCCATCCATCAAATCAAGGGTCATTACTCATGCTTCCCGACACGGATGATCGCTGCTTGGCGTATTGTCCGACATGGCTTATTACTGAGGTGCGATGCCCGATACGGCGTCGCCCGATATGGGCGTGCTCTGCGATGTGCTTGGGTTCTTTTTCCCAATACCGGCTAGGGAGCAAGGTATCTTTGCCCAATACAAGGCTTCAGAACAAGATATTTGATGAAAAACCAAAAATAAAGTGAAGGAAAAAGCAATTTATGGGTAACACATCATTGTCCTGAGGTGAAGTTCCCGGCCTCAGATAGCATTACTCATCAATGCTCATAAAACCGAGTGGTGTCCCATAAAACAGAAGAGTCAGAGCATGTGACACATGCACTGACTCGGGCCTTATTAAAATCATAATGTTCCTAATGTTTTTCTTGTAGGAAAGGAAATAACGTCCTATTCTAGGAAAAGTAAAAACTCGGGATGCCTCCCGAGGAGTGCTGTAGTTAGTGTCGTCAGCTCGACAGCTTCAACTCTTTCACTTTGTGCCTTCAGTTGTTTCCGCATCCTGCAAACTTATCTCTGTACTTCTCACGAACGATTCATCTTCATAGAATCTTTTTACTCTGTTCCCTTTCACTGGAAAAACTTTGGATGGATCATCATTATCATATATCTCCATTCTTGATGGATATATCTTTGCTACGGTGAAGGGTCCATACCACCTTGTTTGCAGCTTACCTGGAAAAAGATGAATAGAAGATTTAAATAATAAAACTTTGTCACCTTCACTCACATCCTTCTTCCTTGGGTGGGCATCATGCCACACCTTGGTCCTCTACTTATAGATCCTTGCATTCTCGTAGGCTTGTATTCTCAGCTATTCGAGTTCCTGTAACTATAGATATCTTTTCTCCCCTACCTTTTCCAGATCCATATTCAGGAACTTAATTGCCCAAAGAGCCTTGTGTTCAAGCTCTAAGGGTAGATGACAGGATTTCCCATAAATCAATTTGTAAGGGCTGGTACCAATGGGTGCTTTATATGCAGTTTTTTAGGCCCAAAGGGCGTCATCGAGCTTCATCGACCAATCTTTCCTCATGCGGCTGACAATCTTCTCTAAAAACTTCTTAATTTGCATATTTGAAACCTCCACCTGCCCAAAAGTTTGAGGGTGGTAGGGTGTAGCGACCTTGTGTTTAACCCCATACTTCTGCAGGAGCGCTTCAAACTATTTTTCCCTGAAATGCAATCCACCATCGCTTATTACAGTACGAGGTACTCTGAAGCAAGGGAAGATAGTTTTCTCAAACAACTTGACCACTGATTTGGAGTCGCAAGTTTGAGTGGCAACCGGTTCCACCCATTTAGACACATAATCCACCGCGACTAAAATGTATTGATATCCTTTTGATGGGGGAAATTGACCCATGTAGTCAATTCCCCATACATCAAAGATCTCGACTTTAACCCAATTGGATATAGGCATCTCATTTCTTTTTGCAATGTTTCATGTCGATTGGCATTCTTTACAAACTTTTACATAATTTGCAGCATCCTTGAACAAGGAGGGCCAGTAAAGCCCCGATTGCAGCACCTTGGCGGCGGTCCTTTCGCTCCCCAGGTGTCCTCCATATGGTGAGGCATGGCATTCTTTCAGGATGTTTGGAACTTCTTCTTCAGGGATACACCTTCTGTACAGGTTATCTATGAATCCTAAAGAGAAGAGGATCATCCCAGTAGTAGTTCTTTACATCTAAAAAGAGCTTCTTCTTTTGATTGTACGTTATATCAGGAAGCAAATCCCCGCAGGCAAGATAATTACAAATATCTACAAACCAAGGAAAATTCTCATCTTTGGTTTCAACCATCAGCATAGTTGTCGTTAATAGGTGGCTCTTTTTAGTCTTTGACTATGATCCTTGATAAGTGGTCGGCGACTACATTTTCCACACCCTTCTTATCAATGATTTCATGGTCAAACTCCTATAGTAACAAAGCCCACCTTAACAGCCTGGGCTTGGTATCCTTCTTTTGCATAAGATATCTTATTGCCCCATGGTCTATGTAGACCTTTACTTTTGTTCCGATAAGATAGGATCTGAATTTGTCAAAAGCGAAGACAATCGTGAGCATCTCCTTCTCTGTAGCTGTGTAATTTGCCAGAGCCTCATCTAGAGTACGACTGGCATAGCAAATGACGTGGTGCCTTTTGTCCTTTTTCTATCCCAAGACTGCTCCTACAGCATGGTCACTGGCGTCACACATAAGGTCGAAAGGTAGTTCCCAATCTGGAGCTTGAAGGATAGGCGGTGAGATAAGATCATCCTTTAAGGCCTGAAAAGCATTTAGACAATCGTTAGAGAAGTCGAATTCAACATCCTTACCGAGAAGGTTTGACAATGGTTTTGAGATCTTCGAGAAGTCTTTTATGAATTTTCAATAATAGTCAGCGTGCCCGAGGAAACTCTGTACTCTAGATACAGACTTTGGTGGAGTAAGTTTAGATATAGATTCAACCTTTCTAACATCTACCTCAATGCCACGCCTTGAGACTTTGTGCCCTAACACAATGCCTTCTCATACCATAAAATGGCACTTCTCCCTGTTTAGGACCAAACTCTTTTCTTCGCAACGTTGCAAGACCAGAGACAAGTTTTTCAGATAGGGATCAAAGTCATTTCCATAGATATAAAAGTCATCCATGAAAACTTCCATGATGTCTTCCAAGAAATCTGAAAACATCGATATCATGCAACGTTGAAACGTTGCGGGACCATTGCATAAGCCGAAAGGCATTCTTCGGAAGGCATAGGTCCCATAGAGACAGGTAAAAGTACTTTTCTCCTAGTCGTCTGGTAAGACGGGGACTTGATAAAACCTAGAAAAACCGTCCAAAAAGTAGAAATAGTCATGATGCACCAATCTTTCCAGAACTTGATCAATGAAAGGAAGCGGATAATGATCTTTTTTCGTGGCTTGGTTCAGTTTTCAGTAGTCTATACACATCCTCCATCTGGTGATGGTCTAAACCGCCACTTCATCGCCATTGTCTCCTTTTACTACTGTTATACCTCGTTTCTTGGGTACCACGTGGATCGGACTCACCCAGTTACTGTCATTGATTGGGTAAATGATCCATGCATCCCTCAGTTTGATTACTTCTTTCTTCAAAACTTCTTTTAGCATCTGGTTCAATTTCCTCTTGGGTTGAGCCAGAGGTTTAGCAGATTCTTCCAAATTAATGCGATGCATACATAGTGCAGGGCTAAGGCTTTTGATATCCTCTACTGAATATCCTATAGCCTTCCTGTGGAGTCTCAAATCGTCGAGGAGCTTTTCCAATTGATTCTTCGTAAGATAGACATTAACGATGACATGATTTCTCTCTTCTTGATCTAGAAATTCGTACCTTAAACCTTAAGGCAGTTGTTTCAACTCTGGTTTAGCCTTGGGTGCCTTTTCTTCTGGTGCCTCCTCTAGGGAGGCAAACTTAACTGTTTCTATTACCTCTTCCTCGTCGCTCAGATCTTCATCAAACTGATTTAGATAGTTGAGAAACTCGACAACCTCTGGATCTTCAGAATCAGAGTCTTGATTACTTAATGCTCTCACAAGAGGGTCTACAACTACTATATCCTCTTCCACCTCTTCACAAAACTGGTTGGAGCTTTCTACGAAGTAAGCAGACTCTAGTAGGGACGGCCCCTTCATAGCATCCTTTACTTTGAAATCTAAGTGGTTGTTTCCGACCCTCAGAGTGACTATTCCTTCGGCAACATCAATCAATGCTCTTCCTGTAGCCAAGAAGGGGTATCCAAAGATGATAGGACAGTTAGGGTCCTCCACAGTGTCAATGATAACAACATCACAAGGAATGAAGAAACTTCCCACACTAATCGATACATCCTCAAAAACTCCTACAGGTCTTTTGAAAGAATGGTCGGCCAATTCAATCCTCATGTTGGTCTTGACCATATCCGTCAAACCCAAACATTGTGCCAGGCTTAGGGGCATAAAGTTGATGTAGCCCCTAAATCAATAAGACCTTTCTGCTCGATATTATCTCCAATGGCAAAAGGAATGGTGAAAGCCCCTGGATCCCTCTTCTTGTTGGGTAAATCTGCTTTGACAAAAGCAGAAGACATACTAGCTAGATGCACGGTCTCAATCCTTCCGCCTCTTTTCTTCTTGGTGATCAGATCCTTGAAAAACTTTGCATAGGTCGGCATTTCCTCTAAAGCATCCAGAAAAGGTACTTCAAGGTGAAGCTTCTTTACTGACTCCATAAACCTCTCGTAATGCTTTTTAAGATGTGCCTTTATCAGTTTGTAAGGGATAGGCAACTTAGGAGAGTAAGGACTTCTTTTACCAAACAGTTCCTCCATAGATCTTGGTTCTGGATCCCTGACATGAGCTTGTTGGTTGTCTTCCTCTATGGTATTATCTCTCACAGTCCTTGGTTCAAGTTCCTTGGGTCTGGCTTCTTTAGGGCGTTCTACGGTCTTCCCTGATCTCAGCACCACCATTTTAGCAGACTCAGTGTTAGAGGGTATCCTTCCTAAGGGATTCTTTATTAACTCGGCCATCTGGGCCAGCTGCTGATCTATTTGGTGTTGGTGAGTTTGCATATCTACCATTTGAACCTGCATCGTGTTTAGAACTCCTGAATTTGACAGCACACTTTGCACCAGCTGGTTGTTGATAGTATCCTATCTTTTGACAAAATCGAACAATTGACCCACCAAATCTGGTTGGTTTGAGTTCTTGTCTTGACTTTGGTCCTTAGCTTGACCTTGGCTTTTACTAGGGTTAGCTGCTTGGCGACTTTGGTACTTTCCTTGCCCTTGGAAGTTTGCCTTGTTCGATCGGAAATTGGTAGTTCTAGTGAACTGACCTTGTCCACCCCTTTTCTCAAAACCTTGTGGTTGCTTGGTTGGGTTATTCAGCTGATGCGAGTTTTCAGCCGCATCCTTATGCCATAGTTAAAATCAGGGTGATCCGGTCTCTTGAAGTTGACAAAAGAGACATTCTCGGCTTCCTCTGCTTCGGATTCACTTTCAGTTGACTCGTAAGGTTGGGTGTAAACACAGTTATCAACCCCATGTCCACCTTCTCTGCAGGTGACACATTTCATAACTTTCTCAACCTGTTTCTTCCCTGTTTCACCTGATTCTTTCAATTGTCTGACATCAGTGGCTATCTTCTGGATTTGAGTGGTGATAGCTTCCAGAGCTTTGGATTCGATGGAGGGCCCTTCGCTAGCGGCCTTCTTAGCTTGTCCTCTATCAGACATGTCATAGTCGGTGCCGTCCTATAACCCGGCCATGTTTTCGATGATCTTTTTGGATCTACTGGGCTTCTTCCCCAGAAAGTCACTTCCTGCAGCCACATTCAGCGATACCCTTTCTTCAGGGGTCAGACCATTGTAGAAGGTGGTTATCAGAAAACCTTTCTTGTAGTTGTGATGGGGGCAGTCCCTCTGATATTCTTGATACCTTTCCCAGGCTTCGTGAAGATTCTCATTCGGCTTCTGCATGAATGACATGATCCTTTGTCTATTCCTGACAGTTTTCTCCGTAGGGTAAAACTTGTTCACAAAAGCATCTGCCAATACATTCCATCCATTCAGAGCTTGATGTGGTAGCCTGAGGTACCAGGATAGGGCCTTGTCCTCTAAAGAAAAGATGAAGCCTTTGAAATATATTACTTCTTGTGGAACTCCCCGCATTTTAATGGTATCACAGATATTCTTAAAAGCATCAAGATGATGGTAAGGGTTATCATTCTTTGAATTCCCTCTGAAGCTCTTATTTTTTATCATAGATATGAGAGATGGTTTCATCTCAAAGTTTGTTGCATTGAACCTCGAGATGACAACAGGACATCTTGAGTTATTGGCCTTTGTGCCAGCCAACTCCCTGAGGGTCTTTTCTTCTTTGTTAGAGTCTTCACTATCACTGTCACCCTAGTTCTGCTCCTAATTATGTTGATTTCTTCTGCGTCTTCGGTGGTGACGATGCCTCTCGTGGTGATGGTCATCCTCGAATTGTTCTGTTTCAGGTTCTTCATGTTGTTGGTCGCCATCATAACAGTCATTGTCCCCATGCGGAGGTGAGTGAGGTCTAACTCTAGCGTGTTGCTCACCCTTTGAAAGAGGTGGTTCGACATGAGGTGGCATGTCTAGCGGTGTCGGTGCTCAAATTGAGCAAAATGCTTCTTTCCTGAGTACCTGAACAGACCGTATAATCAAGTTAGAAAACTTGTATCAATAAAACAAACTACTCTATACTCATTTCAGGTTATAAGATCAAAAAGGAAAAGGTGTTGTCAATCTCATTACTAAGCTTGAGGCACGGGAGTGTAGTTAGTGGATTCGGGTTCATTAACAGTACTGTTTCGCCTTGTCCCCGATAATGGTGCCAAATCGCGTGTCCAAAAGGAGCGGATTTGAAGTAGTCGGACTTTTAAATTACCCGACTCTTAGGGCCCCGCAACGATGACGGGTCCGAAGTAGCAATCGGGGTTGAACCACAGGGACAAGGGTGGTAGTGTTAAGAATAAGGAATCAACACATTACACTCCAGCAAAAGCAAGGTGAGGATAAAGTTCCCAAAGGGAACAATAGGCGAAGATCAATAAAATAAAAGAAAACTATATCCAACTGGAGTTACAAGGAAAATTAAGGTTTTTGGAATTTATCAGTTTTTAGGATTTTAGTGCAACTGAACCAGAGGAGATAACACAATCACCTTGGTAAGGAACCAAGGAGGAAAACTTAGGTAAAACAAGCGGCAGCAGGAACATCCAGTACCCCTTCTCTCAAAGAGGGTACCTCTAACTAAGCACCAACACCCTCTCTAAAGGTTGCTTGACTTGGGTTTGAGTGGAAAGATAACTGAAGCAACTCCGATCCTGGGTACTCTCATACTCCCTGATCGGACCAAACACTAGAGCCACAACACCTCTCTCGAAGGAGTTGCAATGAGAAACAAGATTCGATAGCTAGTCAAAACATGATCCAAGGGTACAAGCTAGAGTCCGGATGCTAAGCAAAGTAATCATCCAACAAAAGGGAACCAAACATAAAGTCAACAGATATTTCAAACTCCTCTAATCCCATTAGCATAATCATTATATAAAAGGGGTTTGGTTACATTGCGTAAATAAAGAAAGTAAATGACTGAAAAAGGGAAGATAAGTATCACCTCCTTGATTTAGGAGATCGACAAGCAGCAGTAGATCCCTAAGGTCCCTCTAGCCCGATACCGGGCGAGAGACTTGCCCGATACGCCTGTGTCAGGCGGCGTCCCCTGTCGGGAGACATGCCATGACAGGCAGACGTATCGATCAAAGCGCTCATGCCCGATACGGTCGTGTCAGGATGCCACCCTCTCGGGTGACACACTGTGACGGTTGATTCGTATTGGGCTCGGTATCGTGTCAGGCTAGAGACCACTTAGACTATCAGGTTCCTCGTATCGGGTGGCCTTTCTGGTCAATATTGGGGCTGTTGCGGCGATCGGGACGGATTCTAAGTGAACCATTCCCCCCCTCTCGGGTCGGAGAAGTGCTCACCTAGTATCACCCGGTACACCTCTGGGGCGCGACACGCTAGCTCCATGTGCTTTCCAAAGATAGCTTTCACGAGATTCTGACCCGTCCCATCGAGGTCCTATAGCTACTATTTATAGGCAGCGGTTGGAAGAAGTTGTGGTTCTTCGGGTGCCACGTGTCCTCCATCGGCTCTATTAGCGTGGCTTCAGGGATGCTCGATGTGTGTGTTGCCTGGTGCAATGGGTGGCGGGCAGCAAGCATATCGGGTATCCTGACGGGTGGGCGCCTACCGGTGGGCGGCTTGTATCGCGTGACACGCTTTAGTAGTTGTGGCGAGTACAGCTCCCTGTCAGCTAAGTGACATGTCGCCCGTCAGAGCTTTCTTGTGCGTCACACCCGCGTCGTGCAACATTCGTATCGGGCTGCTGTATGGTGGGGAGTGAGTGTATCAGCCAACTGGGAGGAGGGCTGATGCAGGTAGAACACGTTCATGGGACGGGACGGGCCTTTGCTGATTTTTTAGTGGAAAAATGAGGAAAACCCTACAAAAGATGATAAAAATGAGATAAGAGCGTAGCCTGGCTGATAACCTCTCACTTTGTGATGTTATTTTATTGGTTTTCCCTTATTTTTCATACTCTTTCTTAGATAAATTAGATAGAATCATTAACTCTTTACCTTATTGCTGACACATCAATAGATTAACTTTCCTCTTCTTTATCCTTGCAGAAAAATCCAAAAAAAAAAGAAATTACAAGACCGTTCAAGCCCAAACGGTCCCAAGACCGCTCAAGCCCAAATGGTCCCAAGACCGTTCAAGCCCAAACGGTCCCAAGACCGTTCAAACCCAAATGGGTTCAGTGCCCAAACGAGTTCAGTGCCCAAACGGGTTCAGCGCTCAAACGGGTTCAGCAACCAAACGGGTTCAGTGCCCAAACGAGTTCAGCACCCAAATGGGTTCAGTGCCCAAACGGGTTCAGCGCCCAAATGCATTCAGCACCCAAATAGGTTCAGTGCCCAAATGGGTTCAGCGCCCAAATGGGTTCAGCAACCAAACGGGTTCAGCGCCAAAATGGGTTCAGCGCCCAAACGAGTTCAGCACCCAAACGGGTTCAGCAACCAAACGGGTTCAGCGCCCAAATGAGTTCAGCACCCAAACGGGTTCAGCGCCCAAACGGGTTCAGCAACCAAATGGGTTCAAGACCATTTGGGCTCCACTTAAACCTATAAATATGACCCAAAGGGGTCCTCAGAAGGGGATAAGGCTCAGACGCCCAAAGGCTGCCTCAATCGTTCCAGAGCTCTTTCTACTTCCACCCTCCGCCCTGGGGTTGTCGGTCTGAGACCCATACCCCATCTTGAAGCTGCTTTCTCCTTCTTCGCCAAAGAAGGTAGGAAGGGAAGATCTCATCATCGTGCAACCTTTGAAGACTGGTGGATCGTTGCTCTCTCTCCAAGGGGTTGACCTTCCAATCTCCTTTATGGGGATGATGCTCTCTCTCTCTCTTTCTGCCTACTTCTTTGTCCTAGTCATGAGCAAGTAGTCTCTCTCACTAGGGTGCAGGGAGTAGCCCCGCTACCCATGCTTTCATAACATGTAAATGTAATCCTTAGGTTGTAATATAGAGTCATTATCTTTGTCAGTTTGACATCATTCGATTAATGAATGCATGTTGCTTGATCTCCAACTTGTGTTATCTTTTATCTCTTAGTATGAATTGTCTACGTTTGTACTATTAGATTCGAAACTCGTTTGTATGTTGGTTCTTGGTGCATGTATTCACCATGCATCTATTTCGGTATCTAGAAGTGTATCTCAAGAAGTGGAGTAAACTCACTATCATCCGTTGCACTTTCATACTATGAAATGGAATCAGTTGACGTATGAAAGTGCAACCTTGATAAGTCAAGGAACACGCTTTGCGAGGGAAATGATGCAAAGTAATGTGACCATTTTCTCGGGAATGGCTGGCGTTGCAACATTACCGCACTTCTCGTAGTTAGTTCTTCGAAAGGAAGCTAAGTCTACAAGGATACTAACTGACTGGACTCTTTTTGCAGGTTAAGTTTTTCTTTACATGTGTTGATCGATGTGTAGTGGTGGTGAAAAACCGATCACACCCTAGTAATCTTTTATCATAGTTTAACTCATTAGATTTACTTGCTTTCTTTACTTTATTTGCACTTAGCTTAAAGACAACCAAATCAACCTTTTGATCTAAATACCAACTATTGAGTGATTAAGTGAAATTTCAATGTTTTCCATCTTGTTGGCAACAACAAGACCATTGTCTCGAGGAATCGACCCTTAACTATACTACGATAAGACTTCCACGTATCTTAGCATACATGGGTGGAGTTCTCTATCTAGTATAAGCAAGGCTAAACTTAAAGACTTACCATCTTTAGGATTTTTAGTGGTGCACGCAATTCCACGTGAGTGAAAGCTCCATCACTGGCCTGTTTATTCAAAAACATGACAAAAGAAAAGGAAAACAGTTTAAAAGGGCAGATTTGACAATGAAATAAGGGCCATAAACATCACAAAATTTGGTGTTATCAGGGAACTAGTCCCTAACACCTCCTACTACCCTTACGAGGCTCAATTGGGTTAGGGATTAGATTTAATTCAATTAGAGTCTAATCAAGTCTAGGTTTCTAGATTAGGAATTCCTAGGGAAATTAGGGGCCGAGGGTAGTAATGGGGAGGTGAAATTAGGGTTTTAGACCCCAATTCCCCCACATTCTAGCCTTGAGAAGGCTCCATGCTAATTGCACTAGAATTGTCTAATCTATCTATTTTGATCTCTTACTTAGGTTTAGGTAGATTGATTAGGATGTAGAAAGATGGGAGGCAACCTAGGGATCCAAGAATTGGACCTAGGGGAAAATCCCAAAATTCACACATACAAGCAATTTGCTTAAATTCCTAGGTGATTTCACACACAAACCAACAAGAAATTCATGGAGAATGAGTTGCAAATAGAATATAATCATTAGAAAATGGAATTACAATGTTTACATGTCATTTTCCCCCAACATGGTATCAAAGTAACATAATTTCCCCCAAACAACCCACCCAAGGGGCCTAGCTACTCATAACAAAGCAAAATACAAAAAGAAAGGAGATAGAAGAAGAAGTAGCCATGGAGCTTGGTGTAGATGAGGAATCTCCTCCCTCCAGCTACTGCAAGGACATCCTCCTTCATCTCCTTGGATGGAATGGAGTGGGATGATGGTGGGAAGTGTATGGAAGGCTTAGATATGGGGGTTATGTGGTGGAAATGGTGAAATGGAATGGATTTGAGGTGGGGTGAAGTGGAATGGAGTGGAGGTGACACGGGAGTGAAAATGGGACTCTAAGCAGCCAACCCCCCGACCCCGAGCTGCCACTAGGGCTTATATAGGGATCTAGGGTGTCTAGGGTTAAGTTAGGGGTAAAATGGGGAAAGCATTGGAAGAATGGGTAGGTTTTGTAAGTAGCACGACCGTGGTAGGTCACCACGCCCGTGGTGGGTAGGGTAGACCACGGTCGTGGTGGATGGGCATAGTCGTGGGTTTATTCCATCAAAGTTAATAGGGTTTTGGTCAATTTTGGGCTAAAATAGCCACGACCATGGTGGTCACCACGATCGTGGTGTACTAAGGGTAGCACGGTCGTGGTGGTGTTGCACGGTCATTCTGGTCTGCTGTAGCACGGTTGTGCCGTGTTGCACGGCCGTGGTGTCTGTCTCTGGCATGGCCGTTCTGTACTGCACGACCGTGGTGCTTTCCGCATGGCTTGGAGGTGATTCTGTTGATTTATAAATGACCTAGCACGGCCGTTCTGTGGTACCACGGTCATGTTGGGTCCTGGATCAGTAAGTTGACTCTATTCTTTGACTTTTCTTAGACATCTTTGCTTCAATTGATCTTTGGCCACTGGGGGTAGGTTGGCGGTCATCAGACTTCACTTTGGGCCTCCTCAAGGGTAAAGGAACCCTAGGATCACTCTTTCTCTCTCCCTTCCATCAAGTGTGGTCCAAATGCCTGAAAAACATGCAAATAATGCCCATAAGTGCATTTTATACAAATAAGCATATTGGGAGGAATGACATGAAATATAACAGGTATAGATGTGATTGAAGAGCAAAAAGACACAAGATGAAGCCCTAAAATAGGGCTGAATCAATAACTCTATTACATGCCTTCAAGGCTAAAAATAAACTAAAGTACTCCTATCTAAGGCAGCAACACTTGCCCCATTTATTTGGTGCTTTACATTTTATATCTTGGTATCATATACCTCAAGAAAATGTTACAACGTTATTTCATTACACCTTCAGGTGGAGACATCTATTGCCTCCTTCTTCTTTAGTTCTTCTAGATAGAGAGGACAATTCCTTTTCTAATGTCATGGATTTTAACAATGGTGGCAATTGCCTCTCTTGGTAATGCCTAACTTGGCCTTGAGAGTTGAAGACGACTTGGGCTGCTGGCTAGCATCAGAACCTTTCTTATCCTTGCCCTTGCACTTGCCCTTGAACTTGCCTTTCTTTTCGTTGATCAACATCACAGACTTAGGCTTGTCCTTCTTCATCTGTGCCTCGACTATCCTCAACATGCCTTACAACTCTGTCAATGGCTTTTAAAAGTTGTTCATATTGTAATTCATCACAAACTGACTGTAGGATTCTGGCAACGATTGTAATATCACATCAGTAGCCAACTCTTGCTTCAGGGGGAAATCCCAGTCTTGTCAGGTTCTCCACATACCCAGTCATTTTGAGCATGTGTGGACCAACTGGTTCTCCTTCTATCATGGCACACTTGAACAACACCCTGGAGACATCATATCTCTCTTACCGTGCTTGATCTTAATACATCTTCTTGAGATGTTGAATCATATCAATGGTACCCATGTTCACATGTTGTCTCTGCAACTCATGGTTCATGGAGCACAACGTCAAGCACTTTGCATCAATGGCATCTTCAGAATGCTTCTTATAAGCATCCCTTTCTGCCTTTGGTGAAGTAGGAGTAAGTTCCTCTGGAGCTGGAGTATCTAGGACATAGATCTTTCACTCTTGAATGAGAACAATTCTCAACGTCCTAAACCATTCATGGAAGTTAGTCCCATTCATCTTGTCCTTTTCATCTAGTCTTGAAAATTGATTGTTGTTTGTTGTCATTTGTACTACAAAAGGAAATATATGTAATTTAGTCCAAAACTCAATTTTGACTTATTTGATTGATTTGAAAGGTTGATGATATAATTAGGACTTTAATTAATTATCACTCCCACTATTTTTGTTCAAATTGATAGCCCTCACAATCAATTCAGAATATTGCAACGTACAATCTTCTAGTGGGTCAAGATCCTGAAATCCTCTGATTCATGGACTAGTTAGGGCTGTCACCCACAACTTAGATCTTCCAAGTAGGAAAATTTTGCCAATTGCATCATGTGAAACTCTTGAAAGATGTCATATGAAACTCCTTTCCATGATCACCTCCATGCCTCAAGGTTCTAGATCCTATCTAGGTCACCTTGTTAAGTCCTACCCAAAGCCAACATGATGAATATGCACCCTGTTAGGGCAGACCCACATATTCATCCTTCACGCTTCCACGAGATAGATGATGCACCACGCTAGGGCGTGCCCACACTTGGTCGATCAAGCTTTTCATGTGTGTCGCATTTGGAAGGCATCTAAAACTTTAATATTTTATGAGGGATTTGGTTTTATAGGTACATATACATATCCAATCACCACAATACATAGTACATATCAATTACATGCTATATCCCACAGAAAACATGTGAAACGATAAA
Organism: Alisma plantago-aquatica; assembly: GCA_963693085.1. Classification (NCBI taxonomy): domain Eukaryota; kingdom Viridiplantae; phylum Streptophyta; class Magnoliopsida; order Alismatales; family Alismataceae; genus Alisma; species Alisma plantago-aquatica. Next base: position 1,104,240,952 of record OY856412.1, read on the forward strand.
AGTGATGATTATGGTCATCCTAATGTGATTCCTTGAGCCAAGAGGAATCACGGTCATCTAGGTCTACATAACATGCAACCTATACAAGATGAACTCTATGCTTTGCCTTTACTGGGTTTGATCAACTCATCTCCATGATTGATCGACTCACCACTAGGCTAGTCAGTTGGGTGCCACCAGTCGATCGATTGGCTCCTCCAACCGATCGGTTCGTCTGGTCGTCGTGCATCTCCTCGTGGCCGCCACCCACTTGTCTCACTCTGCAAACTAGTGGTCTAGATCGCCAACCGATCGGTTCATGCCTTGAACTGATCATCTCAGTTATCATTAGGTTGTCCGCCGTTCTTTGACATAACAGGAAATAAAAGTTCTATCATATTTACATTTAAATTGGTAAACCCTGAGTTACATTCGGGGGGAGCAAAGGTAGGAAAGAAATCTCGAGTTATCTCGAGTTACATCAAGAATAAGGAGGTAGGGAATCAGTACGCAGACCAAGATGCAAGCAACCACATTCAACCAAGCACACATACATAGGGTTTATTGGCCATAACCACGCTATACATCCACCAAAAAACTCATTTAAAGGAGATGTGTATTGAGTGCATTCATATTACATATCATATATGTATATTGGGATATATGGATTTAGGATTAGACATGCAAAAAGCCAATTTTATTCGCATCGTATGCAATAAATAAAGGAGACAAACCAAAATTGATCACATCAATAATCATAAAGTATAAAGCAATTGACGTGGCTCTGATACCATTGTTGGGTTTTAGGGGAGACAGAGAAGGCAGCGGAAACAAAAAAAATTCTCCCAAACCCTGTATAAAGGAATCACATCAATGTCTATACAATAGGAAGGATGGTTTCTAGAGGCATACCTTGTCCTGAGGCTTGCTCGGTGATGTTACCTCACATATTGAGCGGTCTTCACCTCCGGTCTTGGACGGTGTCTGTGCAACTCCTGGTCTCATTGGGACTGTCGGGATTGACAACTATCCTCTAAGCGACAGAGGTCTCCCGCCTCTGAAGTAGTCCATACAGACCACCTGGAACTCCGATCGCCTTGTCGCATAAGGAACCGGAAGGAGTCATACCCTCCTATCAGCATACTAGTCACTGACACACTCTCCTGCAACCAGTCATCTTTCTACAGTTGTCTTTCCCTCATTGTTCCTCCGTAATTGGGTAGCACTTACTCGGGCTCTCTTGGTTACCACAACTAGAGAGAATGACAACTTTGTAGAACAAATGGTGTTCTAAGTTGTTGTTGTACATGAGAAGCCCCCAATACCACTATATATATAGGAGGGTCATGGGATAGGGTTCTCTACTCTGGGCAATTAGGGATTAAAGTAGGAGTAGAAGGGTTCGAGATTTTCCACAAAAAACAACCAACTGCGCCAGATGAATCGGTCGTTTCAAGCATGAATCGATCAGTTGGGGACCTGAACCGATCGGTTGGGACACCTGAGCTGATCGGTTCAATCATGAGACGATCAGTTTGTGGTCCTGGTCCAACTCAAATTGACTTTCCATGTTTTTTTCCAACTAATCAAATATTAGTCCATGTCCAAATCAAATTTGTACAAGTGAAACAAATATGTATTTGCAAAAAGAGTCTTCTGACTTTCCAAACAATCTCGGTTTGTCACATGAATCGGCCGGTTCAAAATTGATCTGATCGTTTCATTGATACATGAGCCGATCGACTCACCACTTTGAGCTGATCGGTTCACCAACCTGAGTCGATCGGTTCATCACATGAGCTGATCGGTTGGGGCAGTAGACTACGCAGAATCAGTCAATTGCAGTTTCAATCAATCTGATACTCTAATCAATCAGTCCAACACCTTGAACACTATGATACTAAGCTATCAATTAATTAAGTGTTTAATTGAACTACTAAACTCCTTTAGTAATCAATCTAAACATCATTTGTGGATAAACTCCTCTTCCAGGTTAAATCCTATGTGTGTGACCCTATAGGCCCATTTCACGTTGGTAGTGAAAGTCCATAACAATTATGAATTCACAAGCAAAGAGTGGTGCCTAGTCGCACATCAGTTCTACCCAAGTGAAATAGAAAGTTGGAGAACAACTTTCAATCCTACAATCCATGAATGGTGTTACAGTGAATGTATAATTCCTTTGTCGCTGATATACCGAATGAACTCAAGGCATGGAATAGTCATCATGTCAACGTTCATTCACTTTCTTGATCTCAGAGTAGATTGGAGGAGATATGTATGACATCAATATCACATATTGATTCACACATTCATGTGCATGCCTATCTCAATCCTACTCATCATGTGCCATGGATATCAAACTCTATCAGGAGAGACAAATCCCATATCTATCACTCACACCTCAAAATTCCCATGTGTCAAAGCCACCCAATCATCACCTTTATAACAACCCATGTTTCAGGATTGTGTTTGATGATGTCAAAGTGTACCCAATGACATGTGTTGAGCATAGTGATTTCAGGTCAAAGAATCACACTCTCCACCATCACTGTGAGAACTGTATGTGACTACCATTTCATGGTTCCATGTGTCAAACTCACGGTGGATCTGTCTGGTACACTTGTTCTCTAACAAGTACCTATGTGTTTGGTTTGATATCCCCATATCATGACTAACAAGATCATGTCATCAACCAACACCACAATCTAGTCTTGTGTGTCATTTTTGTCTATCTACCTTCCACAATAACATCAAACTTGGGACATAATAAGAATGTACAAACTCTTAGCATCCATATGATCTCATCGTTCAGGTCCTTAACCTTAAAGCATACGTCATTGAGTACTGTCATTTTATAGACATTCAATATGTTCTATCATTATCTCATATGACTGAACCAGAAAGAATTAGAAGCTTGCCTTTGATGTTTATCAAATCAATCTTAATGTATCCCACCAATTATCCCATGATTGGCTCTCAGGGCATACATACCAACAGACTCCCACTTTCACTATGAGACAATCACCCTTGAATCATATTCTTAGTGATCTTCAAACATGTCCCACTTGTTACTGTGCTCTAGTGCTAACATAGTGAGTTATGGCAACACCTTGCCAAAGTCGGTATTAACTACATGTCTCTCATCTCTTCATTGTACGTCACACGTATGAGATGGAATTGTCGTAATATGTGATCTAGTATTCCTTTACTAACCTCTAGCCACATTGCATGACCAAGTACTCCTTATTTGTCATCAAAGATCAGAATATCTATAAGTTCATCTCATGAACTTCTAGATCCATATAGTATCCACTAATGTTCTATAACACACGGATACTCGACATTTCCTTTTAAACAATTTTATTGGAATGTTTCCATTTATCAACAAACATTCACTTTTATATATCCCATATATATTTTGTGATTAATTTTCTGTCCTTTTCAGAATTTCACATCAGTGTAACTCTTTACAATGAATCCTTTCTTATTTCCATAGAACTAGTACTTCTCAAGTACGTATCAAGTTCTTTTGGCATTCCAGTAACCCTTACTAGAACTAGACAAACATCCACTCGTCATGTCCCACATATGAGTTATCAGGATGAACACATCATATTGTCATGTCCTACATACAAGATGATAAATGCGTTTTTTTCTTGCCATGTCCATACATGCAATATGATGGGATGATTACATATATGATAGATCCTTATCTATTCTTAGTGTTTCCATTCTTCATAAGAATTGGACACTTAGCTCTGGGATACTAACTCCATGTAACATGGATAAGTTTTCTCCCACTGAATCTGTGCATACTGAACCCTTTAGTATAGATTGCCAATGTATGCTCTCTCTTTTCAGGTCAAGAGGTTTTCAAGAACTATCTCTATAGATCTCTATTCCTATCACATAGGAAACATCTCTATCTTCCCTAAAGATAATTTCTACTTTGGATTTCCATTCCAGAACATTTCCATTTCATATCAACATGTGGAATGTGAATACGCTCTCACTAATTCATAGATCTCTCTTTATCTTTGACATATCAGTCAAACCTTTTGACTGTAACATCAAAGTAAAGATCCAGCTCTGAGTTTCTTATACTTAATCAATCACATTGATTAGTCCATTGTAACTTATAAACTTCATTTGCATTAATGGATTCATAAACCTTATAGGTTGTGTCATGTACACATCCTTGTTTTATTCCTCATAGGAATGTGGTTTTAGTATCTGTATGCCAAATCTCTTAGTCATTAAGCCACAATTGACAAGCATCACCCTTCTCAAAATGTTATCCATGTATCTTAACACTTAAGACACATTTGCACTTATGGATTTCATCCCAATGGGTGCTACCATCAAGGTCATACCTTATGGTTCACATGGAAGTCATTTAGGATGTAATGGTCGTAAACCGTACCTCAAATATCGGTTCCTCATATTCATCTAGATAGTTGATTCATCACATGACCAACTCCTCACATAGATAATCGAGGTGTATCTGTCAAGGATATAAGAACTCACAACTCCTTGTGATTCTTAATGTCCTTTATTAGTGTGGGGTATTCTTTCTTTAAGAAGAAATTAGTTATTTGAAAATCATCCTCTAACTCCTTAGAGTATGACTCCTTTTTATTTAGACATCACCATGCCTTAATCACGAGCTCACTATGATACACTATCATAATCACTCATAAGTATCTCAAACATTTTATCCATTCATTGATTTCATAAAGAATTAACGCTTTACCAAATTCATACTTCATCTATGATATTCTTGAATACTTCAAGATATTCATATTGGTATTTCTCTAAACACCATTTGAAGTATTAGCATTTGCTCCAATAGGTATGTAAATGCATCACATGTATTATACGTAATAGGATAATCAATCTCCCACTACCACTAGTGAAGATTGATTAATCATGTCTAAGAGATTCATGTCTCTTACTGGTTCTCTAACCAAAAGAGTCTAGATGTATCCATCATATGGAAACTAGAGATGAATTTCTCATGATAATGCTAATTTGATCATTTGAGTTATCAATAACCTTTAGGTATCATTTTATTTTATGCATACCAAGTATCACAAGATAAACAAGGCATTGCCACAAAGATTGAAACATCAACTTTATTAATTGCCATCATTGTCTTACAATATGAAAAAATTAAGGTGTTTCTATCCATTGGCTAATATGAAATAGCAATTCATAACTCTATTACATGCCTTCAAGACTGAAAATAAACTATAGTACTCCTATCTATGGCGGCAACACTTGCCCCATTTATTGGGATCTTTACACTTTATATCTTGGTATCATATACCTCAAAAAAATGTTACAAGTTTGTTTCATGACACCTTCAGGTGGAGACGTCTGTTGCTTCCTTCTTCTTTAGTTCTTGTAGATAGAGAGGACAATTCCTTTTCCAAAGTCCTGGATTTTGACAGTGGTGGCAATTACCTCTCTTGGTCACGCCTCCCTTGTCCTTGAGAGTTGAAGACGACTTGGGTTGCTGGCTAGCATCAGAACCTTTCTTAGTCTTGCCCTTGGACTTGCCTTTCTTTCCATTCATCAACATCACAGACTTAGGCTTGTCCTTCTTCATCTGTGCCTCGGTTGTCCTCAACATGCCTAACAACTCTGTCAACGGCTTGTCAAAGTTGTTCATGTTGTAATTCATCACAAAATAACCGTAGGATTCTGGCAACGATTGTAGTATCACGTCAGCTGACAACTCTTGGCTCAGGGGAAATCCCAGTCTTGTCAGGTTCTCCACATATCCAATCATTTTGAGCATGTGTGGACCAACTGGATCTCCTTCTGTCATGATGCACTTGAACAGTGCCTTGGAGACATCATATCTTAAAAAAATAGTAGATCTAATTTTTTTATAGAAAATCTTCTTTAGGTTTTTTTTATCGTATGGAGCCCCTAAGTTTTGTGATTTTCTTAGTTGAAGGAACATCCAGAAATTACAAGTTATTGATACATCCATGTAATTCTTGATTTTGATTTCTTGATGTTCCCTTTGCAAGCAAGCTGGGAAGATAAGGAGTACATGGTTTTTACTTGTGAGTTATTTACTCACTTATGGGATATGGTCGTTGTACAAGGTCATTTTCTTCTAATCAATCCTTTCTACCATAGTGTCGCGAGTATCTCATTTCCTTTGGCGAGAGGAAAACCAGACATTCACAATGAAGAAGTAAGTACTCCTTGATTTCTCTTTAAATAAAAAATGAAATTTATCCTTTTTGTTATGTATATCATGATGCATATCAATATTGTGGCTGACCATGTTAGTTTCTCATGCTATTACGATGTAACATGCCCAAAATATGGTTTATGACATTCTTGTTTGTAAATCTTTTGCATAATCATTGTATTTTAGCACCGATGCAACTTCTTTACAGTTCATCAATGTCTAGAAGCCTCTGTTTTGGATTCTATCATTGTTACATTTCCACCATTAGGGGCAATTATTATGTATATAGGTTGGATAATAGAGGAGGCTCGAGGTGGGGCATGTGTTGGTAAAACATGTAATGGGTTAGGGTTTTATGTGGGGTGAGGATCTAGATAGATTCACAAGATATGACTTTATTAAATGACATGATTCTTCATAATAAGCACTTAGATATGCCTTTATGAAACCATGAATTCATATACTTGTAAAGTGAAACTTATGTGTGCTACTAGTTGAATTAAAATCTCTTGCTATGTTCAGTGATGTGATTTTATTATTTCCCGTATTCAGTGGCTCTAACATTAGGCACTTACTATTTGTTGATGTCCTGCTCGATTGGTCATGTGAGAATTTACTTCTGTGGTGGGTGTCTTCTAGGAACTGTTTAGCTTGTGGTGTGAAAACATTGAAAGAAATTCCCTACCAATGTGAGAGAGTCACATCTCCCAATCTAACATGATCAACGTTTTTATTCTACCCAGCCAAGCGGCCATCACTGGATTGCCTTTGACCTCCCCATGGATAGCTTCCATTCCCAGTAAGTTGGCAGTTTCTATCTGAAGCTTCTGTAATTTCTTTTTTAGCAATAGTTAACCCAAATGGATGGCTTCTAATTCTTTGTCTATCATAGAGCTCATCCAACTACACCTGATCCAGCTCCTTTCCCTTCACCATTTTGATCATGAGCTACCACAGCTATGCTAGCAAGCTTCCTCTTGTATGATTCATCTGAGTTGAATTGCACCTAGTTGTGCATAGGTTCTATCTGCCATGAAATAGCATTCAACTGCTATTATCTAACAACCATTCTTCTCCAAGCTTCCTCACAACATTTACCCATTGCAAAAGTCGAGATGATTTCATTTTCTCATGGAATCACTTTGCATTCAGAAGTATACACATTTCTTGCCTATGAATAAACTAACAACCTGTCATGAAAATTATTCTATGAGCTCCATCTTCTTTAACTTTCCTCACCATACAACCTACCAAGTCAAAGGTAAAGAACTGATTTTTATTGTTGACCCTTCAAGCTTTTACCAGATGGTTTTGGCTCTCATACAATCCCTCAAATGGTTTTCAGCCCTTACATGTTCTTTGTTGTGCCTTATCTTCACCTCTCTTACCACCTGTAAAGTAGCAATTTGATAGAATTATTAGCATGCAATCAGTTACCAACGCTACAGATCATATAAGAGATGCACTTGGCTGAAGTAGCATCATGTAATCAATTACTATTACTACTGGCCATACACCTTACGGATCCCGCTAGCACCTTTCTTTGTTTAATTCACTGTCAGATGCATGGTGTCTTCCATGCATGCACATTAACTTACAGCCAGAGGGGTACCTCTTGGTCTTTCTACGATATTAAGCATGAATGCTAAATTTTTATATTTAAACCTAATTGACCCCTGATCAATAGGCCTAGTAGGTCGGGGTATGCATGGGGTGGGAGGCTAAAAAGTGTTGTTGGGGTTAACACTTGTTGTACACTATGCCACACTCATCCCATATGCATTGTTGTTGTAGTAAGAAACACCTCCATTTTATGAAATTATTTAGAATGGCATAGATGATTTTTCATGTTTTTGTGCTTGGAAAGTGTATAGGTGAGCTTTTTTGGGTATTCAACCCAACTGACTTTAAGTTGAGAATGAGTTTGTTGTTCTACTAATTTTTGTTTTGCCATGTTTCTTACTTATATGTGTTTTAGGATCTCTACACTATAACTACCATTGGGAATTTCGGTTCTTGATGTCGTTCACATTCATTCTCACACTACAACTTCTGAAATTCAGTCTTGTGATCAGCACTCTCATTTCTGTAGAGAAAGGTAAAAGAAGAGTCTTGAGTCATAGCAATCATATGTGATAAAAGAACAACTTGGGATACATTAATAGCAGAAGTTCCCTCTCCTTTTATAGGAGAGGTGCAACGTTCCACGAGTAATTGGGTCAAACCCAATTTACTTATTAAGACACAATATACTAATAACTTAACAATTTTTAACAATAGGAATGACTAAAAGATCTTCGACGTGTTAGTTTTATTGCCTTTTTTAATGAATCAAGATGGGATCATGCACCAACTTATAAAGCACAAGTTACCCTGATTTCTATTCTCATGTAAAGGGCTCCTATTGGTGTCTCTATCCTTATTTTAACTTGAACCATCTTATCATGTTATTGTTATTTGTTTTATGTTTCCAATCCACTTGTGGATCTTTATTCTTGAATCCCACCCATACTTTTCTGAGTTCAATAACTTCATTTCTCTATGCATGTAATTAAAATTTACTGGGAAGATGACTTTTAGATCTTTGATGTTTTTGACATGAAATTAAATCTCGATACTAACACTCCCATTTTCACTGAGAAGTCACTTTAGCAATCATTCTCACACTCCAATTTCTGAAACAACTATGTGCTTGCATTGATGTTCCTATCTCTTACTTTTTTCATTGAGTTGTTGATGACTATTAGATACTAATCTTTCATGGAACTATGAATTCCCGCACTCTATAGTGATGGATTGAAATATAGGGAACATTTTGATGATAATATGTATGGCATATTGAGATGATATCATGCATGGAGCACAATGATGATCATGCTCTTCTCCATCCATGTGATACAACATCATAATCTGGATCACAAAAGAATAAGAACCTTAATATTGGGTTGACACAACAACTAGTAGCAAGGAATTTTTAACCAACTGACATAGGCATGTTACAACAGGATTTAACATGTTATACCATCTTATGAAAAAGTTGAGTTATGTCATAGCATATCAAGTACAAATAGAGAATTCCTTTCATATTTTTAGTACTCACAGGACAGTAAGAGACACTTCCAAACTAATATGTGAGAGAAATAACCCAAATTGGCATAATTGCAAGAAATGGCAGTTCGAAGTAAGCACCTGAACATGCGATCTCAGTGCATGAGAAGTGACAAATCAGAAATTTGACAGAAAACCTTCAATTCAATGATAGGATCATCAAGAAGAAGATTTGCATCAATGGTTCACTACATGTAGAAATGTTCAATTGGCTAAATTTTACGCCATATGCATGATCTATCATGATTCATAATAGCACTAGTATGGTTTCTAAACATATACAAAAATAGAAGCATGTATGTGTGTATAGTAGTTTTCCTCACTAACTATTTGATATCTAAGATGATATTATTCAGACCATGCATTGATGTGCCATGTGCTTCATGTTATATTTCAGTTTGATAATATAACTAGATCATTGTAAATGGATGGAATCACCAATCTATAGGAACTGTTTCAAGCACAAGTATAACGCATAAAAGAACTTTTGTAAATTACAAATAAACATTAATAAACAATAGTTTAGTTTTATGTAGATCTCATTCATCATTCAATCTCTAACGCTAAGCCTATTATAATCCACAAGGTTGAGTAATACATATATATTTGTCTACATGGATAAATAGTTGGTGTACCAATACAAATTAGCTTGTCATTAGTCTATCAAGAAATTACCACAAGGTTGAGTAATTTACTTTGGTTAATGACAAGAATATAGAGTAAACTTCTCATGTTCCATCAACATGGTAATGAGTATTTGATTTTCATCCAAGATGAACAAAACAAACTTGCTCCAAGTTCATATAAATAAGCATGCCCCATTCATATTAAGTTCAAGTTACTTTGCCTCTATAATCTATGCAGATTTGTGTTTATTTCATAATTAAGTCATGTGTTGTAGACATCCCTTGACCGGTTTCTTGTTAGGCAGAAAGGCTTTCCTGTGCTCTCCCATCTCCTCTAAATAGGGTAGTAGGGTTTACATATGTTTTCATTTACTACACTACCATCTTATGTGTTAACATCTATATGTAAGAGATATTGTGAGCACTTCTCAATCATGTAAGAAATATTATATCTAAGAACTATATATACCTACATGCCCATGCAAATTTAAATTTCCTAGCATCTATGTGTTCATTGATGAAACTACTATAGGAGGCTCGTCCAATGTGCTTCTAACTTTTCACATTCATAAGAAAACAACCAGCCTAACTTCTTCATCACAACCTCAATTTCTTTTTCCACTTTCCAATATTTTTATATGGAGCAACCAACAAGCATTACTAATATGCACAGGGAATTTAAGTTTAAACATAGAACTATTGAAGTTTGCCTACGAAGAAATGTTTTCTTATTTGCATATGGATATATTAGTTTGTCAAGTTCATGTTTCCTGTAGCATGCACTTTAGTTGATTGCAGAATATTAACCTATTGTCTCAATGATTGTCTCAATAATTTTTTCTTATGAAGAGTTCTACATCTATATATATAAGAAAGACTTACTTTTATGTTAGGATTAGCAGCCCATGCCTATCCCCTTTTCTATCCTACAATTGTAGATGCTATTATATCTTATATTTCTCTTCTTTTACCTCATTGCCTCAATATGTTGGTACCATTTATTCCTCCACTTTAACTGTGTGCTAGCACAGATAGTGGTACGGTGATAAAGGATGGAGGTCAGTGACCTATGCATGAGTGCATGTGTGACAATGCAAATGAAAACCACTAGAGGTGCAAATGGGCTCTGGTTTTGGGGTGGTGGTTGGTGTGCCACAACAACATCTGAAATTGATAACATAAAGTTTAGATCTTCATGATGGATTGGTGAAGCTTTGTGACTTCAAATGAATCTCACTCAGGATGAAGATATATCCTCCATTAATAGCATCTTTTCTTCGAATTTCAAGATGAAAAAGCAAGTGCTCTAGGTGAGTTATCTCTTTTTTATAAACTCACCAGCATGGTTCATACAATATTGTCATGCTTATTCTGGAGATGGACTTCATATTTGAGTTTGTAGGATACTTGACTGGACATAATTATTTTCCAAAAATTGTACTGCTTGTGCCTTCAATTCAGATTTATTTGGTTGGAGATGAAACTTCATATTTAGGTTTTCAGTTTTTTTTTAACCAGGTTAGATTCTGAATTATTAACCTTTCTTCTATAGATGTATCATAATACCTACACTCTTTGTAACTTTTCCTTACTTTCATGTCTGTTTGATATAAAATTTTCTTAGAACTATTAAATATACAAAAGACATTGATGTTAAACTGAGTTATGACAAATTATACTCTCAGCCTCCTGGGGTCTGCTTTAACAACTTTGTCCTATTTTGAATATCTGGCTTAACAAATTCCAATGAGATGTGTTTACTTTTCTCAAAGAATCTTGTTAGTGTTGACTTTATGTTTGTGCTTTCTTTCACCTTCCTAGAGCAGGAAATCACATCTTCTTTCCCGTGGTCCTTTTATCAGATTTTTTTGATGCTTTTCTAAAGGGGATACGAGGAGCCAGTGTGTCGATAGGTGAAAAGCCATGGAATTTACCCACATTAGGAGGTCGTTCCTAGGCCACAATGGCATCACTTGGGACAAGGTTGACAAAACCAAATTTGATGTTGTTGGTGCTGGACTATTTACTAGTATCACTGTGATGTTGTACCCAAATTCTTTAGTGAAGGCAAGAATGCAGGTTGCATAGGAAATTGCAGAGAAAAATGACATTTCTATAGTGAAAAACATACATAGACTGGATGGAGTTCCTGATCACTATACACACCATCTCTAGGATCTAAAAGACTCGGATTCTATAAGAAGTTGCTATAGGAAGATGGAAATGTAGGAACGTAGGTCAATGACCTTCGGGAATGATTTACACTTTACAAGTACATGATTGTGACTTTACCTTTTCTAGCAATTTGTTGCATATTCTACTATTTTAGTGTGTACTTGCTTTCTTGATATATGCAATATGCTTACACAGTGACATTTAATTAAGAAGAAATAGATTGATGTGAAAGACTTCATTACATGATCTTAGCATATTTTGTGGTCATGATACAATAGATTTTATTCACTATCCAAGACTATGTTTTTTTCACGTTTGATGTCTTCTGAAGTGCAAAACTCTAGCTGAACCCCTTTTTTAGTTAGTTGGTGCTGGTCCCGTTTGTTCTCACTGTTGATACTCCCACATGAGAATTCATAGACGTACAACCTGTGAAAATGTTGTTTGTACGTTGCATGTCACATTTCATTCTACATTCTTAGAACTGGTGGACTTTCTTATAGTTTATCTATCAAAATATGGCTTTGTCTCCACTTGTAGGTGACACTAGGTTGAACCTAGAATTTAGAGACATGGGTATTTAGTTTGAATTGTAGTACATGATATGTAGGACTTTCCTTGACAATGAAACCCCTTTAAAATTAAATGATACCTCTATTAAGAAAATATGTTGTGGGTTGCATCATTTACATGTTTTCAGATTAAAGTATTGCCTGAATGGTTTTAGGTGAACCTCATTGTTGGCTAAATGGACATCATCAAAATCCATTTGTTTTGAAAATGACAAACATTTCATTCTTGTGGATCTAACGTGTTACTTGAGTGTTTCAGGAATAAGGTGGATGACAAAGCTTTGGAAGATTTATATGCTCAAAATGCTTTAATTTCATGATTGTAATCAAATGTAAAAACTTGTACAAGTACTTAGATATCATGTAAATCAAGCATTTAGATCTTCCCTAGCCATTCACAAGTCATCCCCTATAATAGTGTCACAACTGCACACTCATACACACACTTCGTATTTATCTAGAACCACCAAAATAGAGACATTCTCGGTCAAACTAATTGTTGACCAAGACACACTCGGTCGAACATCTTCTCGACCGAGAGTCTCCCAGGTTAATTTTGTAATAGGTTCTATAGTCGTTAGACCTAGGAGACAAGGTGGTTGTGCGTTGGAATTGAATGTTATATACACTTGCTCCAAAGCATCCCTCGGTCAATGAAGTCCTCGACCGAGAGACTCTCGGTCGACAAACTTCTCGACCGAGAAGAACTCTGTCTGCACTTTTCATAATTAATACACTAGTCATTGCTAAAGCAATTGGACACCTACCGGCTAATTGAGCCCTTAGAACCCCCTAGAAAGGGTCTAGAACGTCCTTAAGCATTCATAGGCCATTCCTATAAATAGGACATGCCTTAGGACACCCAAAACACACTTGTGCAACACTTGAGCATACATACTTGCAATTGAGAATCCACATTTGTGAGCAATTGAGCAATTCCAGCATTTGCAAATCTTTTCCATTGCTACAAATTCGTGTCCTATAGGCCAGCATCTCCTATCCACTACACTTCCACTTTCATACACATTGGTTAGGAGATCAAAACTCTTGATATAGGATTCAAGCCTTATGATATAGTGGTAATTGTAATTTCCTTTTTTCCCTTCTTGTTCCTTCTTATTTGCTTTGTACTTTCCTTACTACTCCTAGGGTTGGAGGCTGTGGATTGGAGAGGGTGCTATCTTCTCAGGTAGAGAAGGATCTTCTCAGTGGAGAAGGAGGACTTTGGACTACTTCAAGAAGGATGTCTCCATGGGAAGCTACTTCAAGAGGAAGGCTACTTCAAGGGGGAGCTTGAAGTTACTTCGAGGAAGGCTGCTTCGAGGTTGGTGGGACTACTTCTAGGTGAAGGTTGTCCAAAGGGTGGTGAAAGTATTTGTAATTTTATGTAAAATCCTTACGAGGTAATAAAATTTAAATACTTTCAAAATCCCAATTTGAAACAATTGGGAAGTGGACTGACTCCCTTAGTTTTTGCTAAGGGTGGAACCACTCTAAACACCTTGCCTTCTTCTTCAAGTTTCAATTGTGGTTGTTTGAGTTGAATTATTTTTAAAATCAATATAAAACCCTATTCACCCCCCTCTCGTGTTTTTCAATTGGTATCGGAGCAGGTTTCAAGGAGCTCTAATTGAGTCTTGAAGAATGGAGGGTGGTGGTGTCTACAGCCGCAAGTAAAGGAGAAGCTTGGACCAATCGTCAATAAGTTGTAGTTGGTTCTTAGGAATAAGACACACAACACTTAGCTGCCCATGGAGGTTAAAGAAGGAAGAAGTTCATAAAGAGTTCTTTATTGCTACAACAAATGAAGAAGAAGAGGTAATGTAATGCTTGGGTCCACTACCCAAGGATCTAGTAGAGTTTCAGGAATGACGACTGGCCCCACAAACCACCACTAGCCTTAACTGCGTGCTTTTTCCTCACTCACACGCATGCCGGGATCAACTTCCCGACAGGTCACCCATCCCAGTACTACTCCAAGGTGAGCACGCTTAACTATAGAGTTCTTAGTGATGGGATCCCCGAAAAGGAGGTGCACCTTGGTGATATGGGTAGTCCAATCATTCCTTTTAAGATCGTGTTATCCGAGGCCTTAAATCTTGGGATGTTACAATCTCCCCCACTTAGGATCTTGACGTCCTCATCAAGGCTCAACTATACGGCCTCATAATATCTTCCCCATTTCAGTGCAGACCCAGAATGGCCCATGGACACCCAACTTCCATCCACAGCTACCAGCGCAAGGGTGGCTCCATCTCGTCTCTATGGATAGCCTTTTCCAACTTTCCCAGACTGCACGGCTCAAGACTGGCATTCCACATGCCCATGTGGGCCCCACCTACTTGAGGGGAATTGGCTCTAATACCATTTGTAATGCTCGGGCCCACTACCCAAGGCTCTAGTAGAGTTTCAGGAATGACGACTGGCCCCACAAACCACCACTAGCCTTAACTGCGTGCATTTTCCTCACTCACACGCATGCCAGGATCAACTTCCCGACAGGTCACCCATCCCAGTACTACTCCAAGGTGAGCACACTTAACTATGGAATTCTTAGTAATGGGCTCCCAGAAAAGGAGGTGCACCTTGGTGATATGGGTAGTCCAATCATTCCTTTTAAGATGGAGACAAAAAAAATCATTCCTTTTAAGATCGTGTTATCAGAGGCCTCAAATCCTGGGATGTTACAATCTCCCCCACTTAAAAAATTTGAGCACTTAAGGATCAGATTGCATGCGAGGATGGGATCGTAGAAAAATGTGATTATCGCGGACCTTGGGGTCCTTTTATAGCATCAGGGGGGTAGATTTAGGGCTGAAACGAGATTTGAAAACGACCATGGCCGCCAGAGTGAGATGGGAGAGCAAAGAGCTCATTTTAATGTTGGACAGAGCATGAATGGCGGTCAAACTAGGGCTCTTCAAGTTCGAAATGGTGAGACGGTCGTTTCTATTTGCTTGGAATTTTGAATCGAGGTCAAGGGCGCGAGATTGCAAGCCTCGGCCATAAAGACACCTCCCCGCTGATTGCGGGTGGTTGATGATGACCTCGTAGCCACTAGATCAGATCGGGATCCGCAAGAGGTATATCCAAGGGCCAACAGTCCCCCCGGATCCCTTGTATGGATCGTTGACATGGCAATTTCAAGAAAAAGGCACAAATAAAAGGGGGAAAAGGGGTTTTCAATACATAAACTTCAAGAATTCATAGTATAATGTAGGAATGTCCAATTGACCTCAAATTTGGACCAAAGCTTCAAAATAATATGTAGAATATCTATAAAATGTTTGAGAATCAAAAGACAAAGATTGATTGACCAATTAGATTCTTTGGACAAAGTGATGAATGAATCCAATTTGAAGTGTTATAATGTGTATAAAAACTACATTGGTCACCATATCTTGGATTTGAGTCTCAAATATGATTATGAAGACAATAAAAATAACTTGGGACCATTAGTAGGTATAATGAGGGCAAAAGAGTAATTATCTCATTATTTTGCTAAAATCCACTTTGTCACAGGTAAGCCTTTTTTATTTATTTAAAGAAGAGTTAATTACTAGCATTGAGGAATTACATGATAAATATATTGATTGTAAAAAGAAGCTAAAATGAGTTATTAAAACTAATGAGGATTTGTATGCTCAATTAAATGATCTTACCTCTGAAAAGGAAAGTATTGTTTGTGAAAATTCTACCTTGAAATTATCTCTCAATGATTGCAATATTAAGTTGCTTACTCTAGAAACAAATCATGATATTCTTTCTCAAGAAAAGGTTGAACTACTTGCAAAATTGAATGATGTTGAAACTCAACCTATCTTTTGTACTCATTTATATTATGATGATGTTATTAAAGAAAGAGATAGTTTGTTGTCTAACCTAGAGCAAGCAAATTTGAATGTTAATAAGAGAATGGATGAGATTGCTAAATTACAAAAGGAAATCAGTAGCTTGAATAACAATGGTATTCTTGATAAGATCCTAAATGCTTCAATATAAGAGCATCATAGCTCATACCTGGCTATGCTTATCATCTCAACATACCTGCATGATTAGTTCTCATGATAACAGTTATAATGATTTTATATCAGCACCATGCAACACAAAGTAATACCTCTATTCCCTTTTTAGGGTTAGGATTCCCCTTACATATTATCACCCTCCATTAGGGTTTTCCACAAATAACCATTTAGGTTCTTAAGATCATGTTATTAATGATCAAACCTTAACTCATTGCTCCACATAGCTAGGAGCCAACATTGATAACATAAGTATTCAATCATACTTATTTATTCTCATCATCCATCATTAAATGGATTATCAACACAAAGTATGAGTTTTTCTCTCATCTTTACCAGAATATGATTGCATCATAGTCTATTTATTTGGATTAACCTTTTCATAAGGCACGTTAGAATACACTTATCAAAGTGCATTACATCTGAATGTAACAACTGACATATACCATAAAGTGTGTCACTCATCCAAATATATTGGATTTAAAATAGATTAAGGTATATCACACTTGAGGTGCTGGATGTGATATCTATCATATTTTGATGTATCACTTCCCTCATCACCATTACCTTACTTGAGTTCATCCACTTAGCTTATATTAGGGTATTTCCCATCCTAATACTTTATACACTAGTTCATCACATTTATCATGTAATGTATTGGTCACAAGTCACTGTATTTAGAAAATACAACCATTGCTAATGATATGGACTCATCTTTGAGTTAGGAACTATTGATATAAGGATATCCACTATCAAACTCTTTAGATGTTACAATTGTCAATATACTAATCACTATTCCATTATTAGGAATAGGATTTTCCATGTTTATAAATTAAGGTTCACATAGCATCTCCCATAAATATGGGTTTCACATAACATCACTCTACTTTAGAGTTTCACATAACATCCTCATATATCAGGGTTTCACTTAGTATTACCTGAAATTAGGATTTCACTTGACATCTCCCTCAATTAGGGTTTCACCTAACTTTGCCCTAATTTAGGGTCAAGGCTCATTAATCTTTTAAATGAGGGTTTCATGATCTCATTATTATGAATCAAACACTGATTACATATTTATTCATAATGAGAGAATTAGGGCTTAATTATATAAGCATTCCTCCCTCTCTCTCATCCTCTCTGGGATGTTAAGTACTCCAAGATTGATCTAGGTCAACTCTTCATTTAAGTGCACATAGTTAGGGTTAACCATTATGACCACCTTTAGTCTACATCATAGTCAATCAAGCAGCTAACTGACCTTGAATCATATTAGGTGTCCAAATGGTTTAACCAATTTGAACCTAAAAAAGTCTTGGTCACTTAGATCCCAAACGGTCTTGGTCACTTAGACCTCAAACGGTCTTGACCAATTAAGTTCAAACGATTGGAAACCATTTAGCAAGGTTGGTGCTTGAAACCGTTTAGACAAAACATATTGAAACCGAATGAACTTGGGTCTCCAAACGGTTTGAGACCATTTGGTCTCAAACGGTCTTGAGACTGATTGGTCCCAAACGGTCTTAAACTATTTGGACCAACAAGGTCTTTCAACACTTATCAATTCAGGGTTTCAATCATCAAACCCTCTATCAATTGAACTATTCATTTGTTCTTCAATTAAATCATTGAATCACCCTTCAATTGGACCTTCAATTAGGGTTTTGAACCCAATTGAACTAGGGTTTATAATCAAGAAACCATCACTTAGGGTTTTGAAATCGAGGAACCATCAATGGTTGACATTGTTGAACTAATTCGATTGCAATCATTGAATAACCACTTAGATATGTCATGACCTGACGTCAAACGGTCTTGAGGTCGTTTGGATGACCTCCAAATGGTCTTGAGACCATTTGACTCAAAGCATCATTGAAATCTATGAAATTCAATTAGGGTTTGCATCATTGAATCAATCATCACTTTAGCTATTGATTGTATTTCAACATAATATCATTGGATCTTCAACCATCCAATCATACTTCACTACAGACATCCAAACGGTCTTGTTGACCTCCAAACGGTCTTGAGACCATTTGGGCTAGTCAACCCAAAATCGATTCAATTCACTTAAGGATTCAACACTCAACCCGATTAGGGTTTGTAATTGGTAGATCATCCAATCATGGAACCTTTAGAAATTCATCAATTAAATCTATTAGATCATTATTCAACACATTAGAAACCCCCCTCAAATGGTCAACCCTCTCCATTCAGTCAACCCCTCCAAACGGTTTGGAACTCAAACCACCATACGGTTTGCAAATCGTTTGGTCACCAAATAGTTTGGTGAAACCGTTTGGACCACATGTTGAAACCGTTTGAAATAGATATTTGTGGAGGTGTGTGGTTATGATGATGTCATCATCATCAAGCTATAAACCCACGAAGCTTGTTGTGATTTTCATGGGGATTGCATCAATCAACCAATTAAAATTTTGGAAATAAAGAATGAAACAACAATGGATGAAGATATGAAACAATAACAAAGTTCAAGGGTTCAAGTTATATAACCCACCTTCAATTGAGATTCAAAGCTTGGAGATTCCTGTAAACAATGGTGTAAGAAGCTTTTGCAATCCACCCAAGGCTCGTCCTCAAGCTTTGGAGTGAAAAGATTGGCTAGGATTGAAGATGGAGTGAAATAGAAAAGAAATCATGCATTGTTTTGTGATTTCCACCATGAATTCAAGGTGAAAGAAGGTCAAGAAGCTTACCAACAGGTTGGGGGTCGTCCTCCTGTTGCTCCAAGCTCCCTTGGTCGTTTTTTCAAGCAAGAAGTGAAAGTGGATTCGAAATTATCCCTTCACCTCAAAGATAAAGGAGCTTATATATGAATTTTATTGAAAATTCATTTAAGAGAGAGAAAGTAGGAATTATCTCCTCAACTTTCTTGCCATATGCCCCATTATTTTCCTTAGGGATGAGTCTATCCTCTTTGCCTCTTATTCCTCTCAATTATCCACAATTTAAAGGAAAACAAACTAAGCACGTTAATTCATATTATAATAATATCCATAAGTGAGTGGATATTTCTTTTTCTTTTCTTAATGTGAGTGGGTTCTCCACTCACGTAGATATTTCCTTTTCCTTTGCAAGGCACAAGGACGTACACACATAACCAAACTCAACCATTATAGTTTTGGTTGAAGGGCAATCCAATTAGTGTAATTATTTTTGCATTAAATTGAATTCGGGTTTCAATTATGCTTAAATCTTGATTATTTTAATATCAAGATTCTCTCTCCTTAAAAATGATTCAAATGAGGCGCCCCTCTCAAATTATTTTCTCTACCCGATGCCAAGAATCATGAGGGACTCTCTCAAAGTGGTATTTTTTTCATATTGAACCCTAGATTTTGGGTAAATTGCACATTATACCAAAATCAGGTTTTAATGCACAAACATTGCTCAACAGGCTCTTTCTTGTTATTCAGGCTTGTAGGAGCCATACTACTACATCATACTCATTCCCATGATGCTTCAACACATGAGGAACATTGTATCATGCACAATTTTCAAGTTAACCCCTCAACTTGGGTAATTTGTACTTTAGTCCAAAACTAACAAAACATTGTTTCAACATTATTCAAAAGGGACTAAAATTGAAATATAAGTTCCTCTTGAGCCTTAATTACTTTTCAAGGGATAAGAGAGAGAATATAATCACTTCATTAAGCAAAACATCTAGGTTTAAGCATAACCCAGGTCAGGGATGTTACAAATTATAAACCCCTAACAAGGATTTCGTCCCCGAAATCCCAGATAACAAAAGATAGTTGTTAATCATGTCATCAAGTCTCTAATTATCATCTCAATATCATGGAGATACTATAGATCTTTAATCCACACAAAGTTCTTCCACAAAAAATTATTCTAAGAAAATATTTTCAACTTGATAAACTTTTCCACCATAATTACACTTGTTCCTTCCATTAGTTCTTCCCTATCAATGTTTATGTTTATGCAAAGCATAAACCCCAAACATATGATGTTCATATTATTATTTTGTAACTATATTGATTTCATAGTTGACCAATATAGGTAACCAGTATAAATACCTTACTTTGGTATTCATCATATATATTGAGAACACATCTCATCCTTATCATATTCGATTCCCTGTTGTTACCACCAAGGGTATACATGCACAAAGTATTTCTTTTATTTTAGGACATTGCTTGTTCCATATATCATTATCCTGGAACCAAAGTCCAAAGTAAGCTGATACTTTTCTAAGTATCCATCAATGGATTATTTCTAATCCATGTACATCAAATGTCATAATACTTACTTGATTGTCATGTAAATGAAAGGAGAAACATAAAGTGTCATACTCCTATCATTACCCAAGGTTGTTCATAAAAAGGAAAACATATATATTTAACAGAGGTAATCCATTCAACAATCCTTTATGTTTATTGGGAAAGTTCACTTAGCACTTCCTATGTAATTAGAAAAGTTCACTTAGCACTTCCTCATTAATTGAGAATGTTCACTTAGCTCTTCCTCATTAATTGGGAATGTTCACTTAGCTCTTCCTCATTAATTGGGAATGTTCACTTAGCTCTTCCTCATTAACTGGGAATGCTCACTTAGCTATTCCTCATTAGTTGGGAATGTTCACTTAGCTCTTCCTCATTAGTTGGGAATGTTCACTTAGCTCTTCCTCATTAGTTGGGAATGTTTGCTTAGCTCTTCCTCATTAGTTGGGAATGTTCACTTAGCTCTTCCTCATTAGTTGGGAATGTTCACTTAGCTCTTCCTCATTAGTTAGAAATGCTCACTTAGCTCTTCCTCATTAGTTGGGAATGTTCACTTAGCTCTTCCTCATTAGTTGGGAATGTTCACTTAGCTCTTCCCCATTAGTTGGGAATGTTCACTTAGCTCTTCCTCATTAGTTGGGAATGTTCACTTAGCTCTTCCCCATTAGTTGGGAATGTTCACTTAGCTCTTCCTCATTAGTTGGGAATGTTCACTTAGCTCTTCCTCATTAGTTGGGAATGTTCACTTAGATCTTCCTCATTAATTTCATTATACTCACTTGATTGTTTTAGAATGACTACTTGATCAGAGTAATAAAAAAGATAACAATCTAAGAGTTTCATACTTGCCTTATCTCAAATAATCATATACCTGGCCAGGGTATACAAGTATTGATATTAGGTAGTATGCACTTTATTTGCTATCATATTCCTCACTTTTCATATCATTATACACACATGATTTTTCATTCTTGAATATTCTTCAAGAATCATTTCAATATGTCATATTTTAACACACAGATAAAGGAGATTATAAAGCATTTTAAGGAGCACTGAGTAAGATGTAAGTTCTCATCTCTCTTGTGTCCTTATAGGTAGTCAGAGGGAGTTCAAAAACAACTACTTTCTTATTTTTAACACATAGAATCATGAAATGAAATATCAGAATGAATCTATTTCATCTGACCTGTCACAACCTGAGGGTTGACTATTGCATCAGATTGATTCATTGCATAGATCCTCGCAGTTGTTGGTTGTTGACCATGTGCTTGATTATTATGTGTTGATGAACCAGCTCGGGACGCTTGTCCACGTCCTCTATTGTTACTAGAAATTTGTCTCCTTTGTGAGCCTTGTTGACTCTGCCCCTAGGGTTGAGTCACCATTACATTCCCATCTGGACAATCCTTTTCTAGATGTCCCAGTTGTCTACATTAGTAACAGATCGTAGTTGCAAAATAGGGTCTGTGAGATCCAATCACCAATGTTGATGTTGTGCTAGGGGCTCTACTAGGAGAAAAACTACGGTCCCTACCCCTACTTGACATCCATTGCATCTGGGTATTGAATCTTGATGGTGATGCCAATGCAAAAAATCTCAACTTCTTAAAACTTTCAGATCTTTGTCCTTAACATTGTGTATACACCTTCTTACCACTGGCCTGTCACTTCTCGATTTCAGACCTTTCTATCCTCCTTACTGACTCCACAAAAGTGGCAAACCTCTCCCTATTCTCTAAATAAGACACAGGAGTGGTCAGTTCAGCGTTCAACCCCTTCTCAAAATGCTGAATTCTTTCCTCATCATTAACCACCATATGCAGACAAAACTGCAACAACTCCATGAACTTAGCTTCATACTCGCTAATGTTCATTTTCCCTTGTCTGATCCTCTCAAATTGAGAGATCTTCTCATCTAGATATGTCTTAGGGAAGTATTTACTGACAAACTCTTATCGGAATACCTCCCATCCAATTTCTTCACCTGGCCTCTTATCTTCTTCTATAATCCACCAGTGACCAACACTTCCTTTTAGGAGGTACACTACATGTCTTACCTTCTCGGCTTCAGGAATATCAAGGATCCTAAAAGTCTTCTCCAGCTCCGTCAGCCAAAAATCAGCATCTACTGGATCAGCTGTACCACCATAATCTATGGCTCCAACCCGGCGAAGTCTCTCAAAAGTCTTGCCAGCTCCATACCCCTCATTATGGGCTGTTGCCCTAGGTGCAGGTGGTGGCATCCTGTCTGCCATGTGCATCATAGTTGCCATAAACTGGCTAAATAGGGTATGGAAGGATGGATTCTCTATCAAGGTTGGGTTAATCTGGGGTTGTTCAGGTACATGCCCTTCCCTATTCTGGTCTCCTGCACCTCCTCCTAGTGCAGCAACACTACTATCAGTAGCATGTTCTTCGTGTGTTCCAGACATCTTCAAGTTTTTTTTTATCCTCCTATATGAGAAGAAGTCACTATCAGATAACTGGAAGACACTAGAACAGACTCAACATCTTAGTCCTATGTCTCTGTAGACTCAACTAACCTAGTGCTCTAATACCACTAAATTGTGATGCATCGTTCGAATAAAATGTTATTAACTAAGCGGAAGCGATCACTAAGCAGCAGATTACCAAAAATCACTAAAAATTAAAACCATTTTGCAAAGATGTCCACACATAGGAAAACTCTTTCATAAAGAACCGGAGTAACTTAATTACATACTGGTTCACAAGTACATATCCTATATCATCTTTTTCTAAGGATTACATGCATCAACTTCTCTGTTAAACTAAACACAGGCAGTATGAAATCTCGAGGCACTATGCCAAAATCTAAAAATCATTAACTACTACTCTGAGGACCTGAGAGTACAGAGACGACACATAAGACTCTATGTACATCTATACAAGACACATCAGCCAGTGTCTCCACCTGAGAATTCACTGTTGTTCCTACTACTACTGTTGTTGTTCTCCACCTATTGAAGTATTCCTGACTCCTCATCTGCATCCACCTATAAATGTGGTTCCCATGGGGGTGAGACAATTGTAAAATTTCCCCAACAAGAGATATAACTCTCCGCCAGAAACATTGTTATTGCAGATTAATAAGATAAGTCTGAACAGAGGAATCATAATTGCATAACATCAGTTAATTCTTTGTTTAACAGATTAGAACATTATTCTTATCTAAAATATTGCAGCTGTAACCTGATAGAGCATCACATCATTTATCCCATAAGGAATGTGAAGAACATGTATAACATTTATCCACTACACTAAGCAGTATAATATAAACTAATGTTTCTCGCATTTCAACTTTATGCAAATACACTACACATCTGATTATATTTTACACATCATGTGTCAGGCTGCAATTAACTTGCTAGAGTAAATTGGCATCTTCATTGTAGAGCTATAGCCACAACACATACTCTCTTCAGGCCTAGAACACACAGCTAATGCCTGGAATTGTTTTTTGGAGTCATGGCCTATAGCCATACTCTTCTAACAAATTATTTGCATCTTAATCCCTCATCTCATGAAACACATTCCCATTTCTTAACAAATTCATCATCATGATTATAGAATATGGGTATTC
Organism: Alisma plantago-aquatica; assembly: GCA_963693085.1. Classification (NCBI taxonomy): domain Eukaryota; kingdom Viridiplantae; phylum Streptophyta; class Magnoliopsida; order Alismatales; family Alismataceae; genus Alisma; species Alisma plantago-aquatica. The sequence continues at coordinate 1,104,265,514 of OY856412.1, forward strand.
AATCTCTTAATTCATCATAGAATACTTGTTACCACATAACAGGTAACTTAATACCTTCAGGTCATTTGACCAAGGTAAGAATGATTCTTACGACACAAGCATTACACATAGCACACAAAGATTAATTCATCTCGTGTTACCTCTTAGTAGGAAACAAGGCATATTATGCCTTATGAAGCCCATAAACAATTTCAATAATTAAAACATCATATAGCACACATGGCTCATTAATTTCAGATTACCTCTTACTAAGCAACAAAGCATATGAAGGCTTATAAGGCCTATAAAACATTTTTAATATAAGAGCATCATAGCTCATACCTGGCTATGCTTATTGTCTCAACATACCTGCATGATTAGTTCTCATGATAACAGTTATAATGCTTTCATATCAGCACCATGCAACACAAAGTAATACCTCTATTCCCTTTTTAGGGTTAGGATTCCCCTTACATATTATCACCCTCCATTAGGGTTTTCCACAAATAACCATTTAGGTTCTTAATATCAAGTTATTAATTATCAAACCTTAACTCATTGCTCCACACAGCTAGGAGCCAACATTGATAACATAAGTATTCAATCATACTTATTTATTCTCATCATCCATCATTAAATGGATTATCAACACAAAGTATGAGTTTTTCTCTCATCTTTACCAGAATATGATTGCATCATAGTCTATTGATTTGGATTAACCTTTTCATAAGGAACGTTAGCCTACACTTATCAAAGTGCATTACATCTGAATGTAACAACTGACATATACCATAAAGTGTGTCACTCATCCAAATATATTGGATTTAAATTACATTAAGGTATATCACACTTGAGGTGCTGGATGTGATATCTATCATATTTTGATGTATCACTTCCCTAATCACCGTTACCTTACTTGAATTCTGTTGGGTTTTATGGGAGGCAGAGAAGGCAACGGAAGCAAAAAAAAATTCTCCTTCCCAAACCTAGAACAAGGAAATGTGTCAATGTCTAAACAATAGGAAATGATGGTTTTGGAATCATACCTTGTCCCGAGGCTTGCTCGGCGACAATACCTTGCGGATTGTGCGGTCTTCACCTCCGGTCTTGGATGGTGTCTGTGCAGCTCCTGGTCATACCGGGACTGACGACTCCTGGTCTCACCGAGACTGTCGGGATTGACAACTGTCCTCCGACCGACAGAAATCTCCTGCCTCTGAAGTAGTCCACGCGGACCACCTAGAACTACGATCTCCTTGTCCCATAAGTAATTGGAAGGAGTCGCACCCTCCTGTTAGTGTACTAGTCACCAACACACTCTCCTGCCACCAGTCGTTTTCTACAGTTGTCTTTCCCTTGTTGTGCCTCCCTTATCGGGTAGCACTTGCTCGGGGTCTCTCGTTTACCAAAACCAGAGATAATGACAACTTTACAGAGCAACTGGTTGCACTGAGTTGTACTTTGAGAAGCCCCAATACCCCTATATATATAGTAGGGTCATGGGACAGGGTTCTCTATCCCGAGAAATGTGGGACCAAAGCAGGAGTAGAAGGGTTCGAGATTTTCCACAAAAACAACCAACTCCGCAACTTGAACCGATCGTTTCATTTCTGAAACGGTCAGTTGGGGACCTGAGTCGGTCAGTTGACACCTCAACTGATCGGTTGGGACCCATGAAATGGTTGGTTAACTTCTGAACCGGTCGGTTCGTGGTCCTGGTCAGTTCCCGATTGACTTTTCCTCTTTTGTTTCGAATTTTTATCAAATATCAATCCTTGTTCCAATCAAATTGGGCAAGTGAAACGAAAAGAAATTTCTCACCAATCCTACTTTCCCAACTTGTTCAGTTGGACAAGTTGAACTGATCATTTCAACACTTGAAGCGATTATTTCACCCTGTCCATGAGCCGATCGACTCACCACAGGAGTCGATCGATTCACTAAGCTCAGCCGATCGGTTCATCGCAGGAGCCGATCGGTTCATCACATGAGCTGATCGGTTGGGAGTGCAGATTGTGTAGAATCGGTCAATTGTAGTTTCAATCAATCTGATACTCCAATGAATGTGTCTAACACCTTGAACATTATGACATTGAGCTATCAATTAATTGAGTGTTTAATTGAACTACTAAACTCCTATAGTAATCAATCTAAACATTATTTGTGTACAAAACTCCTCTTCCAGGTTAAATCCTATGTGTGTGACCCTACAGGTCCATTTCACGTTGGCAGTGAAAGTCCATAACACTTATGACTTCACAAGCAAAGAGTGGTGCCTAGTCACACATCAGTGCTACCCAAGTGAAATAGAAAGTTGGAGAACAACTTTCAATCCTACAATCCATGAATGGTGTTACAGTGAATGTATAATTCCTTTGTCACTGATATCCCAAATGAACTCGAGGCATGGAACAGTCATCCTGTCAACGTTCATTCACTTTCTTGATTTCAGAGTAGATTGGAAAAGATATGTATTACATCAATATCACATACTGATTCACACATGCATGCACGCCTTTCTCAATCCTACTCATCAAGTGGCCATGGATATCATACTCCCTCAGGAGGGACAAATCCCATATCTATCACTCACCCCTCAAAATCCCCATGTGTCAAAGCCATCCAATCATCACCTTTATAACAACCCATGTTTTAGGACTGTGTTTGATGATGTCAAAGTGTGCCCAATGACATGTGTTGAGTGTAGTGATTTCAGGTCAAAGAATCACACTCACCACCATCATTGTGAGTACTGACTGTGACTACCATGTCATGGTTCCATGTGTCCAACTCACGGTGGGTCTATCTGGTACACTTGTTCTCTAACAAGTACCTATGTGTTTGGTTTGATATCTCTATATCATGACTAATGAGATTCTTTCATCAACCAACACCACAATCTATACTTGTGTGTCATTGTTGTCTATCTACCTTCCACAATGACATCCGACTAGGGACATAACAAGAATGTTCAAACTCTTAGCATCTATATGATCTCATCGTTCAGGTCCTCAACCTGAAAGCATACGTCATTGAGTACTGTCATTCTGTAGACATTCAATCTGTTCTATCACTATCTCATATGACTGAACCAGAAAGAATTGGAAGATTTCCTTTGATGTTTATCAAATCAATCTTAATGTATCCCACCAATCATCCCATGATTAGCTCTCAGGGCATACATACCAATAGAATCCCACTTGCACTGCGAGCCAATCACCCTTGAATCATATTCATAGTGATCTTCAAACATGTCCCACATGTTACTGTGCTCTAGTGTGAACATAGTGAGTTATGGCAACACCTTTCCAAAGTCAGTATAAATTGCATGTCTCACATCTCTTCGTTGTACGTCACACATATGAGATGGAGTTGCCATAATATGCGATCTAGTATTCCTTTGCTAACCTTTAGCCACATTGCATGATCAAGGATTCCATACTTGTCATCAATGAGCGGAATATCTATAAGTTCATCTCATGAACTTCCAGATCCATATAGTATTCATTGCTGTTCTCCAACACGTAGACACTCGACATTTCCTTTTAAATGCTTTTATTTGAACACTTCCAATTATCAACAAACTTTCACTTTTATATATCCTATATATATTTTACGATTAATTTTCTGTCCTTTCGGAAGTTCGCATCAATGTAACTCTTTACATTGAACTCTTACTTATCTCCATAGAACTAGTACTTCCCAAGTACTTATCAAGTTCTGATGGTATTCCAGTAACCCTTACTGGAAGTAGACATATATCCACTCATCATGTCTCACATACGAGTTATCAGGATGAGCACATCATATTGCCATGTCCTACATACAAGATGATGAATGCATTATGTTCTTTCCATGTCGATATATGCAAGATAATGGGATGATTACATACATGATAGATCCATATCTATTCTTAGTGTTCCCATTCTTCATAAGAATTGGACACTTGGCCTTGGGATACTAACTCCATGTAACATGGATAAGTTTTCTCCCACTGAATCTGTGCATACTGAACTCTTCAGTACAAATTTCCAATGTATGCTTTCTCTTTTTCAGGTCAAGAGGTTTTTGAGAACTATCTCTATGGATCTCTATTCCTATCACATAGGAAACATCTCTATCTTCCTTAAAGATAATTTCCACTTTTGGATTTCCATTCTAGAACATTTTCATTTCACATCAACATGTGGAATGTGAACACACTCCCACTAAATCACAGATCCTTCTTTATCTTTGACATATCAGTCAAACCCTTTGACTATATCATCAAAGTAAAGGTCCAATTCTGAGTTGCTTGTACTCAATCAATCATATTGATTAGTCCATTGTAACTTTGCATTAGTGGATTCATAAACCTTATAGGTTGTGTCACGTACACATCTTTGTTTTATTCCTCATAGGAATGCGGTTTTAGTATCCATATGCCAAATTTCTTAGTCATTAAGTTGCAATCATCAATCATCATCCTTCTCAAAATGTTATCCTTGTGTCTTAACACTTAAGACTCATTTGCACTTATGGATTTCATCCAATGAGTGCTACCATCAAGGTCATACCTTATGGTTCACATGGATGTCATTTAGGATGTAATGGTCATAAACCATAACTCAAAATTTGGTTCCTCATATTCATATAGATAGTTGACTCATCACATGAACAACTCATCACATAGATAAATGAGGTGTATATGTCAAGGATATAAGAACTCACAACTCCTTGTGATTCTCAATGTCCTTTATTAGTGAAGTGTATTCTTTATTTAAGAAGAATTTAGTTATTTGATAATCATCCTCTAACTCCTTAGAGTATGACTCCTTCTTGATTTAGACATCACCATGCCTTAATCATGAGTTCACTGTGATATACTATCATAATCACTCATAAGGATCTCAAACATTTGGTCCAAGTATTTCATTCATTAATCTCATCAAGAATTAACACTTTACAAAATTTGCACTTCATCTATGATAATCTTGAACACTTCAAGATATTCATATTGGTATTTCTATAAGCACCATTTGAAGTATTAGCATTTGTTCCAATAGGTATGTAAATACATCACATGTATCATACCTAATAGGATAATCATTCTCCCACTACCATTAGTGAAGATTGATTAATCATGTCCAAGATATTCATGTCTCTTACTGGTTCTCTAACCAAAAGAGTCTAGATTTATCCATCACATGGACACTAGAAATGAATTTCTCATGATTGATGCTAATTTGATTGTTTGAGTTATCTATAACTTTTAGGTATCATTTATCTTATGCATATCAAATACCACAAGATAAACAAGGCATTGCCACAAAGATCATATCCTTAGAAATTAAAACATCTCTTTATTGATTGCCATCATTGTCATACAATATGCAAAAATAAAGTGTTTATATCTATTGGCAAATATGAAATAGTAGTTCATAACTGTATTACATGCCTTTTAGGCTGAAATTAAACTAAAGTACTCCTATCTATGGCGGCAACACTTGCCCCATTTATTGAGTGTTTTACACTTTACATCTTGGTATCATATACCTCAAAAGTGTTACAAGTTTACTTTCATGACACCTTTAAGTAGAGACATTTGTCACATCCTTCTTCTTTTGTTCTTCTAGATAGAGAGGACAATTCCTTTTCCAATGTCCTGGATTTTGACAATGGTGGAAATTGCCATTCTTTCCCTTGGCCTTGAGAGTTGAAGACGACTTGGGCTCCTGGCTTGCATCAGAACCTTTCTTAGCTTTGCCCTTGCCCTTGCGCTTGGATTTTCCTTTCTTTCTCGTGATCACCATCACAGACTTAGGCTTGTCCTTCTTCATCTGTGTCTCAACTGTCCTCAACATGCCCAACAACTCTGACAGTGGCCTATCAAAGTTGTTCATGTTGTAGTTCATCACAAACTGACTGTAGGATTCTAGCAATGATTGCAGTATCACGTCAGTAGCCAACTCTTGGATCAGTGGAAATCTCAGTCTTGTCAGTTTCTCTACATACCCAATCATCTTGAGTGTGTGAGGACCAACTGGATCTCCTTCTATCATGACACACTTGAATAGTGCCTTTGAGACATCATATCTCTCTTGTCGTGCTTGATCTTCATACATGTTCCTAAGATGTTGAATCATCTCAATGACACCCATGTTCTCATGTTGTCTCTACAACTCGTGGTTCATAGAGCACAACATCAAGAACTTTGCATCAATGGCATCATCAGAATGCTTCTTGTAAACATCCCTTTCTTCCTTTGGTGCATTAGGAGCAGGTTCCTCTAGAATTGGAGTATCCAGGACATAGAGCTTTCGCTCTTGAGTGAGAAAAATTCTCAATGTCCTATACCAGTTGTGGAAGTTTGTCCCATTTAGCTTGTCCTTTTCAAGGATGGATCACAAAGAAAAGTGATTGTTGTTTGTTGTCATTTGTACTTGTAACATACTGAATCTCAGGGTCTTCCCTGCAATTTACCCATTCTTGAGATTTTCTTTGACTTTTAGTCCATTTGGACCTTTTCCATAAATTTCCCATCCTTTTGGATCATTTTTGGACTCCTTGTGCAATTTGAGCACAACTTGATGTTGAAATCACTATTTACCTTCATTGATGTAAATTGAGGGGTGTTTGCACAAATAATCCACATTAGGAGATAAGTTAGGGTTAATGTTGTAATTTTGTCTTTAATGGGATAATATAGTAGATTATATTTATTTGGAGCTTTTTGGATAAATATGTTATTAATAATGTGTATTTGAGTTCATATATGTGTATATTAACCTTTATTGTTTCTCTCTCCTCGAAATATGATTTTAATTCATATTAATATGTTATTTTGTCAAGTAATGACTATTTGTACCCTAATGTGTTTTATATGTCGAATTTACTCACATGTTTCTCATTAATAGCCTCTTCATATAATTCCTTGATTTTAATATATTATTATGCTCCTTTATGAGCTATATATTTATTAATGGCCATATTATGCATTAAACGAGAAAGTGATTGTATATCATTGTAAAATACGTCATTATAAGCCTATGGTTCAAATTTGGTGATTTTTGGAATTCATTTGACCCCTCAAAATGATTTTATATACTTTTAATAAAGTGTAAATTAAAATGGTGAATAAATAACCCACCTTCACACCTCACTCATATTATGGACTAATTAAGATTGAAAATACATGTAATAAGTGAGTGGAGGACTCTTGGACTCCAAATCTCGAATTTGGGAACCAAGGGTTGCTTATAAAAGCAACACATAATTTATTTCTCTAGCATTATATTAAAATATGCTTTAATGATAAAAATAAATATTTGGATGCCAAGGTTGGGTAAAACGCAAATCTAAGTGTATAGCATGAATCTAGACGTCATTAGAAACGTAGGGTTAAAATTTGGGGTCATTTGGAGTTCATTTGACCTTCCAAATGCAATAAACAAGTTTTCATTAAAATGTGACATTATAACCATCGATTTAATAGCTATGCACATCATTTAAGCCAAAGTTTGGCTTAAATGTCTGTCACGCGTGACAGGGCCGCTCGGGTCCATCGTGGACTCCGATCCAGTGGCTCAGGCGAGCCCCGACCCCGATCTAACGGCCTAGAGCTTGACTTCCACCTCCAGCCGTTACATGGGTAACGAGCTCGACTCCTCAGCTCCGTTCTCCGTCGTTTCGCGACCTATCTCTTCGCCTACAGGTTCGTAGCGATCCCCCGAATCGTTTGAGCTCTCACTCGACTAGTGAGACACACCGTAGCCGGAACGACAACAGCCGCCGGTCGGGCTCTCTCACGGCCACCTCCGAAACGCCTCCATACCTGACCTCGACTATAAAGAACCCCCTACACGCCTTCTTCGGACCCTTAGAAACTCGCCTAAACCACCGATTTCATCTGAGGACGCACGTTTGGCCGCTGACGTAGAGCTTTTGCAGCAGACCTTGCGGAGCTCCTCCCAGATGCTAGGATGCTCGTGCATCGAAATCGACCGTCTAGGTGAGTTCCTCGTTCGAATACCTTCGATTCGAGTACCTTTACACTTCGTTTGGTTAAGTATAGCAAAATCGCCCAAATGGGCAAGTTTGCACCCCACGGTAAGGCTGGGCGCAGCCTGAGGTTGAAGACGACGGCCAAATGACCGTTTTGCCCTCGCGCGCCCCTCCTCCCTAGTTCTTTAGCCGAGGGCAGATCCGTCAACCTCAAATCAGATTTTTACCTATTTAGCATTTAACTAGCCAATCTTGTTTAATTCATAGTAAATCACTCGGTTGTCAGAAAATTACAAACAAATACTCGTTGGAAAGATAAAAACCTATAGCATCCGAATTTCTAAGTTTTGTACCCTGATTTACATCGTAAGCCTGATAATTAATTCAAACCTTAATTTAAATGTATAAGTGATGTAAAATGATAATAATAGTGTTTTAACTCTGTTTTTGACAATAAAATATGTTTTCTCGAGTAGAAAATTATTAGGGATCGTTTGGACCTATTTTCAGAACCAAAATCCAAAGCCTTTACCCATGGTTTTTAAATATGGATATTTTACACTTAAAGTACCTTTAAGTAACCTAATACATGTGTAATGTTTGCAACTAGGGAAAAATGGAATGGTGATACAATCAACTTGGTGAAAGTAATGGTAATGAATCTATAACAGGTATGTGCAACCTATTTTGTATGTGAATCATATATATATGTGAACATCCATGGTGAATGTGAAATCTATGTGGGATGATTATTGTGCAAACTACCTATCTTTCAGTTGGGACTTTTCCAACCCCACAATCACTTTGGTGCTAGCCTTGTTATCCTTCTAATTTCATTTATTGGCTCTTTACTTATTTTATGCCATTGTGGCTCATTCACTTGAATCATGCTACTACATATGTTGCCTCCTTTACTTGGAAATGTTTTAATCTTGCTATTGCCTATGTTGGCTTATCCTTTTGAAATAATTGGAACATTGTATAATGTTGATGCTTGTTGACTCTTTTACTTCTTAGAACTCTTGGACATGGTTGTGACCTATGATGGTCTTGTTATTTATTTATTTGGGTTTTATTCCCAATGCTATGTTGCATCTTGTTATACTTTTCACTATACTGCCAAGTGACTATTTAAGCATGATGTATTTTAGGCCAAATGACAATGTAGTGTACATGAGTACAAACCACCCACAGGGCACTGGGGTTTTAGTCCCCCTGCCAGGCACTGGGGTTTTAGTCCCCCTGCCAATTTATATATTTTTGAGGTTTGGGATGTTATTTCCCCTCTCCTCCTGGTTGAGGTCCGGTAGGTGCCTCACCCTACATTGAGATGAGTTTGTGTCTTAATATATTCATGCTTGTGATTTATTATTGTGGTGATTGTATATGGCAGTTCTCTTATTCTTATTTGAATATCTATCTTATTCTCTCAAACTCTTGTATCATGGAGAATCCTTTATTATGCAATGTTGTTGATTATTCTTTGTCCTATCCCTTTTTATTAACACATACCTTTTATCTCTCTCTTGCTGGATGACCCCAACCATCCAGGTTAGGATCAGAGTGCGCATGGAAGCTTGGTGGACCTAAAGCTAAGGATAGGATAGAAAGAAGAAAGGAACATATAGCTTGAGTGATCATGTTTGCTTTTATGTTATATAGTTGTTTTGTTTGGAGACAATGTTGTATTAGTCTAAGTCTTCCTCTACCTAGATCCTTGTAGTTGCTTGTATAAAGTTGTACTCCCATTTGGGAAAATTTTATTATGTACTCTTTATACATTTTGAATAATGTCAAGATTTGATTCTTCCGCTGCTATCCAATTGATGTTTTTGTTTATCATGTTTAATAGTAGAGACTTTGGGTCTTTACAGTACTACAAAAGGAAAATATGCAATTTTAGTCCAAAAACTTATTTGATTGATTTGAAAATTGACGATATAATTAGGCCTTTAATTAATTATCGCTCCCACTATTTTAGTTCAAATTGATAGCCCTCACCATCAATTCAGAAGATAGCAGTGTACAACCTTCTAGTGGGCAAGATCCATATTTCATCAAGTCATGAGTCAACTTTGGCTGATCGCCCACAATCTTGACTATTTAGGTAGGCCATCATGTCAATTGCATCATATGCAACTCTTGATGAATGAACATGCGCAACACCTTGCCATGAACATTCCTTGCCTCTGGACTTAGACGTTCTAAGAATCACCAGTTAAGTCTAACCCAAAAGCCGACACGGTAAACATGCACCCTGCTTTGACAGAACCTACATGTCTACCCTTCACACTTCCACAAGATAGATGGCGCACCGCACTTTGGCGTAACCTACACTTGGTCGATCAAGTTTTTCATGTGTGCCGCTAATGGAAGGCATATAAGACTTAATATTTTAATGAGGGATTTGGTTTTTATATACATATACATATCCAATCACCACAATACATAGTATGTATCATATACACGCTATATCCCACAGAAAACATGCAAAATGATAAAAGATATGATTATGGCCGTCCTAATGCGATTCCTTGAGCCAAGAGGAATCATGGTCATCTAGGTCTACATCACATGCAACTTGTACAAGATGAGCTCTATGCTTTGCCTTTTTGGGTTTGATCAACTCATTACATGACTGATCGGCTCGCCATCAGGCTGGTCGGCTGGGTGCCACCAGCCGATCAGTTGGCTCCTACAACCGATCGGTTCACTTGGTCGTCGTGCATCTCATCATGGCCGCCACCCGCTCGTCTTGCTCCTCAAACTGGTCATCAACCGATCGGCTCACTCCTTGAATTGATCCTCTCGAACGTCAACCGATCAGTTCACACCTTGAACTGATCGTCTCAGCTGTCGTCAGGATGTCCTCTGTTCTTTGACATAACAGGAAATAAAATTCTATCCTATTTTATATTGTAAAAAGAGAAACCTTGAGTTACATTCGAGGGGAGCAAAGGTAGGAAAGAAATCTCAAATTATTTCGAGTTACATCAGGAATAGGAGAAGGAAAATCAGTACGTAGACCGAGATGCAAGAAACCACATACAACCAAACACATATAGGGTTTATTGGCCATTACCACACTATACATCCACCATAAAACTCATTTAAGGGTGACGCATATTGAGTTCATTCATAATACATATCATAAATGTAAATTGGGATTTGTGGATTTAGGATTGGACATGCATAAAGCCAATTTTATTAGCTTCGTATGCAATAAATAAAGGCGACAAACAAAAATCGATCATATCAATAATCCTAAAGTATAGAGTAGTTGACGTGTCTCTGATACCACAGTTAGGTTTTATGGGAGGCAGAGAAGGCAGCAGAAACAAAAAAAATTCTCCTCCCCAAACCCAGAACAAGGAAACGCGTCAACGTCTATACAATAGGAAAGGATGGTTTGTGGAATCATACCTTGTCCCGAGGCTTGCTCGGTGACAATACCTCGTGGCTTGCGTAGTCTTCACCTTCGGTATTGGACGGTGTCTGTGCAGCTCCTGGTCGTACTGAGACTGACGACTCCTGGTCTCACTGGGACTGTCAGGATTGACAGTTGTCCTCCGAGTGGTAGAAATCTCCCGCCTCTGAAGTAGTCCACACGGACCACCTGGAACTCCAATATCCTTGTCCCATAAGCAATTAGAAGGAGTCGCACCCTCCTGTCAGCGTACTAGTCACCAACACACTCTACCACCAGTCGCTTTCTGCATTTGTCTTTCCCTTGTTGTGCCTCCCTTATCAGGTAGAACTTGCTTGGGATCTCTCGGTTACCAAAACCAGAGAGAACGACAACTTTACAGAGCAACTGGTTGCACTGAGTTGTACTTTTAGAAGCCCCCAATACCCCTATATATAGGAGGGTCATGGGACATGGTTCTCTATCTCGGGCAATGTGGAACTAAAGCAGGAGTAGAAGGGTTCGAGATTTTCTACAAAAACAACCAACTGCACAACCTGAACCGATCATTTCATTTCTGAAATGGTCGGTTGGGGACCTGAGCCAGTCGGTTGACACCTCAACCGATCGGTTGGGACCCATGAAACGGTTGGTTCACTTCTGAACCGGTCAGTTCGTGGTCCTAGTCAGTTCTCGATTGACTTTTCCTCTTTTGTTTCGAATTTCTATCAAATACCAATCCTTGTTCCAAACAAATTGGGCAAGTGAAATGAAAAAAATTTATCACCAATCCTACTTTCCCAACTTGCTCGGTTGGACTAGTTGAACTGATCGTTTCAACACTTGAAGTGATTGTTTCACCCTATCCATGAGCCGATCGACTCACCACTGGAGCCGATCGGTTCACCAAGCTCAGTCGATCGGTTCATCACATGAGCCGATCGGTTGGGAGTGTAGACTGTGCAGAATCAGGCAATTGCAGTTTCAATCAATCCGATACTCCAATCAATGTGTCCAACACCTTGAACATTATGACATTGAGCTATCAATTAATTGTGTGTTTAATTGAACTACTAAACTCCTTTAGTAATCAATCTAAACATTGTTTGTGGACAAAACTCCTCTTCCAGGTTAAATCCTATGTGTGTGACCCTACAGGTCCATTTCACGTTGGCAGTGAAAGTCCATAAAACTTATGACTTCACAAGCAAAGAGTGGTGCCTAGTCACACATCAGTGCTACCCAAGTGAAATAGAAAGTTCGAGAACAACTTTCAATCCTACAATCCATGAATGGTGTTACAGTGAATGTATAATTCCTTTGTCACTGATATCTCGAATGAACTCGAGGCATGGAACAATCATCCTGTCAACGTTCATTCACTTTCTTGATTTTAGAGTAGATTGGAAGAGATATGTATGACATCGATATCACATACTGATTCACACAGGTGTGCACGCCTTTCTCAATCCTACTCATCAAGTGGCCATGGATATCATACTCCCTCAGGAGGGACAAATCCCATATCTATCACTCACCCCTCAAAAGCCTCATGTGTCAAAGCCATCCAATCATCACCTTTATAACAACCCATGTTTTAGGATTGCATTTGATGATGTCAAAGTGTGCCCAATGACATGTGTTGAGTGTAGTGATTTCAGGTTAAAGAATCACACTCACCACCATCACTGTGAGTACTGACTATGACTACCATGTCATGGTTCCATGTGTCAAACTCATGATGGGTCTGTCTGGTACACTTGTTCTCTAACAAGTACCTATGTGTTTGGTTTGATATCTCTATATCATGACTAATGAGATTCTGTCATCAACCAACACCACAATCTAGTCTTGTGTGTCATTTCTGTCTATCTACCTTCCACTATGACATCTGACTAGGGACATAACAAGAATGTACAAACTCTTAGCATCTGTATGATCTCATCGTTCAGGTCCTCAACCTGAAAGCATACGTCATTGAGTATTGTCATTCTCTAGACATTCAATATGTTCTATCACTATCTCGTATGACTGAACCAGAAAGAATTGGAGGATTGCCTTTGATGTTTATCAAATCAATCTTAATGTATCCCACCAATCATCCCGTGATTAGCTCTCAGGGCATACATAACAACAATTTCATCCACTTAGCTTATATTAGGGTATTTCCCATCCTAATACTTTATACACCAGTTCATCACATTTATAATGTAATGTATTGGTCACAAGTCACTGTATTTAGAAAATACAACCATTGCTAATGATATGGACTCATCTTTGAGTTAGGAACTATTGATATAAGTATATCCACTATCAACCTCTTTAGATGTAACACTTGTCAATATATTAATCACTATTCCATTATTAGGAATAGGATTTTGCATGTTTATAAATTAAGGTTCACATAGCATCTCCCATAAATATGGGTTTCACATAACATCACTCTACTTTAGAGTTTCACATAACATCCTCATATATCAGGGTTTCACTTAGTATTACCTTAAATTAGGATTTCTCTTTACATCTCCCTCAATTAGGGTTTCATCTAGCTTTGCCCTAATTTAGTGTCAAGGCTCATTAATCTTTGAAATGAGGGTTTCATGATCTCATTATTATGGATCAAACCCTGATTTTATATTTATTCATACTTAGAGAATTAGGGCTTAATTATATAAGCATTCCTCTCTCTCTCTCATCCTCTCTAGGATGTTAAGTACTCCAATATTGATCTAGGTCATCTCTTCATTTAAGTGCACACAGTTAGGGTTAACCATTATGATCTCCTTTAGTCTACATCATTGTCAATCAAGTAGCTAACTGACCTTTAATCATATTAGGTGTACAAATGGTTTAACCAATTTGAACCTCAAAAAGTCCTAGTCACTTAGATCCCAAACGGTCTTGGTCACTTATACCTCAGACGGTCTTGACCAATTAAGTTCAAACGGTTTGAAACCGTTTAGCAACGTTGGTGCTTGAAACCGTTTAGACAAAACATATTGAAACCGAATGAACTTGGGTCTCCAAATGGTTTGAGACTGTTTGGTCTCAAACAGTCTTGAGAATGTTTGGTCCCAAACGTTCTTAAACCATTTGAACCAACAAGGTCTTTCAACACTTATTAATTCAGGGTTTCAATCATCAAACCCTATATCAATTGAACTACTAATTTGTTCTTCAATTGAATCATTGAATCACCCTTCAGTTGGACCTTCGATTAGGGTTTTGAACCCAATTGAACTAGGGTTTATAATCAAGAAACCATCACTTAGGGTTTTGAAATCGAGGAACCATCAATGGTTGACATTGTGGAACTAATTTGATTGCAATCATTGAATAACCACTTAGCTATGTAATGACCTAACCTCAAACGGTCTTGAGGTCATTTGGATGACCTCCAAATGGTCTTGAGACCATTTAACTCAAACCATCATTCAAATCTATGAAATTCAATTAGGGTTTGCATCATTGAATCAATCATCACTTTAGCTATTGATTATATTTCAACATAATATCATTGGATCTTCAACCATCCAATCATACTTCACTAAAAACTTCCAAATGGTCTTGGTAGGCCTCCAAACAGTCTTGAGACTGTTTGGGTGACCTCCAAATAGTCTTGAGACCGTTTGGGCTAGTCAACCCAAAATCGATTCAATTCACTTAAGGATTCAACACTCAACCCGATTAGGGTTTGTAATTGGTAGATCATCCAATCATGGAACCTTTAGAAACTCATCAATTAAATCTATTAGATCATTATTCAACACATCAGAAACCCCCCTCAAATGGTCAAGCCTCTCCATTCGGTCAACCCCTCCAAACGGTTTGGAACTCAAACCACCAAATGGTTTGGTGAAACCGTTTGGACCACATGTTGAAACCGTTTGCAATAGATATTTTTGGAGGTGTTTTCTTATGATGATTTCATCATCATCAAGCTCTAAACCTCGAAGATTTCTGTGATTTTCATGGGGATTGCATCAATCAACCAATTAAAATTTCGAAAACCAAGAAAGAATCAACAATGGATGAAGATATGGAATCAATAACAAAGTTCAAGGGTTCAAGTTATATAACCCGCCTACAATTGAGATTCAAAGCTTGGAGCTTCACATTAACAATGGTGGAAGAAGCTTTTGCAATCCTCCCAAGGCTTGTCCTCAAGCTTTGGAGTGAAAAGATTGGCTAATATTGAAGATGGAGTGAAATAGAGAAGAAATCATGCATTGTTTTGTGATTTCCACCATGAATTCAAGGTGAAAGAAGGTCAAGAAGCTTACCAACAGGTTGGGGGACTTCCCCCTGTTGCTCCAAGCTCCCTTGGTCGTTTTTGCAAGTGATAAGTGAAAGTGGATTCGAAATTATCCCTTCACCTCAAAGATAAAGGAGCTTATATATGAATTTTATTGAAAATTCATTTAAGAGAGAGAAAGTAGGAATCATCTCCTCAACTTTCTTGCCATATGCCCCCTTCTTTTCCTTAGGGACGAGGCTATCCTCTTTGCCTCTTATTCCTCTCAATTATCCACAATTTAAAGGAAAACAAACTAAGCACCTTAAATCATATTATAATAATATCCATAAGTGAGTGGATATTTCTTTTTCTTTTCTTAATGTGAGTGGGTTCTCCACTCATGTAGATATTTCCTTTGCCTTTGCAAGGCACAAGGATATCCACACATAACCAAAATCAACCATTATAGTTTTGGTTGAAGGGAAATCCAATTAATGTAATTATTTTTGCATTAAATTGAATTAGGGTTTCAATTATGCTTAAATCTTGATTATTTTAATATTAAGATTCTCTCTCCTTCAAAATGATTCAAATGAGGCTCCCCTCTCAAATTATTTTCTCTACCTGATGCCAAGAATCATGAGGGACCCTCTCGAAGTGGTATTTTTGCATATTGAACCCTAGATTTTGGGTAAATTGCACATTATACCAAAACTAGGTTTTAATGCACAAACATTGCTCAACATGCTCTTTCTTGTTATTCAGGCTTGTAGAAGCCATACTAATACATCATACTCATTCCCATGATGCTTAAACACATGAGGAACATTGTATCATGCACAATTTGCAAGTTAACCCCTCAACTTGGCTAATTTGCACTTTAGTCCAAAACTAACAAAACATCATTTCAACATTATTCAAAAGGGATTAAAATTGAAATATAAATTCCTCTTGAGCCTTAATTACTTTTCAAGGGATAAGAGAGAGCATATAATCACTTCATTAAGCAAAACATCTAGGTTTAAGCATAACCCAGGTCAGGGATGTTATAGTTTACCTCCGTAATAGCGATCATCAACATATACCCAACCAAGATGTGATATGGCATCCTTTTCCACTCATGAATTATCCTCACATCATTCTCTCTTTCTCATAAACAACCACTAGAGTCCTCGAAAGGAATCACCAATCCAAGCATGTGGCTTTGCATCATACTATCATTGCTTACCTCTTCAGTGTCTTGGGACTCTCTCTCTCACCAGGATGGTAGGCACTCATGTCATATACACATATATGTAAGCAACCTATCCTCTTTCACTGTATTTAGGTTTTGGTCCCTCCAAGGACATGTAGGGTACAACAAGCATATAGATATCATGAACCTAGGAACTCAAGTCCTTTTCTCATGGGTAATCTAGTTTAGGACATGTCATATTGAATATTTCTTATAACTCCTCATATCTGGGAGTCTAGGTTTCTGACCTTCTCCCTTTGGCCCCCTCTCTCTGGAGTTAACCCTATACCTAGTCCTATCCCTATGGGTCCCCTTTGTATAAGAGATTGAGGCTCTTGCATATCCACATCTTAGCTTCACTTAACTTGTCTTATCTTAGGGAAGCATACACACACATGTATGATCAAATTTTATGTCAAAACACTAAAACTAAAGTCAATTCTCAAATCCACTCAGCATCATTATAACCCATATATCTTATCATGTAAATATTAGATCATATCATCTAAACTTGCACCACATACTCTAATCAAGACTTAGGGACCTGGTTTGAAACCAATTCTCTTCTAGAATGATATCACCCATTTCCATTTAGTTTCTTGAAACTTTCTACTTGTACATGTGTGAAGACACATTTTCGGTTGGGGTGCCTAGCTAAAGGGGGTTAGACCTTCTTGTCACAACCTGACCTCATGGGTTAGGTTTTATTCTTCCCTACAGGTCCTTTCACTACTCTGGGGTTGACCCTTCCCAAGTCGGGACACCAACTCTAAAAGTTTTAGTTTAGGGTTTTCATGTTTTCTTCCATACACCCCTTACATATAATTATTATAACATCTCAACATGTGTTTTCCCATTCTTTGTGGATACCCACTCACTGAGCATATAATATCAACACTCACTCATTTGGAGTATTTTAATAGCATATTCACTCGTTGAGGGTAGCACACTTATTCTGTGGAGGTATTTTCAATAACATACCAACTCACTGGGGGTAGTATCGATAGAATACCCACTCTCTAGGGGTAGAATAACTACTCACTAGGGGTATTCTTTATTCATTGATTCCTCTAGAGATAGGTTTAGGGAGATGAGCACATTATTTTCACATGTTCATTTTCATGTATAGTCATTGGTTACTCATGTTCCTCATGTATATTCAAATTCTTTCACATTCATCATGCATGAGTTTCTTCATATTTATGTATGGGTAACCGGGTCACCTAAACTCATTTATATTTTCCTTATTTTCTTTACTCTTACCCAAATTTGGGTACAAATGAGTAGGGTTATTATACCACCCACACCATTCCCATTTCTAGGATTAGGGTTTAGGGTTCAGGTTAGGGAGTACACAATCTTTACCATGCATCTTAGGTTTCTATGTCCCTTGGCCCATTAGGGTTCTTCTAGACCAACCCTATATCCATCTAGAGTTTACCCTTGAAACCCATACAACACTTTTCTTCACTTTATTAATATTTCCACATTTCATGTTCATTATTATTTCCTCATTACATGTACATTATTTTTTCCACATCTATAGACAGAGGATATATTAATCCTATGTCTTCTCAAAACCCTAACTTGAGATGAGGAGTGAAGTATCATTTTAGGGTTTATTAAGAAAGATGATGAGAACTGAATGAAATTAGAAATGAGGACACTTAGAGGAAACATTACTTCAAGCTAACCTAAGTTCTAGCCAGGTCAGTATCACATTGTCTATGGGGGTCTTCGCATAACAACTCAATGGCGCAGAGGAAAATATTGCCAGCCCCCAAAGTCATGATCTTTTCTAGACACCATTATCATCATTTCATGCCTTCATAATTTTTCTTAGAGTTACATAACTTAATTGAAATAAATTCACTATTAAAGGTTAAATGGTAATCCTAGGCTCTGATATCAAATGTTACAAACCCCTCCCCCTATTATCACCTAAAAAGTAGGACTGAGGGGCCAAGGGCCATAATCATAACTTGGGGATCAGGATTAACAAGTAACCAATAATAATCCATACTTTTTGTTATATGGAAAATAGTTTGATATCAAGATAACCTCCCCTGAATGGAGTTACATGGAATTTGAATCTAATGTTTGCAACAAAAAGAAAATTCTATCTATCTATATCCTCCAGAATTACAATAAGTCTTTTTCTTTTAGTGGCTCCTTTCTAGATGTCCATCTTTCACCATTATTGACAGGCTACAAGAAAATTAACCTAAAACACTATGAAACAAAACCATAGTCAGCATAAAAAATTATACTAGTACATGGGGTAAAGAAAATATGCACATGTATGAGTAACAATATAGTCAACCATATTTGCAATTAATAAAATAATCAAAACACCTTTTGATTTATTTAACTTCTCAATCCTTAATAACTATCACATACTCATTCACTGGGGGCACCAAATCTTGCAATACTCACTCTCTGGGAGTTTTACTTTGATCTACCCACTCACCGTGGGTGATTTCCATTTATACCCACTCACTAGGGGCATTCATGATATTATCCTCACTCTCTAGGAGTATTTATTAGCTAACCCACTCTCTGTGGGTTCTTTCCATAATTATCATGCATGCATTTAAAATTGAGATATTATTGTGGGCTTGAGCAAGTTATTTCTATATACCATGATACTCATATGGCCTTTATAGATTGCAAGAAGTAAGCAGACAAGCAAGCATTACATTTGCAATCCATTAAAAAAATCCTTGAGAAAACCACATAAGTCGGTTAAGTCCGGTTATCAAAGGTGTAACCACATACCTTTGTGTTCATGTAGAATCATGTAGGATACTTTAAACATATACAATCCAATCAACTATGCATAGTTCCAAGCAATCATTCAATCTGCATATATGTATATCTTAAAATGTCACTATAATGTTCAATTCACACTAACTTAACATACATCCTAATATGGGATTTAGGTTTGTGTCGAGTTAGAATATGGAATAAGGGTATCAAACCCTAATTCCTTCACATAATATTTTAGGTTATTAATCCACATTAGATACTAGGAGAACTGCTAATTATCAAGTTAAACCTTTTTAATCATTTTAAGAAACTATGTTTGATTATGAAACTTAAGATTATCATGACAAGGCAGATTAGGTTGTTAAACCCTAATTTCCATATTTATGACTCAGGTGTTTTAATCATTATATTATTATTCAAAATATATCAAGGATTAGGTTTCTCATCAACTTAAACACATTAGGATGTTATGAACATCTAAGCCGGATCATTTGCTTTTAAGCTTATCATAATTTATATTATTGATTTCTTAATCCTAATCACACATATGGATTATCAAATCCTAGAAATCCAAATTACTCATTACCATTATTATTATCCCCTTAGAGTTCTAGTACATTCCATAATATCATATTATGACATAAAATAAAAGAATGTATTGTGCTAAACACTTTAGTTATAAATTCAAGGGTTTATATGCATTAAACACCACTTAAATAGATATTGGCCCTACTTCTGGAATTGGGTTCAGAATAACACATGAATTCTATTTTATTCATGTTTTTCTCATTTTTTTGATCAATTTGATATACATTTTTATTATATTCTAAGCAACAGTCTAATTATTATATTTAATTCAGATTCTACCGTCCCTGGACCAATTATGGCATGACATGCTCACCCAAAACTCCTTTCTTATTTCTATTTGAGCCAACATAAGATTATGAGCAATAGAAACTTCTGCCCCTTGATTTAACACACAACACAAGGGTCTCTCGTGTCCTTTCACCCTGTGTCATCCCTTCCCTCTGGGAGGGGGTCCAAATCTTGCCCTAAGCGAGTCATCTCTGAGGCATGCTTCCCGTCTCCTAGGATCTGAAGGCCCACAGGAGGTCTGGTGCCTCTGTAGGTTCTCATCGACCTTATGAAGGTTCTGTTTGTGGTTGAAGGTTGACCAGAGTTAAGCGAAAATGGGGTCACAACTTGAAGTAGCACTGCAGGTCTATGATGGAGAAAATAAGGTAGAGACCTTACCTATTCACCATGTGTGTAAACTCATAGGTAGGGAAACCTCACTTGGGCTGCATGTTTCAGTCTCTCTCGATGGTACCCACCAAGGGTTGTACTAGCTTCTTCATTGCCACAAAGATGAACGAGCCAACTATCGTTGCTCCTGTTCATTTTGTGTCATTCTAATTCCACAGAGGAGGCTTGGATGAAGACCTAATTGTTCTCCCCCTATCATAGGATCTTATATGGGTTATGAGTTTAGAAGGGAGACCTAAGAATCAAGAGGAAAGTGGAATTATGTGTACGTAAGTCGCTCCTATTTTCCTTTTTGTTTATTTTTTTGTTTTCCATTTTAGATAGAAACCCTATATGGAAAAGTAATTATTTCTCTTTCACTTTAACTCCTTTCTACCAATCTTTTGGAAAAACTTCCTTTTAATCTTATACTCAATTTGGAGATATATTGAATCCAACCATTATTTTTGATACACCAAACTTGTCTTATTAGCAATATTTTGTTAATTTCATATTTGATTTCCTAGGTTAAAAGACATCTTGGAAGGGTTTAATTGGTCTCCCATAGTCTTATAGTGGGATCATTTACCATTTAATATTATATTGGGTATTTATCATGGGCATGAAAAACGCCATCTTCCTATTTTGTTTCACAAGGACTTATATGTGAACTTTTAATTATGGGAGTTTTAATAAATCACATCTGTCTCATCCTTACTCCAATTGACCCCAATTTTTAAAGGAATCCTTTTGATAACTATATTTTGGTTTGGGAATTATTTGGTGTTAAAATACAAAAGATTAAATACCTTTTTCTTTCCCATTAAGCAATTACTTTATTTAATCCATTTAAATCACATGTTAACTCTTTTTCCATTCCAAGTTGGAAAACAATCCTATTTTGGCACATACTTTCTTTGAAGACTGGAATTAATATTTTTAGTTGCCTTTATATTATTCTTTTAGATATCTCCACATAATTCCATATTTAAAGTTCCCTTTGTTATTTATGTAATAATTTTATTATTGGATTTCCCTCTCTTGCTTTATCCCATATTATCAATGGATTATTGAAATCAGTAAAGCTATAAAATCCAATGCAAGGAGAAATTGCATTTTAAATCTATACTTTAAAAACAAAGCACACCAAGATTTGTAATATGTCCGTGACATTTCATTATTTGCATTCAAATGCACGTATAAATACATGTGAAAAATCAGGTTATAAATGTTTCTTACTGATGTATGTCTCTATTTTTGCATGGACATGTGATGAGATGTTCCTACATCAAGGAGCAAAGGAATTTGAATTGAGTGATTCAAAGTAGAATTTTCCAAGACTGAACCGATAGGGTGCCATTTACACCTTAGAAGATCCAATGTCAAGTTTCAGAGAAGATTTATGCCTTAGATTTCTTCTACCTTTCATGTACTAGATTCTAGTTCAAAGGTGAGATAGTTTACATCTTAAGTTTTCTCTTTCAAAGAACAATGTATGAATCTATATTTTCAATTAATGCATGATGATTTTTTACTTTATTTGAAATATTTATTATTCTTGAGATATCCCTTTGATCTCAAGAACCTCATGTTATGGAACATTGGGATTTGCTTCCGCTGATACACGTATGCTTAAAGTGGGTGTCACAACCGTCGTGTTGGATAGAAAAATCTTAATGAATGAGCAAGAGTGTGTGGAAATTAGTGTGTTCTTCTTGTTGTGTTCTGGGATGAGTTTCACGACATGTGTTGTAACAACGCACTGGGGAAATATACACAAAATAGAGAGGAAGTATAAATTGCATTCACTTCAAGGGGAATGTGAAAGTCATGATATTCATTTTATTAAAATAGAGTTCATTTATAAAAATTACAACCTAAATATAACAATTCTCATTCTTAAGTCTTCAACATTACTCACACATAAATTAAATTAAATATGTTTAACACTCAAACAAGATATGTTTTTCATATACAGGAAAAGAAATATAAACTATGTATAATAGGCACCCCATCGATCTTTTCTTATGAAGATCCTTGAGCTAGTCCATGTTGGATATCTCCACTCCTATATGTTTGTTCCTTGCCTGTGGGTATCGTGCCTCCAACCATGCATAAAATAATTTGTAAGTGGAATCATACATATTATACCTTAAAAAGAACATGTAAATTGAAAATAAACTATAAACATTAGACATTAAATAAAAGACACAATTAGTTGTAGGTCATTTGTTTTTATTTGACCTATATAAGAATCCTCGAGTTTGCACCAAAGTTCTTCTTTTCTTATGCACTTAAGTGCTTCTTGGGTTGCACCAAAGTTCATATTCTCTTATGCATTGAAGTGCCTCTTAGTCTACTCTGAGGAGCCTTGTAGTGAGGGTCTTATATAAGTTATCTTTTATCATCTTTTTCTCTTATAAACTCTTAATTTGTTCATAGATTTTATTCCTAATTTTACTCTTAATGTGTATGACAGATGATAAATTAATTATCTAAAAGAAACATGACACTCAATTCAGTATACATCTATTAACTTTCATTTTCATTAGTAATCAAAATTATAAATAGTATATTCATAGAACTCATATACCTTGCACATACATAGATATACATAAAGAATCAATACTTATGTTCAAAATGCATGGACCACTTACCTCTCTCTTAAAGAAGGTTGTAGTTGCTATTCTTACATTTATGAAACTTTAATCACATTATTGAGATTGGTATAACACTAATTATCATGTTCACCACATATCATTAATTTCATCTTAATATGAAACTAAATTGTAATTTAGGACTTTAAGAAAACATGGTCAAAGCTATGGATTTAAGGTTCTGAAACAAAGAAACCAGATTCTAGTCCAAAAATCCATTTCAAGCATATTTATTCTTATTTTTTTATCGTCAGTTTAATTACTATGAATTTCCAAAATCTAGACCAATCATAACGTGACAAAAATCTACATGGATGATGTTTATCCAAAATAAGGCTGAGAAGTTGAGCTTGACCATAGGCTACAACCATGTGGTCTAGATGTCCTACCATGTCTATACGTAACAATAAACTAGATTTGAGGATGAATAAGAAAAAATTCCAATGGCATCATGATAGATAGATTTCATGTTTGGGCTAATGCTGAAAAATATCAAAACACCATTATTCTTCCACCTTGTAATGAAACACAGTCTTGAGTTCTGTGATTAACAGCAAGCCTATCGTGATGGAAATTGAAGTTGCAATCAGAGATGGTGCATGAAGACTGTTGCATCACCTTCATTGTTGTCTTGCGGTTACCAAGATCCTTGGGTTGGGACCAGGGGTGACTGGAGTCTGAAAAAAACCCTACTTTTCCATGGAGGCTGGAGAAGGTGGTTTTCTAGATAGTAGCACAAATAGAGCCACGATGAAAACTAATTGCATAAACAGATCCCTGGCACTTTGGGAAGGTGTGGAAAGCAAAGAAACTCGAGAAAGGAGGTCATAAAGTGGTAATATCTATTGGGATAGGAAACCAGTAGAAAGTATGATGAAAGGGGAATGGGTTTACTTGAAAAACTAGGTGAAATTCATGATTGAAAATTCCATGATGTTAAGAGAATTGATCTACAACCTCACCGTGTGTCGTGAAGGTAAGAGTCTTAGTGTTGATGAGCTTGACCATCAACATCAAGGTGGTTTCATAGGAGGCTAGGTTGTAGGGAATATGTGTTGTTCTTTGGATGTTCTAAATTTGAGGTAGTATTGTGAAGGTTTTCTAGGGCTTTGATTTATAGGTTGAGGCCTTGGATGGCAAAGAGTTCCATTGGACATAGAAATAGGGGATATAAAAAACCCCTTCCTCAACTAGAATGTTTAGGACATAGGATTCATCAAGTTTGGAATGAATAATCTCGAGAGAGAGAGAGGTTGGAAGATGATAGAAGGTTAGTTCTCAATGAGGAGGAGTGAAGACAGAGAGAGATGTCGAGGGGTTAAAGGACTACTTTGGAAACCTCAGGGCGTTGGGCTCAGGTGAAGAAGACAACCCCCTCCACCAACCTATAGATGAGTTTTCCACCTAGAGTATGACATGGATTGGGGTTTAAGGGAAGTTGATTAAAACTACACTTAGTTTTGATTATGAGATTAAGGATATTTTGATTTAATAATTGATTAATAACTATATGGAATATTCTATAATTAAGTAAGGGGGGCAAATGAAGTTCAAATGGCCTCAATTTTGAACCATAGGTATATTAAGGGGTCTAGAACCTTCCCATCTAATTAGATTTAAGTTTTGACTATATTTTATTCACAAATTAGACATGTGTCATTATCTTAGTTTTAATGCATTAAAAAGATAGGGTAAATTGAATTGGTCTTTCCCTATTTATTTATTTGAGTACATTTCGAGATTAGGAGTGATTTTCCACTCAAGATTTCCTTGAACCTTAGAGTGGTTAGGGAAATCTAGATCAAGGAGACAATATTCCATGCTCTTCATCCATGTTTCAATTTTGCCCACCAGGTACTCTTCCTCTCCAGCATATGATTCGAGCATGATCTTTAGGAAGTCAACTAGGGAAATCTCATGGTTGACCCTAGGGTTGGCTAGATGATCCTCTCCTCTTCCCCTGGCAGTGGCAATGGACCTAATCATGACATCAAAGGACATCATGGGAGTTTATTGACATGGATATTCTAAGTGGTTTCCTATGTTGACAGAATCACCCTCTTCCTCACCCATATGTACCTTGTCATTATCATTTCTCTTCTTAGGTGCCACATGTGAAAAAGGATATAAACTCAACATGATTCTAAGAAAAATCTGCTGGCAAACTATACTTTTAGCTATGATACCATTACTTTAATTCCCTACATGGTTAAATATATGCAACATAGAGCAGAAGTATGAATTGCATTCACTTTGAGGGGGATGTCACAATTATGATATCCATTGCATAAAAATAGAGTTCATATATAAACCATCATAAAATAAAGATAAAAATTCTCATTCTCAAGTCCTCAACATTACTCACACATAAAATAAACTAAATATGTTTAACACCTAAAAATGGCATGTTTCACATAAACAACAAAAGAAATCTAAACTAGATATAGTTGGAACTCCACCTAGTCCTTTCATCTAAAGATCCTTGAGTGACTCCTTGCAAGTTAGATAGATCCACTCCTCTATAGTTATTTCTTACATGTTACCATCACACTCCCAACCATGAATCAAATAATTTTTAGGTTGAATTGAACCTATTATATATTAAAGAGAACAGTTAAACTAAAAATATACTTTAACCATTAAACATTAAAGAAAACACAAAATTAATTTAGTTCATTTGTTTTATCTTGTTCTATGTAATAATCCTTGAGTTTGCACTAAAGTTATGCTTTTATTATGCACTGAAGTGCCTCTTAGGTTGCCCCTAAGTGCCTCTTCTCTTATGCACCGAAGTGCCTCTTAGTTTTCTCCAAGGAGCCTCTTAGTGAGGATCATATATAAGTTATGTTTTACCATTATCTTTCTCACTAAAACTCTTAACTTGTACATAGATCTTATTCTTAATTTTATTGTTAGTTCTTATGAAGGATGATACAATAGTTATTGTAAAGAAATAATATATTCAATTCACTATGGATTTACTAACTTTATTTTTTTGTAAGAGATTAAAATTTTATGTATTATATTTGTAGCATTCATGTACCTTGTATATAGATACATATATTTAAACAATCAATACTTGTTTTCAAAGTGTGTGTGCACTTGTCTCTTATAGAAGATCCTAATTGACATTTTTAGGTTTATGAAACCTTAATCACATTCTTGGGGTTGGTTGAACCCTAATTGCATGTTCATAATATGCTTCTAGTTAATTTCATCTTAATAGGAAACTAAACCCTAATCAAGGAAATTTGAGAAAATATGGTCAGCAAAGATGGATTTAGGGTTTCAAAACAATAACTAGGTTCTAATAAAAAAATCCTTTCCAAAACATATGTATACCTTTTTTTATAATTAGTTCAATTATTGATAACTTAAAAAATATAGACCAATCATAACACGACATAAATCTATGTGGGTGATGTTTATCCAAAACAAGCTTGGGAATCTTAGTTGGATGATAAGGCTACATTCACATGGTCTAGATGCCCTCAACACAACTATACACAATAGTAAACTAGATGCAAGTATGAAAGTCAAAAAAGCCAATGACAACGTGATATATTGATCTCACAATCAGGGATAAGGTAAAAATCTCGCATACCACTATTCTTCAACATTGAGATGAAACATGGTCTCAAGTTCTTTAATCACATACTAACCTATAATGATGAAATCTGAAATTATAATCATAGATTGGGCATGAAGACTGTTGCATCACCTTTGTTATAGTTTTGTGATTACCAAGATCCTTGGTTTGGGACCAGGGATGAACGGAGTCAAAAAAATGCCGTGCTCTGCCATGGAGGTTGGAGAAGATGTTCTTGTAGATAGCAACATAAATAGCACCATGATAAAAATTAACTACATGAATGGATCCTTGGACCTTTGGGGAAGGTGTGGAAAGAAAAGAAACTTGAGAAAGCAGGATATAAAGTGGTAATGTCCATTTAGATGGGTAACTAGTAAAAACAATGATTTAACGGGAATCATGAGTACGAACACAACTAAGAAAAATTGAGTGTTGTAAAATCTTTCACGATGTTAAGAGAATTGATCTTTGGATTCACGTGGCATCATGAAGGTAAGACTCGATGAGCTTGTCCATCATTGGCAAGGTGATTTGTATAAGTCTAGATTGTAGGGTAAATGAGGGTGGTTCTTTAGTTCTTTTGACTTTGAGGCAGTGATGTGAAGGTTTCTGGGTGTTTGATTTATAGCTTGAGGTCTTTTAAGGCCAGGAGTTCCATCAGATTTGGAAACATGGGATATGTGGAACCCTTTTCTTGATCAAAAATGTTTAGGGCATGGATTCGATCAATTTTGGAATGGATAACCTTGGAAGAAATGGGAAGCTGACAGGGAGGTTAGTTCACTAGGAGTATTGAAGAAAGAAATAGAGATTGGGGGATGACTACTTTGGAGTCCTGAGGGTGCTAGACTCAGGTGAATAAACCATCCCCAACTTGTAGATGTGTCTGTGACCCAAAGTCCCTCCTAGATTTTGGTACAAGGTCCATGATAGTTGATTAAGACAAAACTTATGTTAGACTAGGAGATTAAGGATATATTGAGTTTATTTTGATTAATAACTATATTAAATCTTCTTTGATTAAGATCAGGGGTCACATGACGTTCTAATGACCTCAGGTTTAGGTTTTGACTATCTTTTATTTGCAAATTCTACATGTTTCATTCTCTTAATTTAAGGTAAATTGAATTAAAATTTCATATTTAGTTATTTGAATAAATTTCAAGTTAGAGGAAATTTTTTCCACTCAAAAGTTATCTTAAAGGCATATTATGACCTTTTGGATAAGTTTTCTTAGATGAGAGAGGAAAATGAATCCATACTAATTATCATTATTCTTTGAGATGGTTGAAATAAATAATGCATATATGATAGAGAAAATTACTTTTGGTTCCTTAATTTTCCTTAATCCAAATATTTACAAGAAATATTTTTTAATATCTTTTTAAGTTGAGTCACTTAGTTAACTTTAATTTGAAAGACCCCAACTAAAGGTATAAATTAGTTATGAAAATTTGTTGTGTTATATGTGTGATGGTGATGTTCTCTACTTCTAGAGATGATCGTGCTCTCATGGTGCTCCCCATGTCAAGGACTACATAGCCAATCTACATATTGGCAATGGGTCCAAAGGCCATACTATTTTTTATAGCAAGAAAGGGACATCCAGACATACGTAGTGGGTGAACATACACTCCTAGCCATGACCAATTATTGTATATGTTGTTTCCTTAATTTAAACTACATAATATGACATTTTAAAAATTATAATTTACTTTGTTTTTATAAAAAATATATGTACCACAAAAACCATGCACTCTTAGGGCTTGATTGATATGTGGTGAATGAAGGGGAGGGAAATGGACGAGAAAGGGATCAATTGTTTTGTTGGACAAAGTGATGCCAAAGGAATGGGAATGGAGGAGAAATGGCCAGTGTATTTCAACGACTTCTCTCCCATTCCCCCCGCCCCCACCCCAAAGAGTGAGAGTGAAGACAAGGTAAAGGAAAAAAAGTTGAAGAGAAATATATTAGAAAGCTTAGAGACAAATATAAAATATGGGAGAGAAAATATAATTATTATGGTAAAAACCATCACTATAGATCATAATTAATGCGAACAGAGAAGTAGTACCTTATGTATGTACTATGCCACTAGGAGGGACCTATAAAATGTTAAATAAGTATTTGATAACTTTTAAAAAATTCTTTTGTGAAATTTAAAAAAATAAGAAGAAACTAAAATAAATTTTAATACATAAATTAGAAGGAAACTTCAAATTTTAAACTTTTTGTTAAAAATGTTGGAAGTTTGATATTATTATACAAATATGAAGAATAAAAAGGCAAATAATTGAAGAAAATGTGGTGGACTATGTTGGAAGTACTTACATACATGTAGAAAAAGTTTTTTGTAGATAGGGGTGGGCATCGTTCGGTTTGGTTCAGTTTACCATTAGACTGCAAATCAAACCATATATATCGATTTGTGATTTTTTCAAACTAAACCAAACAATTAACTATTCCAAAACCAAACCAACAGAAATGTTGATTTTTGATTTGGTTTGATTTAGTTCAGTTTCAAAATGTTATATGAGAAATAATAAATCTTTGTAATATGCTTTTAATGAACAAATTAATCAATTTATCATCATATTAATCAAGACATCTATCATGATAAACAAACTTCATATTTAAAAAAATAATAAAAATAGGTAATATAAGAATACTTATATAAACTATTAGTAGACAATGTCCATGTAACATCCCTGACCTGGGTTATGAATTAACCCTAGGTGTTTTGCCTAAGAAATGTAATTAAATCCTTGTGATTATCTTTTGGCATGTAATTAAGTTCCTAAGGAACATACATTTTCATTTCTGTTCTTTTTAAACAATTATTGTAGTATTGTTTGGTAATACAGGGACCTATGTGCAAATTACCCAATTAGAGAGGTTAACTTGCAAATAACACAGGTTAAGATGTTCCTCTAATAAAGAGACATCATATGAAGGAATATGAGGAGGTATGATGGATTTCCCAAGTTTGGGCACCAAGGTGCAGCTTGTGGAGCAATCCTTGTGCTTAAACCCTAATTTTGGTGTAAAAGGCAATTTACCCAAAATGTGGGGCTGAAACTTGTACTATACACTTTCTAGAATATCTTTTATGACTCTTGACATCATTTAGAGAAGAAAGGATGAGAGGGGAACTTCTATTAAATAATTGGATAAGAAGGATGACCTTTGTAGTGAAAACACCTAGTATGAGTAAGAAGACCCTTCATATATATATACCTTAGTGTGCATATTGGTTTTCTTTACCCTTAGATCTTGAGTTTTGATGGGCTTTGATTAAGTTTTGATATCTTGAACGTGCCTTAGAAATAAGGAGGGACTTGGATGAGAATTTCATGCTTTAAGAGGTCCTTATGGTGAAAATCAGCCTAAACTATATAAGCACCATTCTTTCCAAACCAAGCAAACGTTTTCCTTCACTTCCTCACTTCTTATCTTTCTCAACCGGCCAAAGCAAAGCTCAGGAGCTCAAGGGGACGACCAACCTGTTCTAGGTAAGAGAACACCACCTTCTAGCTTGGATTCATGGAGGAAATCGTATTACAAGGTTGAATTGCTAGTTTTCTTACTTAGGTTCCTTGTTCTAGCCGACCATCCCCATCTTTTTCTTGAAGAATTGACCTTGGCCGACCTGTGGAGCTCAAGACTCCATTAAAGGCTTGAAGCTTGGAAGCTTGGAAGCTCTAGGAACCACATTTTAGGCGGGTTTTATAACTCTAACTCTTAACTTTGTTATGCATATCTTTGTTCTTGTTTTCTATGATTAGTTCTTCTTCTACCTCCCTTCTTCCTTGCTCTTTTGCAAGCAAAACGGTGGAGGAACAGACCTGAACAGAGGTTGAGGATGATGGGCGTGGATTCCTAGGTCACTTTATGAAACAACCTTGGACCCTTTTGGTCCAAATGGGTGCAACTCGTTTAAGGTCAAACGGGTTCAACCCGTTTGATCTCAAACGATCCTGGAAGATCGTTTGGATCAAAACGACCCCAAGACCATTTCATAGGGTTGACCAAGGTACGACTGTTTGAGGGTCTGTTCATAATGTATTGAATTTCTTTCCTACAAAGAATTATAATCTAATTCCTAACCAATTGAGAGTTGAAGGCACTTCAACACCCTAACCCTAATCGGGTTGAAATTGCTGATTTTAATTATAGATCTTGTTGAGTTTTGGGTTGGAGGATACAAACGGGTTAAAACCCATTTGGGGTTCACCCAAACGGTCTCACACTCGTTTAGTGACACCCCAAGACCGTTTGGAGGTCTAGGGTTAAGGAAAATTGATCCATTGTAGGTCCAATTTCAATAGGTTGAAGAATTGATAAAAGTGCTGATTTTAGACCTAATTAGGGTTCAATCCTAATCAAATCAACTTAGATTTTGGTCAAACTTTGGGAAAACGGTCTCAAGACCGTTTGGAGGTCATCCAAACGATCTCAAGACCGTTTGGGCCAAGTTTGGGCCCAATTGGAGTTCAATTGATGGGTTCAATTACAATTTGTTTCACATTGTTGAGAATTGATGATTAGCCGATTGGAAACCCTAATTGAGTTAGACTTAACCCTAATTGGCTTTCAATTAAGGGTCAATTTGGAGTCCAATTGATTGAGGCCCATCCTAATTGACTCAATTTGTAAGTGGTTAACATGGCTTTGGCCAATTAAAGGCTTCAACATCGGAAACCCTATTCAAACATAACCTATGTGTCACCTTTTATGTTCATGCGGTTTGGACCCAAGTAAGTTCACACTCGTTTGAGTCCAAACCAGTTCACACTCGTTTAAGTCCAAAAGAGTCTACACTCATTTGATATCAAATGGATTCACACTCGTTTGATCTCAAACGGGTTCACACTCGTTTGATCTCAAACGGGTTCACACTCGTTTGATCTCAAGTGGGTTCACACCCATTTAAGATCAAGGGGGTCCACACTCATTTAAAGGCCCAAATGGGTTCTAGGTCGTTTGAGGTTAAATGATTTCAAGGTCATTTAAGAATCAAATGGGTTGAAGGTTGAAGATCGAACCCTAAACCAATTGAAGATTTTCAAGGTTGATTATACTTAATCACTTGAAGGTGTAAATGGTTCAATGATGATTTAATCTAAACCATAATGGTAACTTAAGATATTAAGGGACTAAGTGATTAATGAATTGACCCATGAGGATGATCAATGGGTAATTTACCAAAATGCCCCTGAGAGGTTTAATTGAGTTATACCTTGTTCTAATCAAACCTGAATCACTTGATAGTGGTGATTTGGTTTATGTAGATCAAAGGGGACTTAACCTAACCTAATATAAGTGGTGTAGTCACCATCTACTAGTGAGAGGAGAGAGAAAGTACCATTTATGGTGGAAACTCAAGTAAAATACCTTCAATATACATGAATGTGCATGATTAGGGTATGATCCACTTATGAGAGATCATGGAAACCCTAATTATGGTAATTGGTGAATCTTGATCTTATCTGAGGGCTTTAATGATGATGTTTCTCATGCATGGTGATGTAATGAGATTAATTCACCATGAGGTGAATAGTAAACCCTAATTCTAGGGTGATGACATATATTGTGAATAGTAAACCCTAATTGATGAAAATCATGGAATCTAACCCTTGTAAGTATATAAGGGTACAACTCTTGATATGAACTGCTTACTATTATCAATTGAATTAACCATGCAGGTTTCTATACATGATGGTGATCATATCCAGGTAAGGATTATGATTTCATATTCATTGGAAGCATGTTATTAGCTTTATGAATAATGACATATGTTGATGCCTAGTAAGTGGCATCTTATGAGAATGATAGGCTGTAAGAGCCATGAATATCATCAAGGTCATGCTTGTCAAATGACTTGTGATTGGACGATTGATAAATGATAATTGATGTGAGTTAGACTTGATACATTTAGTATTCTACTTTCATGGCTTCTATGCTAATAATTAATGTTTGAAAACATGTATGATGCTAAAAGAATACTGAAATGTACCTAATAACCAAGTTTAATCATATCATGTAGAGCCCTGATCATAGATCCATCATTTTCAGAGTTTAAATGATGGTGAAATAGGTTTTCCTAAGGGAACTCCTGGATCACATACTTTAGAGTATGTGGGGGAATATGGATGTGTATATCCTTACATCCTAGTGTAGGAGTTGATGTTGATGTATCTTAACCCATCAACCCTTCACTATATGTTTATACCAGGATGATGTAACACTATTCTTCCAAGGGAATCTTTTATACTGCATCGATGAGAGATAAACATGAAATCTTTCGATGGCGAAGAGAGTGTAGAATGCCACTGTGACTCTAATAGCGAAGTACCAGAATACCCTGGTAAGCTATATTAGCAGGGACACTAGATGTCATGCATGTTTATCCTCATTCTGACTGAGGTAGTTGAAGGTCATGAGAATCCGGCTCTTTCGATGACCTAGTATGATACCGATGCGACTTACTAGTGATCGGTTGGAGCATGAGCGGTATACCTCATCTCCGCAGGGCATAATGATGTTTGTAAAACATAATCAATCGCATAGCATAACTGCTTAGGTTGAACTACGAGGAACATTGATTGATATTACATTGCTTGTTTCTAATATCCTGTTCAAGCATTAGTATACGTGTTCTTCATATTCCTTAAATAAAGATGAGTATTTGTTATCAGGCCTGCTGTGAGTAACCTAAATTACCTGCTCATGATATTCCTTTGATTGCTTTTAACAAAGTTTCTGGCGGAGAGTTATAACCCTCGCTGGGACAATTATTTAAAATTGTCTCACCCCGTAGATTTCTACCTTTAGGTGGATGTCGAGGTCGAAGGAACCGATCTGCAGGTGGACATCATCAACAACAGCAAATTCCGGAGCAACAGTGACTTCAGGTGGAAACACTGTGCTGTCTAGTCTTGTAGTCAGAATAGTCTTATGTCGTCTCTGTACACTCAGGTCCTAGTAGTTTGTTGATCTGAGAATTTTGAAATCTTGAGATTTTGTATCATGACGTATATAATCACTCGAGAAGTGATTTATCAGAGATGTAAACAGTTCATCTTACTTTTATAAAAGGAGTTTCAGGTTTTTAAGATCTCATTTTCGAAAAGTTTTAATATCTCGTGATTTTCGTATTCCGTTGTTAATCGAATCGCTTCCGCTATGTTTATCTTGTGTTTTGGAGATCAGAGCCCACAATTAGTGGTATCAGAGTGCTAGGTTCGCTGAGTCTACAGAGACATAGGACTTAGAGTGTCAAGTCTATCCTTAGTACTTCTTTCTTATCTAATAGAGTCTTCTGCTCCTCAGGAGAAGAAGATAATTAAGGATGTCTGGACCACAGGAGGAGTATGAGGCCGAAAGTAGTGTTGTTGCGCCTCGAGAAGGTGCAAGGAACCTAGAAATAGAGCAACCTGTACCTGAGCCACCTGTGGAGCCACCTCGGTTTGACCCAGCTGACATGGGAAACCCAGCTGTTCAAACTATGTTTGGGCAGTTTATGATTGCCATGACACATATCACTGACAGGATGCCCATGCCTGCACCTAGGGCACCTGTCCAGTCTGAGGGTCAAGGTATCGGTAAAACGTTCGAGCGACTTCGTCGGGTCGGAGCAACTGAATATTTTGGAACAGCTGACCCTGTTGATGCTGATATGTGGTTAACTGAGTTGGATAAAGCTTTCAGAATCCTTAACATCCCCGAAGGTGAGAAGGTTAGACATGCTGTCTATCTTCTCAAAGGTAGTGCTGGTCACTGGTGGACCATGGAAGAGCAGAAGAGGCCTGGAATAGAGATCTTGTGGGAAGACTTTCGTCGGGAATTTATCCGTAGATATTTTCCAAAGACCTTCCTAGACGAGAAGATCTCTCAGTTTGAGAGACTGAGACAGGGTATGATGAACATTAGCGAGTATGAGGCTAAGGTCATGGAGTTGTTGCGATTTTGTCTGCATATGGCTACCACAGATGAAGAAAGGATTAGGAGGTTTGAGAAGGGTTTGAATGCCGACATGACTACTCCCGTGTCTGCACTAGAAAACCGGGAGAGATTCTCTACCTTTGTTGAGTCAGTCCGAAGGATAGAGAGATCCATAGATGAGAAAAGACAAACCCAAAAGAGATATCCACAGTTCCAGGGATCTTCATCTAGAGACTTTAAGAAGCCTAGATTCTCTGCACCTACACCTCCACCACCCAGATCGAGTTTTCAGACTCAGTGGACCCCAAGTAGAGGTAGAGGACGAGGTTTACCGCCACGAGAGACTCACAGTTCAGCATCAATATCGGTCACAGGACCGCCAAGACCACAACAACTGGAGAGAAGTTGCTATAACTGTGGGAAGGTGGGACATTTGATGAATGACTGTAGGTCTAGGCATGTCAGTGTGACACAGCCTCTGAGGCAGGATCAACAGGGATCACAGAGAAGGCAGTCTCAAGGAGAAGCTAGAGGATGTGGGCAAGCATCTCAGGCTGGATCGTCAGCACCAACTCAACCTCAGGCGACAACAAGGTTCTATGCTATGAACCCACCAGAAGCAGTAGTCAATCCACGGGTTGTGGCAGGTCAGATGGAACTTTTATATTCTGATATGTCTAAATCTTGTGTGGTATCTGTTTTGATTGACCTGGGTGCTACACACTCCTTTGTCACTCGAAGAGTGATTCGTAACTGCAATATGACAGTTAGACATAGGGCAGATAGCTTGTTGCTTGAAACTCCATTGAGAGGATCTGCTGTTTTGCAAGAGGTATGCTCTCCCTGCATCCTCTTCTTTTCTGATCATCGCATTCAAGTGGATCTTATACCACTTGATATGCAAGGATTTGATATAATCCTGGGGATGGATACCTTGGAAAGGTATAGAGTTGTCTTGGGTTATAAATCCAAGCAGGCTGTGTTTGCTGATGAGAGCAACACATGGATCTTTTAAGGAGAGAGAAAGATTCTACCCACCTGTCTTATGTCTGCCATGGTTGCTGATAAGCTAATGAGGCAAGGATGTTATGCATTCTTGGCCCATGTGATAGATACCACCATGAAGAGTCCTAACCTTGCTGAAGTTCCTATAGTCAGGGAATTTGAAGATGTATTTCCTGAAGAACTTCCAGGTATGCCACCGCCTCGGGAAATTGATTTTGAAATCAATTTGATCCCAGATACCCAACCTATAGCACAAACACCATATAGGATGGCACCTGCTGAGATGGCAGAACTCAAGAAACAGCTTCAAGAGTTTCTTGAGAAAGGTTTTATCCGACCGAGTACTTCACCTTGGGGTGCTCCGGTTTTGTTTGTTAAAAATAAAGATGGATCAATTATAGACAATTAAATAAAGTAACAATAAAGAATAAGTACCCTTTGCCGAGGATTGATGATCTCTTTGACCAGTTGCGTGGTGCAACCATCTTCTCAAAGATAGACTTGAGGTCTGGATATCATCAACTCCGTATTAAGGATAGTGACATATCCAAGTCTACCTTCAGAACAAGGTATGGTCACTATGAGTTCACAGTTATGTCGTTTGGACTAACTAATGCACCGGCTGCATTTATGGAACTTATGAATAGAATCTTCCGACCTTTCCTCGATCAGTGTGTTGTTGTCTTCATAGATGACATTCTGATCTATAGTAGAGATGCACATCAGCATGAACAACATCTT
Source organism: Alisma plantago-aquatica (assembly GCA_963693085.1). Taxonomy (NCBI): domain Eukaryota; kingdom Viridiplantae; phylum Streptophyta; class Magnoliopsida; order Alismatales; family Alismataceae; genus Alisma; species Alisma plantago-aquatica. Next base: position 1,104,302,306 of record OY856412.1, read on the forward strand.
CGTCAAGCTCTAACTTTGCTAAGAGAACATAAGCTATACGCTAAGTTTAGCAAGTGTGAGTTTTGGTTGCCAGAAGTATCTTTCCTTGGTCATGTGGTATCTGCCTCGGGTATTCGTGTTGACCCTAAAAAGGTAGAATCTGTTCTATAGTGGGAACAACCAAAAACACCGACGGAGATTCGAAGTTTCCTAGGGTTAGCTGGCTACTACCAAAGGTTCATTAAGAACTTCAGTTCTATAGCCTTACCCTTGACTAGGTTAACCCGAAAGGATATTCCTTTTGTCTGGAGTGATAAGTGCCAGCAATCTTTTCAGTTGCTGAAGGAGAGGTTGACAAGTGCACCTGTGCTTGTGCTACCTGAGCAAGGCAAAGGATACATAATTTTCTGCGATGCCTCTAAGAATGGACTCGGGTGTGTGTTGATGCAGGATAAACAAGTGATTTCTTTTGCTTCCCGACAGCTTAAGAAACATGAAGAGAATTATCCGACACACGATCTGGAGTTAGCTGTTGTGGTTCATGCCTTGAAGATCTGGAGACATTATCTCTACGGAGAGACATTCCAGATTTTCACAGATCACAAGAACCTTAAGTATATCTTTTCTCAGCATGAACTTAACATGAGGCAACGTCGCTGGATGGAGTTAATCAAGGACTACGATTGTACAATAGATTACCATCCAGGAAAGGACAATGTAGTTGCAGATGCCTTGAGTAGGAAATCAGCAACATCATCCTCTGATAGGACATAATTAAACTCTTTAGTATGCCCTAGGAGAGATATGCTTATCTCCTTAAGGCAAGACAATGTACAGATGAAGGTGTCATGGATTGTCGGGTTGTTGGCTGAGATGCATATCCAACCCACCCTAAGAGAGTAGATTAAGGAGGCACATCAAGTTGATGTTGCAGTTCAGCATATCAGATCTGAGTATGGTGATGAGAAGTGAGAAGGTTTTCATGAATCAGATGATCAAGTGGCATGCTATCATGGGAGGATGATAGTACCAGATGTAGATAACCTGAGGAAGTTAGTCATGGAGGAAGCTCATTCTTCAATGTATGCTATGCATCCAGGAAGCACCAAGATGTATCGAAACTTGAAGGATATGTATTGGTGGCCTGGGATGAAGAAGGACGTAGCTGAGTTTGTTCTGAGGTGTCCAGTGTGTCAACAAGTTAAAGCTGAACACCAGAAGCCTGTAGGAACAATGCAACCTTTACCCATACCAAAGTGGAAGTGGGATCATGTAACCATGGACTTTGTTGTTGGTCTACCTAGAACAAACAAAGGACATGATTCCATTTGGGTAATTGTTGATAGGTTGACTAAGACAGCACATTTCTTACCTGTCAAAACAACCTATTCTGCTGAAAGGTTATCCCAGTTATATGTTCAAGAGATAGTGTGTTTGCACGAAGTTTCTGTCACCATAGTTTCTGACAGAGGTCCTCAGTTCACAAGTCGTTTTTGGGAACAACTACATAGAGCACTAGGCACCCAGTTAAGGTTTAGTACAGCCTTTCATCCACAGACAGATGGACAGTCAGAAAGGACTATACAGACCTTAGAAGATCTGTTGAGAGCATGTGTTCTCCAGTTCACAGGAAGTTGGGATCTGCACCTAAGCTTGATAGAGTTTGCCTATAACAATAGCTATCAACATAGTATTGATATGGCACCTTATGAAGCCTTGTATGGAAGACGTTGTAGATCACCCTTATGTTGGTATGAGACTGGTGAACATCAATTGTTAGGTCCTGATCTTGTACAGCAGACTACGGAAAAGTTTAAAGTAATACAACAACATATTAAGACTGCACAAGATAGGCAAAAATCTTATGCTGACAAGCGTCGTAGACCGTTGGAGTTCCAGGTTGGAGACAGAGTATATCTCAAGGTCTCGCCTTGGAAAGGAGTCCTTCGCTTTGGAAGGAAAGGGAAGTTAGCTCCTAGATTTATAGGGCCTTATCCAATCATTGAACGAGTTGGAAAGGTAGCCTATAGACTAGAGTTACCACCAGAATTACAAAAACTACACCCTGTGTTTCACATTTCTATGTTAAGGAAATGTCATCCCGATACCGAGTCAGTTCTACAACCTATGGTAGTAGAATTGAATGAAGATATAACTTATGAGGAAGGACTGGTGTCAATCCATGATAACAGAATTAAAAAGCTAAAGAAGAAAGAGATAAGTCTTGTAAAAGTTCTCTGGAATCACCGTGGTGTTGAAGAAGCCACTTGGGAACTAGAGGAAGAAATGAGAAGGAAATATCCTACTTTTTTCTCTTAATACGTTTTATCGATTTCGAGGATGAAATCCTTGTAAGGGGTGGATAATTTATAACATCCATGACCTGGGTTATGAATTAACCCTAGGTGTTTTGCCTAAGAAATGTAATTAAATCCTTGTGATTATCTTTTGGCATGTAATTAAGTTCCTAAGGAACATACATTTTCATTTATGTTCTTTTTAAACAATGATTGTAGTATTGTTTGGTAATACAGAGACCTATGTGCAAATTACCCAATTAGAGGGGTTAACTTGCAAATAACACAGGTTAAGATGTTCCTCTAATAAATAGACATCATATGAAGGAATATGATGAGGTATGATGGATTTCCCAAGTTTGGGCACCAAGGTGCAGCTTGTGGAGCAATCCTTGTGCTTAAACCCTAATTTTGGTGTAAAGGGAAATTTACCCAAAATGTGGGGTGCAACTTGTGCTATACACTTTCTAGAATATCTTTTATGACTCTTGACATCATTTAGAGAAGAAAGTATGAGAGGGGAACTTCTATTAAATAATTGGATAAGAAGGATGACCTTTGTAGTGAAAACACCTAGTATGAGTAAGAAGACCCTTCATATATATATACCTTAGTGTGCATATTGGTTTTCTTTACCCTTAGATCTTGAGTTTTGATGGGCTTTGATTAAGTTTTGATATGTTGAACGTGCCTTAGAAATAAGGAGGGACTTGGATGAGAATTTCATGCTTTAAGAGGTCCTTATGGTGAAAATCAGCCTAAACTATATAAGCACCTTTCTTTCCAAACCAAACAAACGTTTTCCTTCACTTCCTCACTTCTTATCTTTCTCAACCGGCCAAAGCAAAGCTCAGGAGCTCAAGGGGACGACCAACCTGTTCTAGGTAAGAGAACACCACCTTCTAGCTTGGATTCATGGAGGAAATCGTATTACAAGGTTGAATTGCTAGTTTTCTTACTTAGGTTCCTTGTTCTAGCCGACCATCCCCATCTTTTGCTTGAAGAATTGACCTTGGCCGACCTGTGGAGCTCAAGACGCCATTAAAGGCTTGAAGCTTGGAAGCTTGGAAGCTCTAGGAACCCCGTTTGAGGCGGGTTTTATAACTCTAACTCTTAACTTTGTTATGCATATCTTTGTTCTTGTTTTCTATGATTAGTTCTTCTTCTACCTCCCTTCTTCCTTGCTCTTTTGCAAGCAAAACGGTGGAGGAACCGACCTGAACAGAGGTTGAGGATGATGGGCGTGGATTCCTAGGTCACTTTATGAAACGACCTTGGACCCTTTTGGTCCAAACGGGTGCAACTCGTTTAAGGTCAAACGGGTTCAACCCGTTTGATCTCAAACGATCCTGCAAGATCGTTTGGATCAAAACGACCCCAAGACCTTTTCATAGGGTTGACCAAGGTACGACCATTTTAGGGTCTGTTCATAATGTATTGGATTTATTTCCTACAAATAATTATAATCTAATTCCTAACCAATTGAGAGTTGAAGGCACTTCAACACCCTAACCCTAATCGGGTTGAAATTGCTGATTTTAATTATAGATCTTGTTGAGTTTTGGGTTGGAGAATCCAAACGGGTTCAAACCCATTTGGGGTTCACCCAAACGGTCTCACACTCATTTAGTGACACCCCAAGACCGTTTGGAGGTCTAGGGTTAAGGAAAATTGATCCATTGTAGGTCCAATTTCAATAGGTTGAAGAATTGATAAAAGTGCTGATTTTAGACCTAATTAGGGTTCAATCCTAATCAAATCAACTTAGATTTTGGTCAAACTTTGGGCAAACGGTCTCAAGACTGTTTGGAGGTCATCCAAACGATCTCAATACCGTTTGGGCCAAGTTTGGGCCCAATTGGAGTTCAATTGATGGGTTCAATTACAATTTGTTTCACATTGTTTAGAATTGATGATTAGCCGATTGCAAACCCTAATTGAATTAGACTTAACCCTAATTGGCTTTTAATTAAGGGTCAATTTGGAGTCCAATTGATTGAGGCTCATCCTAATTGACTCAATCTGTAAGTGGTTAACATGGCTTTGGCCAATTAAAGGCTTCAACATAGGAAACCCTATTCAAACATAACTTATGTGTCACCTTTTATGTTCATGCGGTTTGGACCCAAGTAAGTTCACACTCGTTTGAGTCCAAATGAGTTCACACTCTTTTAATTCCAAACGAGTCGACACTCGTTTGATCTCAAACGGGTTCACACTCGTTTGATCTCAAACGGGTTCACACTCGTTTGATCTCAAACGGGTTCACACTCGTTTGATCTCAAGTGGGTTCACACCCGTTTAAGATCAAGGGGGTCCACACTCGTTTAAAGGCCCAAATGGGTTCTAGGTCGTTTGAGGTTAAACGAGTTCAAGGTCATTTAAGAATCAAATGGGTTGAAGGTTGAAGATCAAACCCTAAACCAATTGAAGATTTTCAAGGTTGATTATACTTAATCACTTGAAGGTGTAAATGGTTCAATGATGATCTAATCTAAACCATAATGGTAACTTAAGATATTAAGGGACTAAGTGATTAATGAATTGACCCATGAGGATGATTAATGGGTAATTTTCCAAAATGCCCCTGAAAGGTTTAGTTGAGTTATACCCTATTCTAATCAAACCTGAATCACTTGATAGTGGTGATTTGGGTTATGTAGATCAAAGGGGACTTAACCTAACCTAATCTAAGTGGTGTAGTCACCATCTACTAGTGAGAGGAGAGAGAAAGTACCATTTATGGTGGAAACTCAAGTAAAATACCTTCAATATACATGAATGTGCATGATTAGGGTATGATCCACTTATGAGAGATCATGGAAACCCTAATTATGGTAATTGGTGAATCTTGATCTTATCTGAGGGCTTTAATGATGATGTTTCTCATGCATGGTGATGTAATGAGATTAATTCACCATGAGGTGAATAGTAAACCCTAATTCCAGGGTGATGACATATATTGTGAATAGTAAACCCTAATTGATAAAAATCAGGGAATCTAACCCTTATAAAAATATAAGGGTACAACTCTTGATATGAACTGCTTACTATTATCAATTGAATTAACCATGCAGGTTTCTATACATGATGGTGATCATATCCAGGTAAGGATTATGATTTCATATTCATTGGAAGCATGTTATTAGCTTTATGAATAATGACATATGTTGATGCCTAGTAAGTGGCATCTTATGAGAATGATAGGCTGTAAGAGCCATGAATATCATCAAGGTCATGCTTGTCAAATGACTTGTGATTGGACGATTGAGAAATGATAATTGATGTGAGTTAGACTTGATACATTTAGTATTCTACTTTCATAGCTGCTATGCTAATAATTAATGTTTCAAAACATGTATGATGCTAAAAGAATACTGAAATGTACCTAATAACCAAGTTTAATCATATCATGTAGAGCCCTGATCATAGATCCATCATTGTCAGAGTTTAAATGATGGTGAAACAGGTTTTCCTAAGGGAACTCCTGGATCACATACTTTAGAGTATGTGGGGGAATATGGATGTGTATATCCTTACATCCTAGTGTAGGAGTTGATGTTGATGTATCTTAACCCATCAACCCTTCACTATATGTTTATACCGGGATGATGTAACACTATTCTTCCAAGGGAATCTTTTATACCGCATCCATGAGAGATAAACATGAAATCTTTTGATAGCGAAGAGAGTGCAGAATGCCACTGTGACTCTAATAGCGAAGTACCAGAATACCCTGGTAAGCTATATTAGCAGGGACACTAGATGTCTTGCATGTTTATCCTCATTCTGACTGAGGTAGTTGAAGGTCATGAGAATCCGACTCTTTCGATGACCTAGTATGATACCGATGCGACTTACTAGTGATCGGTTGGAGCATGAGCGGTATACCTCAACTCCGCAGGGCATAATGATGTTTGTAAAACATAATCAATCGTGTAGCATAACTGCTTAGGTTGAACTACGAGGAACATTGATTGATATTACATTGCTTGTTTCTAATATCCTGTTCAAGCATTAGTATACGTGTTCTTCATATTCCTTAAATAAAGATGAGTATTTGTTATTAGGCCTGCTGTGAGTAACCTAAATTACCTTCTCATGATATTCCTTTGATTTCTTTTAACAAAGTTTCTGGCGGAGAGTTATAACTCTCGTTGGGACAATTATTTAAAATTGTCTCACCCCATAGATTTCTACCTTTAGGTGGACGTCGAGGTCGAAGGAACCGATCTGCAGGTGGACATTAGCAACAACAGAAAATTCCGGAGCAGTAGTGACTTCAGGTGGAAACACTGTGCTGTCTAGTCTTGTAGTCAGAATAGTCTTATGTCGTCTTTGTACACTCAGGTCCTAGTAGTTTGTTGATCTAAGAATTTTGAAATCTTGAGATTTTGTATCATGACGTATATAATCACTCGAGAAGTGATTTATCAGAGATGTAAACAGTTCATCTTATTTTTATAAAAGGAGTTTCAGGTTTTTAAGATCTCGTTTTCGAAAAGTTTTAATTTCTCGTGATTTTCGTATTCCGCTGTTAATAGAATCGCTTCCGCTATGTTTATCTTGTGTTTTGGATATCAGAGCCCACATTCCAACTATCTCAAAATAAGAATACCTTATACCACATAGTTTAATGTTTTATAAATTATTTTAATTTATTTAACATTTGCTTACCACAATTACATACACAAACTTAAGGAGTATAGAAAACTTAGTTTAGATAAATATTCATCCCAATATATGTATATATATAAATGATATATATATGTGTATATGTATATATATACTATATATATATATATATATATATATATATATATATATATATATATATATATATATATATATATATATATATATATATATATATATATATATATATTGGTTTGGTTAAACTGCACCCTCAAACTAATCTGAAGCATTACTTAATAGATTGAAATTTTTTGGAACAAAACCAAATCACCCATGTAAAATCCAACTAAAATGGTTGGTTTGGTTAAGTTTGGTTGAGTTCATTAGTTTGGTTCGATTTTCTGTCCAATCCTAGTTGTAAATATAAAAATATGAAGGAAACTACTTCTATAACCACAACGAATACAAGAAAAAACTCATATATCAAAATTTATATAAAATGGTCTCTTCTATGACACTTCCAACACATAACAAACAAGAATCATATGTTATTTTCATCTACATCTTATAATTTTATTTTTAGACTTAAATGTTTTGTCATCTACAAAATATTGATAATCTTATTTATTATTCGTGCCTCTGTAATTTTATTTTTGTAAAACAATATATGTGAATAAATATCTGATTATAATTATCATATGTAAAAGTATTTTTATATCACCAACGTTGAACGCCACTTCAAATTTTTTTCGCGAAAATTATATTATTTTTCATATTTTTCATCTCCTCCTCTCCCATGTTAACCAAACATACTAACATAAGTGTCCCTTCTCTTTCCTTCCCCTCACCTCTCCTTCATTCATCATATACCAAGCATTGTGTATGTCTTAGTTCATTCCGCTATCTATTGACCTTATAGCTTTTTTGAAAGAACATACGTACTTTGATGAGACGTACTAGCCGAGTCCATTAGAGAAATACCATGTACACATGCAAGTAACAAAATCACACGATTTTATAGTATATGTATCACTCAATATATATAGGCTTCATAAATTATTTATCAAAGCATGTAATTCTAATAATGTGGGGTTAGTTCTTTTGGACATATATTGATACGGGCTAGAACAATCAACAGGTTAATCATTTAGGTTAATCCTTTAATGATACATATATTAATTAGATAACTCAACCATTTTCATCGGTACTATTTTTCAGAATCTTCATAATATATATTTAGTATTATTGGAATATCATTCATTGTTGTAAAATTTACTCATAATTTAATCATTCTATAGTGATGATAGTATAATGACCATCTTATTAGGAAATTCTTGTGAGCTTATAATAGCGAAGGACTAGATGAATATCAAGCATAGTGATGGCACGACAAGGGCTACAGTCGGCAGCATACACTCTAAATATATAATGTCTCTACAATGTGGAGAAAATATTTATTCAATCAATATGTGCCATTATTAGGGTTGGTTTGGTAGGGTGTACTCGGAGTGAGGAGTGATTTTGAAAATAAAGTATTCAGATAAAAGGATTTTACGATGCAGACAACTGGTTTGGTAGGATGTTGGATGAACATACAGTTTTCATATTCATTGATTTAATAGAGTGTCGTTGGCAGCTGGAAAAGGTAAATTGAAAACCGATTTATACAACAGCTACTGCCAGCCTGTAGAACCGCACCCGACCACCCCCTTTCGGGAGTGGTGCAGATTCCAGATTTTCTGGCCGAACCTGGTGTCCGGGGTGAGTTATAAAACAACGTTTTCATTTTCCTATCAACCAACCAAATGAAAATCAGACCTAAACTCCTGGAATTCAAAAGTAGTGATCAACTCTTACTATCCTACCAAATGGGCCCTTAACATTATAGTTATCATCCGTCATGTCTTAGGAAACACATGCATGACTCGTAATCTCATATACAAGCACACATACCTTAATATGAGTCCAACAGGACGCGGGCCATTCGCCTGCCCATCATCTTTTTAACTGAACCAGCCCAACAAATTTTGGACAGACCTTTCACTCAGAGTTTAGTCCGCCATGCACAAGCACTCGGCACAGAACACCTCAAACACAATCCAGTACACAACAGAATAACATAACAAGTTAACAACACATTTTAATGAAAAATAACAAATCTATGGGTTGGTTAGCGAAAATTCATGCCCATATAAATAAGAGGGAGTAAATTGTGTTTTTTTCCAGCCATCAGTATGTGTGCCTTATACCTTCATCCTTACCCAATACACAGCTGCCAGCCTGCTTTCCATACCGTCTTTCTATCTATTGATTGTCTAGCCTTTTTTAATGAAGACACATATACGATGAAGAGGCGGACCAGCTAATACCTCTAACACAAATATAATGTTATAGGTAACAAACTATAAATACATGGCACATAAATGTTTTGATGTGCGTTGCTAATCAACATGTGGGGCTAGTTCTTTTTTCAATAAATGGATACGGTTTAAAACAACATAGTCAGATGGGACTGGTTAAAAATGTGTGTTTTTGTGATACATTAATTAAACCAATGTGAGCCATGTCAATGACTATAGTTTTTTAGACTGTCATGATATATTGACCATTAATAGAATGCTATTCATTGTTGCAAAGTTTATCCAAAATATAATAATGATTTAGTGATGATAATACACTTACCATTTTATAGGCAATTGTATTACATGCTTAGAAGAACAAAGGACTTAACTGATATTAAACATAGTGACGGCACGGCAGAGGCTACAGTTAGACAATATACACTTTGCACACATACTATCCTTGCAAAATAGAAATTTTTATTATTCAAATAATAAGTGACAACACAGTACCTATCTTGTTATTATCATCGTCATGCCTTTGGAATCATAGGCAAACCTCAACTAGAAACACAAGCACACAAACCTTAATGAGAATTTAATGAATCAAACAGGCTTCCGGTGGCTTCCGGCCCATCTTGATAATTGAACTAGCGCACAAGATATTAGACGAACCTTTCACCCAATGTCCACGTCCAAGCACATACAGGTTGCACAACGCCATACCAGATAATATAACATTAAACACTTTATATATAACAATTTGGAGCATACGGATGTCACAGAAAAATATAAAAAAAAAACTTGAGAAAATTATACAACGGTTCATGAATTTCATTGTTTCTGAAATTGAAATGTGCAAATCATTAAAAAGGCTTGAAGTGTAGACCTTATAGAAATAATTTTTGATGATAGATATATGTTGTAATGGCAATAAGTACTACAATTGGAGAGAGAGAAAGAGCAGGGTCCCTCAAAAAAACAAAATCCTCATGCATCAGGTTGCACAAGGTCCGCAAAAAAGATTCTGCTTGACAAAACAATGTGCACAAGGACCGCTAAAAGATTCTGCTTGACAACCCATCAGATCAATCCATGATCAATGGAAGATGCAACTTCAGACACGATTATCTCACTTGACATTGGAGTTGTCTGATTTGCATAAGGATCAAGGGGCTGTACAAAGGGCTGAGGGTAAGGCACATGAAAGATCTTCAGAAAAGCATCAAGCTTGGCTTCCAAGCTAATCATCTTGGTGTCCATATATGCAAACGCTTGCTCTATTCTATTAACCAGAGTTTCTAATTTTTCCAACAACTCTGTGTCATTGTAGGAATCAACTGTTCCAGTCTCAGAAGGAGCTTCTGTATCATCATATGTAGGAGCCATATCTATTTTGACCTCCTCTTTCTCATCATGTTGGGCTTGATCGTTGCAGATGATGTATTCCAGGCCCATTTTGCCAACTATCACGGGACAAACAAAATTTGTGTTATCTTACTAGTCTCTTATTTAGGGATTCTATTAACACATTATATCACACAAGAGAAGAACATGGTCGAAATGCTATCATCATGTGAAGTATAGGCTTCTAATGTAAAATCATGGCATGGGGGATTACACTATACATGTTTCATAGATTCAAGTAAAGACAACATGCAAGATGATCTGACGTTGGGAGTACAAATTTGATAATCAAGTCGTTCGCACTATTAGAAACGCCAACACTAGTATTTGAAAGAAGCAATCATCATCATTTCTTGTGGAGGGTTTCTTCTTACAGTTTAATCAGGCTTTAATGTTTGGGGATCTGAACGTTCGACATAAGTTAATTATATGTATGGCAAAGAACATAAAACCCCATAATGCCACCGAACCTGAGCCTAAATATGATCTCTTTTTGTTACCATAGGGTATCAAGTTTCTGTCGTATTGGTTGATGGATGTGCACACCGAAGTAGAAGGCTCTCACAATTCAGGAAATTTACATTCTTGATGCATAGATCAAAGTTTGGTCACAGACAGATAGATGTTATTCAATGAGAACAGATAATCCCAACTTTTAGAAACTGCTCAATGGCAACTTCTAATCTAACAACATGAAAATAAAATCATACAGAATCCAGAAATCTGTGCAAACATGCTATCGGGTAATAAAAAAATCAGTTATCAAAGACGAAACACCATATATAATCGTCAATGAATTATAAATTAAATTCACGATGAAGCACTGCTTTCTTGATTCCTAACAATGAAACTGCTGTGTAGGTTCAAACTTGAAACACTAAGATAAAGATAAAATACCAGCTAACCTTCAAGGATAAAAACTTGGAATAGATTGATTATAGAACCGGAGGTCTGGAACCGTGCAGGTATGAAGAAGTTTTTCAGAAGTGGTGATATATCGAGGTGGGAGTAAACAACTTGCACTTACTGCCAACTTGCGACGGTGCTGCACTCCTCGCCTTGGCCAAAAGGCACGGGTGGAGTTGGGTGGTGAAGCCGCAAGATGAGAAGGGATGGAAAATAGTGACATCAAGGAGAGTTATGTAATAATGAGGGGAAGTTAAGAGGGTTGATTAGGGATCCGCTACGGCTATGGCTGTCAATGGGGAGGGTATGGGGAGGGTAATGTCTTACCCTTACCCTTACCCTCTTTGGGTAGTGGGTAAGGGTAAGGGTAATTATCCTTCTCAGCAATCTCCTTACCCTCCCCTTACCCTTACCCACTTCTCCATAGGGTAAACGGGAAGGGTAAAGGGTAAGCGGGTAATTTTGATAAATAAGAGTTTTATACACATTGTGTGTTGATTTTTAATAATTTTATAACTAATTTATTGATAACAACATATAAAATATTATATCCAATTCAAAATCATATGTTTCTCCATATAAAGTGAAGTCGATTAACACAATAACAATTTTTTATGCATAAATTATTTTTTTCCTTTGCATAAGTATGCATAACAAATATGTGTTTCGTCAACACCTCATTTTCCGCAAGATATATATGTTTTTCTCTCAACAAGAAAGTATTACAAGCACAACACTAAGTCATTTTCCAATGATAGAATAAAGTATTATGGTTAAACATTTACATACAAACCCCTTTAGAATATATTTTTGTGTAACATTTATATCATGTGCGGGTAAAAGGGTAAAAGGGTATGGATAATGTCTATACCTTACCCTCCCCTTATAGTATAGCGGGGAAACGGGGAATGGGTAAATGGGTAAAGGGTAATACAAATCTCTACCCTTACCCTTACCCTCCAGGGTATGGGTAAGGGTAAACGGATAATGCCCTCCCCATTGACAGCCCTAGCTACGGCAAGGAGGGAGACATGAATTGTCTGTCTTTCTGAGGGGGTGGTAAATTATTACGAAGTGCTACGTTTACTCCGTTTTCCGGAGTTGGGAGTGGATGTTTGGAAACTTTTGGATTGGGAGTGATTGTTTGGAAACTTTGCAGACTTAGTCGAAATTCAATATTATGTTATTTTTCCAACCATGATTTTTTACTATAAATAATTCTCCTACAATATAGTTACTAGTCAACACACATGTGCCATGCAGGTGAAAAATAAATTTAGATGCAATTTTATTGTTATAATTTTAGAGTTTCTTTGTCGTGTGTAAAATCAAATTATGCATTTTCTTCAGTCATGAATTATCACAACAAGAACAAATACATATTTCTCAAGTTGACATCACATTTCATATAAAGCATATAACAATATATAGAGATATAATGTTATTTACTAGCGTACTACACTATTTCATTAGACGATATCTCACAACACTGCTTAGAATCACTTCAAAAACAAAATTTTCAATTATGTTTATGGAATGCATTTTCAGGCTAGAAATTTGGCAGATGACGTCATCATTACATACATCATGATTTTGATTGCGTTCTGCTATGACTTCATCACAATGTATTTAAATTTCAAGATTTTTAGGATTTCAGGGACACTTTATGCACATCTTATTTAATTATAGAAATAATAGTCTTAAAAATAAAGAGAATAATAGAAAGGGGAAGATGAAATAAATTTGAACAAGAGAAAAAAGTTGATAAAATCAATAAAGAATTGCATGTTGTGATATCTTTAAGAAAATGAAAATTCATAGAATTTGGAGAGAAAGATGAAGAGTGAATCATATTTAGTGGGATCATATTTTCAAATTGGGAGAGTTCATGTGATGCTAGTTGGTTGGATATCGTACAAAAGGAAAGAATAAGAAGAGTTTATGTGCTGCAGATAGTGGGGTGTCTTTTAGAAAGGCGACAAATAGTGTGATGGAATAAATAGGATGGATTTTTTAATAGGAGAGTTTAAGGGAGGGCACAGTCGTTCTATTGGATAGGAATTGGTGAGTGTGAGGTGGAAATTATCAAATTACAAGACCTTTTTTAAGAAAATGAGTACATCACCAAAGTTAGAGGTGTAAACGGTACAAGTCTAATCATACCCATACCCATACTCTATTTAATTTAGCGGGTTCAGTTCCGATTCTAGACCCCTATTTTAAAAATCTAAACCTGCACCATATATGTACCCGTAATAATAGCGGTTATACGATGCAGGAGTACGCGGATAAGTAGTTCTCTATGTAACATCATATTATTTAGGTAAAAAAATTTACAAATATGTTTTACATATTATAATACAATGAGATAAGCTATCATGTAGGATGTTAACATGATAGAGTTATATTAAATAATGTAATACCTTTTATATTGAAGATCAGTTGCGCTAATTATTTACATATTTGTAGTCATCGTCATAGTATTTTAATTATGTAGCATATAATTCTACTATTTGATTTTAAGTTTACATATGTTGTTCATGATTGTAATTAGAATAATTAATACTCAATTAGATGACTAGTCTCAACCTTATTATAATGATAGTATGATATAATCTCAAGTATTATATTAGTTAGACTAGTAAAGGATGATACAAATAATATATTATTTACATAGTTATTTACGAATAGAGGGTACACGGGTCTGGGTCTGGATCCAAACATACTCATTAGTGTACTCGCATATATGCGGGTCCAAGGGTATGCGGGTCTATGAGTATGCATATAGAAAAATTTAGACATGTGATAGTTTTTTAAAGGGTTCGTAATTGCGGGTCTGTGAGTCTACCCGTACCAATTTACAGCCCTAACCAAAGTTTGATTAATATTGCAAAACAAGTTTTAAAATAGAAAGGCAGAACATGGAGAGAATATGGTAGTGGTGGAGCGATGAAAATATATAAAGGGAAGAAGACATAATTCCATGTATTGATTTTTATTTGCAATGAGAAAAGGTAGAGAGAACAATTATTGTAAGGTTGTTGGGCTAGATAGAGGTTTGGACAGATGTGGTTCATGTTGACATAGTTTTAAGGAATGAAGGAGAAAATAGGAAAAGAAAAAACAGTAGACAAAAAAGCTAGAATAGAAAGGCAGAGTCAAAGCGGATGCATGTATTTTAAATCATTTCTTTATTTATGGTGAGTATTATTTAAATAAAAATTACAAGGTATCAAATAAAATACAAATATTGGATACGAGTTAGGGTATAGTTAATTGATATAAATAAATAGAAAATTGAGATAGCTATTTGGGGAGTTATTTTAAACATTTAGTCGGGAATGTGCAAGTGGTGAAGAAAACTAATGAGAAGTGTGAGAGAAAACAAATGAGAAGAACAAAAAATGAGAAAAAACATGATAAGAGAGAGAGGTAATTCAAGAGGATGTAATGATAAAATATGACATATTAGGTATTTTCTCATTTATATACAAGTTCCACTCTTATTGTGGTTATATAATTAAATTAAAGGTATGTTTTGAGATACACACACTCTTATCGTGGTTGTATAAGTAAATTAAAGGCATGTTTTGAGATAAACACGTTACAATATGTTCTATACAACCTTATTGATAATGTTTAATGTATTTTTTAATATTTTGTTTTCAAAACTCTACATTTGCTCACCTAAAAATGATTAGATTAATATTTTCACATGTAATTTTGGTTATATTTTTTCTTATTCTTCTTGAAGCGTGACAAGAGTTGTTTCCTCTGCTAAACGTACGGAGGGAGTGAATTTTCAAGGAGTGGGATTTCTATTTTTGTGGACACGATCAAGATGCACGTGTTTGAGAATTAAATGGTCGAGCGTTGATTGTTTGTAGCCATCAACTATTGTCGTAAATACGGGAATGTGAGGAGACGTCTCCTTATTTTCAGTCAAAAAGGCAGTCTAAGTGAATAACTCGTGCTTCAGAAACAAATCCATCCCATTGTAATGAAATGGGGAGAGACAACTTACAACTTCCAATGTAGTGTCAATAATATTATGATCGCTTTGGTTGCCACACGATTAGAAATTGTGTAGATAATTATGCATTGAGAGAAGAACAGAGTTTATTATGTGCAGTTACTACCAAGATATAATGATAATAGCGGCCTACAGTTATAGTTGGAATTCAGAGAACGGAATAAATTATAACTCATGTATGTAGTGGTGAAAGAAAAAACAAATAAAATAAGAAAAAAGTCTGAAAAAATCTAATACAACGACTTGGTTGCACCACGTTTTGTGAATAGTAAAAAGTCGAGGAACCATTTAAACAAGAAGAGAAGAGAAAGATTACAGGAGTTATAAGAATGGATTGGAAAGAGATGGGGTGATACGGATCGTGGCTTTTGGGGGAAGGAGGAGGAGATGGGGATCGTGGCTTTTGAGGGAAGGAGAAAAAATACAAAAAGTTGTAAAATCCCCGAAAAATAGAGAGAAGAGGAAGATTTAAGGAGAAAGTAATATTTTAAAATGGTGCAATGTGATTGGCTGGTGGCATGTTGTGTATTAGGTAAAAAAAACTCCCTCTTTTTATAGTGGTATAGATAGTATGATTTTAGTATGATTAGTTTCTATCAAAAAACGCTGATGTAAACAAAAAAAAGTTATTTCATCCACCCAAACAAAACCTCTCGTACATTTTTCAAAAAAAAAATGTAATGAATTCTTCCTCTAAGTACACCGATGCATAAATTATTTGGAAAAAAATTCCAATAAAGCCGCAATTAGAAATCAAAAACCATATCGGTCCATCTTTTTCATATCATCGTAGGTATGAAATGATGGTTTTTTCTAACTTAAACTTTCTCGAAACGAACTTCTTATCATATCCATTTTACTTTATGTTTTCTTTCTTTACTCATAAAATAATG
This sequence comes from Alisma plantago-aquatica, assembly GCA_963693085.1. Classification (NCBI taxonomy): domain Eukaryota; kingdom Viridiplantae; phylum Streptophyta; class Magnoliopsida; order Alismatales; family Alismataceae; genus Alisma; species Alisma plantago-aquatica. The sequence continues at coordinate 1,104,318,795 of OY856412.1, forward strand.
CGAATTTATTTGATTAATGTTAGTTATTTTTCAAATCACATCATGTCCGCATGAGCACAAATACCTGTGAATACAATAATTACATCATGTTTTTTTTTTGGGTATTGTGACGATATTAAAGAATGCTAAACAGATGTAGTCAATCCACATCTTAACACATTCACGCATTTTTTAAAATGAATGGTTATAGTATGTGTGCGCGCGATTTGGTACTCTGAGTACTAGACATGGAATTTGATTATATACCTTTTTCGTCTTGGACATCATATATGCGCATGCTATCTATTTCAGTTGGAAATTTAAAAAATAAAGTATAACTTCTCATAATGAGGCGTAAATCCTACTTGGAAATTCTACCTGAATCTCTTTGAAGCATTTGTCAAAATATTATCGGTTATTCTTTGGTTTACGTGTTATAATTATTGAATTGTTGATCTCCCACTTGTTTTTCATGTAATACCACTTGACATGTGAAGATGATTTACCCTTTCTAGAAAGTACTTCAAAATTTAGAAGTGGACGGGATTTTTTATTTTTTTTCCTTCATGTATAATTTTAAGACTATTATTATCTAGGGTTGAGGTTAATTTTAGAGTTATGAAACTGTACACAACCATACACATGGGTGCACTATTTCCACAAATGAGTGTGTTATTCCTATTAATAGATGTTTCTTTTTAACTACACATATACACTTACATACATACATATATACTTACACACATATGGGGATTTATTTCATGCCCATGTCAGTACCTGGGATTTAGGTATATGTGCATCCAGAAAAGTAAATATTTAGTCTAAAAAGTAAATATCTGGAGAAAAACTAACTATTTTGTCAAAAAATAATTATTTTATTGAAAAAATAAAAATAGGTAGAATACACAATAAAAATTCAACAAGTCAATAGAAAAAAGATGTATGTGTACATATGTAACAAGTGTAACTATTATGTATGTAATATAACTATTTGGAATGTAATGAATCCATGTGAATGTTTATTGTAAAAAATATAAAAATAACTATTTTCTGCTTTATTAAAAATGGTGATATACAACGATAGTTCATAACAGGGCTGGGGGCTACGCCCCCCCCCCCAAGAATTTTGAAAAACCATGTTGTGATTTTAAAAATATATCAAGTTATAATATGATGATGCCCCCAAATATGTTTAATACTACAAATAGTTTTTACTTATTATAAATACTTACTCAAATAGGTGGCAATGTTCTACAATAAAAAATATTTCATATCTTAATTTGTTCATGAAAAAAATAATTTAATTTTAGTATATATTATGTTCTAATGGAGACATATATCACACTTATGAGACTTAATTATAGTTAATCATTTAATATTAAAACATAAATATATAGACATAAGGAGTTGTAATGTAAAATTATAAAAAGATAGATTATATTTGGTAAATTTAACACCAATAAAGTAATGACAGTGGATTTGTATAAAATGGATCAGCGCATAAACTAGGAAAATTATAGAGAATATTCAAAACATGAACTTCTATTCATCAACTATGATGATAATCAAACATTATTCTAATTTGTCTGCCCTTTGATTACTTTTTCAGATACAAACCTATGCACATATTAATATTTGACTAATGAACATAAGGAGAATTGAGGAGAGATGTGAATATATTCATTTTAATGTGTTTGATTTACACAAAGAGGAAAAACGAATAATATAACAAAATAAATAAAATGTATGTCATAACAATAGATTTATATAGTTTTAAATTTATATTGTGGCAAGCATAAGAATTTCCTTCTATAGATCATATGTTTCTCAATAAATTTATACCTAAACATTTATGTTCCTTCATAACTCAATTTCTCTCACCAAGTTATTTGTTCATTTGCAACCATTTCTCAATGTAATCTCCATGTTTCCAATCAAATGTCTATAAGTGTCTTACACGATGTAATTTCAAATTTCGATAAATGTTATTCACAAAACTCTATTTAAAATCTTTCTTTATATTTCTATTTTTTCTCACCGATTTTTCTCTATGGTTTCCTCTCTCTTATTTATGGCATGTCTCCCACTATATATTCCTCATTATACTTTTTTCGATAGCAATTTGGTGTAAAATGATTTGGTAGAAAGTACACAATAATCTTTCCTATACATTTTCTTTTATTTCTCTTTTTCCATAACATTTTATGTATCCAAACCAGATTTTCTTTTCAATTCTCCCCTCTTTTACGAAAGATTGATGATGACATCTAGAAAGAGTTGGTTGCCCAACTTGTTGTCTATCTTTCTTATATCTTGATGTAATTTTATTTTTTAATTCTCCTTCACCATTCATCATTCCTCCTAAGCATACCAACTTTATGTAATATGAAGCAAGAGTATTTTCTACCGATGTTAATTGGTTTGATCATTCCATAAACATAATTTGATTATTTATTATTTATCAGTTTATTTCATCTAAAAGCCTTCAATGAACACCTAATGTCATATTAGTAAGATCTTCTCATATTACATACTTAACTTACATGTTTACATTTGCATTTTTGGGGAATGTATGTTAGGCTAATTATATGTAGTTCACCATGTTTCATCTTTTTCAAATTTAACATCTTGTATTTATTTATAATTTTGATTTTTTTTCACCTCAATTTGACTCATTTATGTCTTGTCATCACTCCAATGTATGAATATTATATATTTATAAAGAAAAAATGAACAATAAATAGATAATGTGGTATTTTTTATACTATAAATATTTTTTTTGAAAGAAATATCGGTCAAAGATATACCAATGGTTTGATTACTAGTTCAATAAAAAATGTCACAAAATTTGTATTTTATATATACCTATATATATATATATTGTTGACCTAGAGGTTATACATTACCTATATTTTGATAATGACTTAACCATTCCATTCATATGTATCTAATATGTGCGTTTAAGATTGTTTGCAGGCATTAGGTACATGAAAAGGATCATATATACAAAGCCCTAGAATGGGCCAAGTGCAAGCCAAAATGGCTACAAGTGTGCATTTTAGGATTTCTATGTAAACTACCTTAGAACATCAATGTAATCACTTGTAATGATGAATTAGCTTGTAACTTAGAAGAGAAAAAAGTTTGGGACAAAATTCACCAAGTGCTAATCATCTTTATTGCAAATTAGAAAATCAATTTCAGGCACTTGGTCGGTCGAGTTTCCCTAGCCTGAAACTCGACCGATCAACCTTAGTCGATTTTCTGAAGATTGCATTGGTCGAGTTGTGCACCCACAGAACTCGACCGATCGGGTAGCAAGTCATTTCCAGTTGAAATGGTCGGTCGAGTTTCCTCAGGACAAACTCGACCGGCCCTTTGAATATCAGTTTGCCTGTTACTTGATCGGTCGAGTTACCCCCATTGGAACTCGACAGATTGCACTGTACGGAATTTGTAGAAAAAGTAATATGACCGTTGGTGAATTGTTTTGGGCAAAAATAGAGCCTTTTTCTTGAACAAAAAATGACTACTTTTGCATCCAAGTGTCCCACAACTTAAAGGGCCACCCTCAACTATAAATAGAACCCCTTGGACTTCATTCCAAGATGCTCTTCCATTGCAAACTTGGTTCTAGCTTAGTTGAGAGTGTTCCAAGCCCTTGAGCCCCTTTCTCTCTCTACCTTGAAGACAAATTCGTGAGTTAAGAGTGAGTTAGGTCCTAGTGTATGAGAGCTATCCTTTGTATTATGTAAAGCTCTCCTTTCTCTCTTCCTACCTCCAAATCCCTTTGAAGATTGATTGAAGCTACTTCTCCAAGTGAAAGAGGAGTTGTTGTTGTTCTTCTCCGAGTGAAGGGGAAGATGTGTTGCTGATCTTCAAGAGTGAAGATATCTCGTTGCTCCAGATCCCTTGGTGAAGGGAAAACATGGAGAAGCTCTCCAAGTGAAGGAGAGGTGCAAGGCAAAGCTCAAGTGAGATAGGTAAATCCTGCAAGGCTGAAGACAAAGGTAAGAATGGATAAGTCCTTTGAAGAAGGCTGAAGAATCTTGCTTTGTGGGTAAGTCCTTGGATAGGTAGAAGATCTTAGCTTGAAAAATTAAGCCCTTGGTTGTGTGGTTTATGTATCTTGTAATCTTATAGTGATATATAAGAAAACTAAGTTGCAAATCCTAGAGTCTAACCAACTCTAGGTAGTGGACTGATATCGTTCCTAAGTTTAGGACGTGGAACCACTCTAAACCACCTGTCCAAGTGCATGCTATTCATTATCTCTTATCCTTACTTTGTATGCTAGAATAGGAAATCAAATTGTTGATTGCTTTAGTTTTTGCACTACGATTAAATTGGTGGTCTAATTGATTTTGTGAAGTGTGTGTAGCTCTATTCACCCCCCTCTAGAGCCCATTGATCCAACAAGTGGTATCAGAGCATGTCTTCTCCAAACTACTTCAACAAGTAGGAGAAGATGGGCGATTCGGCTCTTGGGTCACTCAACCTTGAAGGAAGCGTCTCAATGAGACCCCCAGTGTTCGACGACACAAACTTCCTATATTGGAAGAGGAGAATGCAATTCTACCTATAAGGGGTGAGCTACAAAATGTGGAAGATTGTCCATCTCAAGTATGAAGATCCAAAAGGGGACATCACCACATGGACGGAAGATGAGATGAAGCGTGCTCAACTCAACGCCAAAGCCGTGAGCATCATCTACGCCACCCTTACTCCATTCGAGTTCAACCGGATCTCTTCTTGGGATACGGCGCATGAGATATGGCACAAGTTGTGTGTCACCTATGAAGGGAACGAGCAAGTCAAGGAGGCCAAAGTCTACATGCTTGGTGGTCTTATTGAGAACTTCAAGATGGGAAGAATGAAAGAGTGGCGGATATGTACACAAGGCTAAACGTCATCTTGAACAGCCTTGCAGTCCTTGGGAGTGTCATGGATAGAGGTACAATCAATGCCAAAATCTTGAGATCTCTTCCAAAGAGATGGGAGCCAAAGGTCACTTCTATTGAAGAAGTCTACAAGCTAAGTGAGTTGTCAATCGAGGAGCTAGTTGGTAACCTCCAAGCCCATGAACCTAGGCTTGAAAAGCAAGAGGAAGAGGAGAAAAGAGAAGAGAAGGAATCAAAGAAGATAAAGGACACAACCTTCAAAGCTCAAATTGAAGAAATGGTTCGGCAACAACAACTTGCCATGAAGTCTCCCTTCCCTTCCTCAAGTGAAGATGAAGGTGTCAATGATCATGAAGCCAACTACTCAAAAGGGAAACACTTCAAGAGCAAGCCCTCCTCCTCAACTCCTAGGTGCTACGAGTGTGGTAAAAAAGGCCACTACAAGAGTGACTGCCCAAAGGCCAAGAAGAGCCATCATAAGAGCAGCCACAAGAAGGATGACAAGTACAAAAGAGAAGCAAAGTACAAGAGGAAAGACAAGAAGGAGAGAATATCCAAAGATGCAGCTCATGCAGCATGGGAGGAGTCTTCTTCAAGCTCCTCAAGCTCTGAAGATGGAGAATGTCATCTTGCCCTCATGGCCTCAACTAGTGAAGATGTACTTGAGGTAAGTGAGGTAAGTAGGGTTAGTGATGTTAATTTACTTGAGCTATCTAAGGAAACTCTCATTGATATGCTTAATGAATGCCAATCATCTTTTGCTAAATGTAAATCTAAGAGGAAAAGATTAGGCAAAATAGTTAATGATCTTTATGCAAAAATTGACATTCTTGATGAAAATGAAAAATTGCATCTTGATAGCATAGAATCCTTGCAAGGGCAATATCTTGACCTTGAACTTCAATACAATGGAGTAGAGGTTTAGAATGGTACATATCTTAAAAATATTGAAAATCTTAAGATAGAAAACCAAAAGTGCCTAGATGAGCTTGATACTTTTAAAACTGAAAATGTAGAACTCAAGCTTATTGATGATGCTAGGAGAGAAGAAATCTATGCCTATCAAAGAGAGATAGTTGTTCTTAAATCTGAAAATGCAAAATTGCTTGCTCAAATTAATAATTTATCTTCTAGACCTGTTTTGCCTAGAAATGAAGTTGCTAGCTTAACTCTAGAAAAAGATTCTCTTCTTACTAAAGCCCTCTGTCTGGAGGCCGACCTTTTGCATACTAGAGAAGATCTTGCTAGTCTATCTACTACTGTTGTAAATCTTAGTGATGATAATGCTAAATTAAGATCGACTTTGCAAAGGTTTCTTTCGGGAAAGAAATCCCTAAATGATGTCCTAGAGCACTCTACCAAACAAGTTGGTACTAGTGGTTTAGGATATAATGGGACTGCTCCCAAAGGTAAGAAGAAGAAGGGTAAGAAGAAGAGTGTGGAACCTCCAATTTTCAATGGAGAGTCTTCCGGCTCTAAAAACCCTATGGTTTGTATTCATTGCAAATGTGATGACCATTATTCTACCTATTGTCCTTACAAGCCCAAGGGGACCAACCCAAAGATGAAATGGGTCCCCAAGCTAACCCCGGACCCCAAAGTTTGAATTAGGTTCTGACATCCTCTTTTCTTGCAGGTTAAAAAGAAATGGATTGTTGATAATGGCTGCTCTAAGCATATGACTGGAGAAATCAACCATTTCAACAAATTTGTGAAAAAGAAAGGAGGATCAGTAACCTTCAGGGACAACAAGAAGGGTAAGGTTATAGGTGAGGGTGATGTAGGCAATGAATTATGTATTAAAAATTTATTGCTTGTTGATGGCCTACATCACAATTTAATTAGTGTTAGCCAATTATGTGATAATGGTTATCTTGTGTTATTTACTGCTTTAGAATGCTTGCTTCTAGATTCCCTCTCCTACAATGTTATATATAAGGGAACTAGAAATGGTAATCTCTATGTTATTGTTCTCGATGCTCTTAAGCCCATACTAAATAGATGCTTAGTTGTGGATAAAAACGATCTTTCTCTTGGGCATCGTCGTTTGGGTCATGTGAATTTGCATCAAATGAAGAAGTTGAACAAAAAAGACTTGGTTTGAGGACTTCCTAAATTGGATTTTGATAAGGATGAGGAATGCCAACCTTGTACACAAGGGAAACAAACCAAATCCTCCTTCAAATATAAAGGAGTCATGAGTACCAAGAGAGTTCTTGAACTTCTTTATATTGATCTATTCAGACCAATGAGAACTCAAACGCTTTGTGGTTCCAAGTATTGTCTTGTTATTGTTGATGATTTCTCTAGATATACTTGGACTTTCTTTCTCGTTTCGAAAAGTGATACTCTTGATGCTTTCTCGAGCTTTTGTAAATGGGTTGAAAATGAAGCTTCTTGCCATATTGTTTCTATCCGTAGTGATCATGGGGGAGAGTTTGAAAATGATCTTTTTGAGCATTTTTGTGAAAAATCGGGTTACTCGCACAATTTCTCTTCTCCTCACACACCTCAACAAAATGGGGTTGTTGAGAGGAAGAATAGGTCGCTACAAGAGATGGCTAGGACCATGCTTCTTGAGTATGACACTCCTAAGAAGTTTTGGGCTGAAGCCGTTAGCACGTCATGTTTGTGCAAAACCGAGTGTTCACATATCCGACTTTCAAGAAAACCCCCTATGAACTATGGCGTGGTAGGAAGCCGTCCATTGATTTCTTTCATGTTTTCGGATGTCCTTGTTTTGTTTTAAACATGAAGGATTCTCTCGACAAGTTTGATCCGAAATCCAATAAGGCTTTCTTCCTAGGCTATAGCACTACTAGCAGGGCATATAGAGTATTTAACATTGAATTGTCTAAAATTGAAGAATCCATCAATGTTAAGTTTATTGAAACTAACCCTATTGTTGGCAAACATATTGGTGATGATGATGTTGCAGATGAAATAATTCCTATCTTAAAAGACCTCAACATCAAAGACAAAGGCAAGTAGGTGATTGAAGAAGAAAAAGAAGAAGAAAAGAAGGATCCCACTCCCCGCTTTGCAAAGAATCACCCCAAGGAGTTGATCATTGGCAACCCGTTTGAGAGAGTGAGGACACGAGCTGCTCACAACAAAGAACAAGTAGATAGTGCCTTCATCTCTCAACTAGAGCCAAAGAACATCAAAGAAGCCCTTGGTGATGATGAGTGGATCCTTTCCATGCAAGAAGAGCTAGATCAATTTGAGAAGAATCGAGTGTGGACCTTAGTGCCAAGACCAAGTGATAGAAAAATCATTGGCACCAAATGGGTCTACCGCAACAAGCTAGATGAGCATGGAAAAGTGGTAAGAAACAAAGCAAGGTTAGTAGCACAAGGATACAACCAACAGGAAGGTATTGATTTTGATGAAACTTATGCTCCTATTGCTAGATTAGAATCTATTCGTATGCTACTTGCCTTTGCTAGCTATAAAAATTTCTTGTTATATCAAATGGATGTTAAAAGTGCGTTTTTGAATGGTACAATCGAGGAGGAAGTTTTTGTTGCTCAACCTCCGGGCTTTGAAAATGATAAATTACCCAATCATGTTTATTTGTTGCAAAAAGCTCTCTATGGACTCAAACAAGCACCTCGAGCTTGGTATGAGAAATTAAAGAACTTTTTGTTAGATAATGGGTATGTCATGGGCAAAGTTGATTCTACCTTGTTTCTAAAACACACTTCTAACCATTTTCTTATCATTCAAATTTATGTTGATGATATCATTTTTGGCGAGACTGATCTTGATCTTTGCAAGGAGTTTAGTTCTCTTATGCAGAGTGAATTTGAAATGAGCATGATGGGTGAGTTGACCTTCTTCCTTGGCTTTCAAATCAAACAAATAAAGGAAGGAAACTTCATCAACCAAGGCAAATACACAACTAAACTACTCAAGCACTTTGGGATGGAGAATATGGAGCCGATGGATACACCCATGTCAAACACCGTCAAACTTGACAAAGATGAAGAAGGTGAAAAGGTAGATGAGAAGCTCTATAGAGGTATGATTGGAAGTTTACTTTATTTAACTGCCTCTAGACCTGATATTATGTTTAGTGTTGGCTTGTGCTCTTGCTTTCAATCTTGCCCTAAGAAGTCGCATCTCACTGCTGTTAAGAGAATTTTGAGGTACTTAGCCAAAACCCAAAATTTTGGTCTATGGTATCCTAAATCAAGGGATTTTACTCTTAGAGCATATAGTGATGCGGATTATGTAGGGTGTTTGATTGACAGAAAGTGCACAAGTGGCACTTGCTTCCTCCTAGGACCATGCTTAGTGTCTTGGTTCTCCAAGAAACAAAGCACAGTGGCATTATCAACTACCGAAGCTGAATACATTGCAGTCGGGAGTTGTTGTGCACAGGTCCTATGGATGAAGCAAATGCTCCAAGACTTTAACATATTTTTTTATGCTTCTCCTATCTTTTGTGACAATACTAGTGCAATTAATCTATCTTATAATCCTATATTGCATAGTAGAGCCAAGCATATAGAGGTTCGCCATCATTTTCTTCGTGACCACATTGCAAAGAAAGACATCTATATCACACATGTGGATACGGAAAACCAGTTGGCATACATTTTTACAAAATCTCTAGCTAGAGATCAATTTAATTTTATTCGATCTAAACTGCTCATTGTTGATTTAAATGATATTGCTATGTGATCTAGCTAGTGGTCTCTCTCCTATATGCTTGATCATGTCAATCTTCACCTTATGTTGCTCATATACATGCTTGTTTGTGCTTAAACTGCCTATTAACATGCTTAGTTTTTGCTTATTTTTGTGTTTTATCGAATTTCACGTTTTATCGCTAAATAGTGCCCAATGATGAGCTAAATGTGCCTAGGTATGTTAATTATGCATAATAGAATAGAAAAATAATTTTAATCGACATGTATATGGCTAGAATCTAAGAATTAGACTGCTAGGTCAGGTTGACCTTCGGTCTAGTTTCCACCCTGGAAAACTCGACCGATCAGGAGCCGAGAGCTTGTCTTCAATGGACCGTTCGGTCGAGTTGTACACCCTCAAAACTCGACCGATCGACGGGCAGCGCCAACTTAAAACATAGGATCGGCTGACTATTTTCCCTTGCAACTAGAAAATAGCCGACTGATTCCTCATCTCCTAGCCCGTGCTCTCAACCCAAGCCCTAACCCTCCCCCGTTCCTAACCCTAGGGCGACTTAGCACCCTGTTCTTGACCTTCCCGTGCGTCTGTGGTGTGTCTTCTTCGACTTTTGAGGTTTGTCTTGCTTGTGTGCACGGTTTCTCTTCTTGTTTTCGTTTCCATGGCCTCCCATAGGAGAAAATGTGCCGCCCCTAGCAATGCTTCAGCCTCCTCCTCCGTTAATCAATTGATTCCGTTTGATAACACCTCGTTTGTGTCCATTGAGGCGGTAAATCGGTATAAGGATCTTCTTACACGATCTCCTTTTCCTTTTCGCCCCTTAGTTGATGCAAATCGTTTTCAAGAGTATATCACCTCTGTTTCGAGGCTTCTTGCCACACACCACTTATCCGCCCTAGCAATCGAACGTGACTACTTCAATAATTAGTTATCTAGCACAAAAGTAGTTCATGAGTTCTATGCAAATCTGCATTGGAACTACGATTCGCTTGTTCCCCCGCCGAATACCGAAGTAGTTCTTACATCGATGATCGCCGGTCGTCGTTTTCAAATCTCCAAGGAAACTTTCAATTACTACCTTGCTGGAGATGAAGAAAACACTACTTGGCGTAAGGACTATGATGCGTATTTCGATCATCTTGACCCAGAAGGTTTCTATAAACATCATGAATTGACGCTACCAGACATTTATCGTTTTTCAAGAAACCTGACGTGGCCTACAGGAAGCGGTCAACCCTGCCCTCATCCTCCCTTGACCTCCAGAGGCGCATCTTGGCCCTTGTGATTAACTGCAATATCCATCCCAAGCGTAATCAAATAGACATTGCGGAAAACACAGCGGTCCTGGTGTATTGTTTGTTAAACAACATAGGTGTCAAATGGGCTCGTTACATCTTACAACATATGACCTATTTTGACACCGGCAAGAACACCAAGGGCACCCATCCTCCATACCCAGCCTTGATCTGTGGTCTCTTCCAGTTCTCCACTGATAAATCACTCTTTTCTGACTTCCATTACCCGGTTGCTAGAAAAGGAGTGTGCATTAGTGAAACCACCCTTCTGAAGGCTGTCCCGGTTCCTACCTCTGCCCCTGGTGCTTCTGGCTCCACCTCAGCCTCTGCTTCTGGTGCCCCTCCCACCTCCACCCATGCTCCACCCCCACAGCCTCATCCCCGCCCTAGCCGTGCGTCCTTCAGAGCATAAAATGAAACCCTTCTTGGATACAGGATGCATGAACATGTGTACAATCGCCAGGTCCAGGACCACCTCCATCAGGATTTGTGTTCGATCATGTCTACCATGAACCTATCCTGTGCTTCACCCTACCCTGTCTACCAGCCATACCCAGGTAGTGCCTATGCCTCTTATGCATATGAGCATTACTTCCCTGCTCCACCACCATATGCTGCCGAGCCTTCTTCTGCTGCTCCACCTCAGTATCCCTCTGGTAGCTCCACTCCTGCATATCTGCCACTACCTGCTGCCCCCTGGCCTCTCTGCTCACTTCCTTGGGGGACTCTGCTCCATCCTTCCCACAGGCCAAGGAGCTTCTTGCTCTTGGTATGTCGTGGGCCGAGCAGAATGCCCGTTGGCCCGGTCGCTCTTTTGGTCCTGACGACGAGGAGATGCCCGACCAGGCTGAGGATGCAGACGAGGATGCTGATGCTGATGATGGTGACGCTGAGGATGCTTCTGACGAGGATGGTGATGATGGTGCTGGATCTGCTGCTAGCACAACTGCCCCGCCTTCAGATGGCGATGAGGACTACAACCCTGGCGACGACGAGGAAGCAGTTTCCATAGATAGCATAGATGTCTAGGAGGTTGTCTTAGCTTATAGTCTAGCATGTATATTATATATATCTTTCTAGACTCTTTTGTATAAGCAACATCTTGGCACATTATTCTGAGCTGTACTATTTTCTTATTTCCTATTTTCTCGCTTTTATGGTTGTAGTTGCTTATGAGGACATCTTTCTGCGTTGGAATATCATTGCTATGCGCTTTGGCTATTTACTCTGTGTTCTCTTATGCTTGGTGCTTGTTGAGCTATATTTTGATTCTGACTTGGATTGTATGTTCTCCTTCATGGTTGTATGATATATGCTTTTACATTGCTTATTACTTTGCATATATGTGTGGTTGAGTCTTGGAGAAGACCTTGTTTTTGCTCTTCTACCCCCTACCTTTTTGATAATGTCAAAAGGGGGAGAAATATCTCATGGTTTGAGACTCAATCATATTGTTTCTTGTGATTATACTATTTATATCTTACCTAGGTGATCCTTTTCTTGTTAATTTGCTGTTGATCATGTGACATGCAAAGGATTACATATTACATGGATATTGGTTTTGCCATGTATAGAAAACCTAACATGCAGGTGAGAGGAAGCATAGTTTGAGGGGGAGAAAATTCAAATTGTTGTTATCATGAATCCCCCTAATTAACAAGGAAAAGGTATAACTTTCTTATCCTTTTCAATATGTTTGAGGAATGGTTTGTCATTGTCAAAAAGGGGGAGAATGTTGACCTAGAGGTTATACATTACCTATATTTTGATAATGACTTAACCATTCCATTCATATGTATCTAATATGTGCGTTTAAGATTGTTTGCAGGCATTAGGTACATGAAAAGGATCATATATACAAAGCCCTAGAATGGGCCAAGTGCAAGCCAAAATGGCTACAAGTGTACATTTTAGGATTTCTATGTAAACTACCTTAGAACATCAATGTAATCACTTGTAATGATGAATTGGCTTGTAACTTAGAAGAGAAAAATGTTTGGGACAAAATTCACCAAGTGCTAATCACCTTTATTGCAAATTAGAAAATCAATTTCAGGCACTTGGTCGGTCGAGTGTCCCTAGCCTGAAACTCGACCGATCAACCTTAATCGATTTTCTGAAGATTACATCGGTCGAGTTGTACACCCACAGAACTCGACCGATCGGGTAGCAGGCCATTTCTAGTTGAAATGGTCGGTCAAGTTTCCTCAGGACAAACTCGACCGATCCTTTGAATATCGGTTTGCCTGTTACTTGATTGGTCGAGTTACCCCCATTGGAACTCGACCAATTGCACTGTACAAAATTTGCAAAAAAAGTAATATGACCGTTGGTGAATTGTTTTGGGCAAAAATAGAGCCGTTTTCTTGAACAAAAAATGACTACTTTTGCATCCAAGTGTCCCACAACTTAAAGGGCCACCCTCAACTATAAATAGAACCCCTTGGACTTCATTCGAAGCTGCTCTTCCATTGCAAACTTGATTCTAGCTTAGTTGAGAGTGTTCCAAGCCCTTGAGCCCCTTTCTCTCTCTACCTTCAAGACAAATTTGTGAGTTAAGAGTGAGTTAGGTCCCAATGTATGAGAGTTATCATTTCTATTATGTAAACTCTCCTTTCTCTGTTCCTACCTCCAAATCCCTTTGAAGATTGATTGAAGCTACTTCTCCAAGTGAAAGAGGAGTTGCTGCTGTTCTTCTCCGAGTGAAGGGGAAGATGTGTTGTTGATCTTAAAGAGTGAAGATAGCTCGTTACTCCAGATCCCTTGGTGAAGAGAAAATGTGGAGAAGCTCTCCAAGTGAAGGAGAGGTGCAAGGCAAAGCTCAAGTGAGATAGGTAAATCCTGCAAGGCTGAAGACAAAGGTAAGATTGGGTAAGTCCTTTGAAGAAGGCTGAAGAATCTTTCTTTGTGGGTAAGTCCTTGGATAGGTAGAAGATCTTAGCTTGAAAAATTAAGCCCTTGGTTGTGTGGTTTATGTATCTTGTAATCTTATAGTGATATATAAGAAAACCAAGTTGCAAATCCTAGAGTCTAACCAACTCTAGGTAGTGGACTGACATCGTTCCTAAGTTTAGAACGTGGAACCACTCTAAACCACTTGTCCAAGTGCATGCTATTCATTATCTCTTATCCTTTCTTTGTATGCTAGAATAGCACATCAAATTGTTGATTGCTTTAGTTTTTGCACTACAATTAAATTGGTGGTCTAATTGATTTTGTGAAGTGTGTGTAGCTATATTCACCCCCCCTCTAGAGCCCATTGATCGAATATATATATATATATATATATATATATATATATATATATATATATATATATATATATATATATATATGCAGTGGCGGGTCTAGAAATCTACCATATGGGGGCTGACTTAGCATGGGCAGTGTACAATCCTGACTATATATAAACAGACCATATAATACTTATTTTGTAAGAAAATTTAAAAATATATACTTAGCATAATTTCTCGTTGCCTTCAAAATAAAAAGCAATCTACTTATAAAATATAAATAAGTCAAAAGTAAATGTATAATATAAATACTACATTTAATTATAAGTCTAAGATCATAAATTTTAAATTATTTAACCATGTCTTTCAAATTAAACAATTAGAGGATTAACAATATTACCATTTTTTATCATTACTTGATTATTGTATTATATTACTAATACATATGAAGTATACCAATTATATAGGAAATTTGAACAATTAAACTTACCTTTTCAGTGGAGATCAGACAAAATATAATATGACACCATTAATTGATGGTGTCATACGGGAAGATCCAAATATTTTTTGTAGCAACCAATTTTATACTATAGAAGATATAAGTACAAATTCTAATTTATTTTAACATTTTGACACAACGATTGGTAAGAAAGAAACTTCAAACAGATAGAATAGGCAAAATATTAGTTGAGTTTCTATAAATACCAAATGATTGAGAAGGAAAATTTATAATTAAAAGTAAAGAAAATTAGGAGGAAAATACATATATATTTCTTTTTTATTGAAAAATATAAGAAAATATGACAAAAATAAATAAGAATATGTTTTTATCAACATTCACTTACATGTCATCCTTCTTTTTCTCCCTCCATATGTTTTAAATTATATCTACAAAATAGATTTCCCTACCTTTTGTTCTCCTTATCCCACATACCAAATAATTTCCCTATAATTTTTTATCTTATGCTAAAGATAAAACTTATTTGATACATTTTTTAATTTCTTTATAGACATAATATTATCTCACAAAGTTAAAATATTTTGGACTTGAAATAAACTAAAAATAAATCTTTATATATTATACAATTAAGAGTGCATGAAATATCATGTGTCAATAAGTATTGTTTGGATTTACTTCTATATATAAACATGGAAATTTTCTTATTTAAAGATTGATTGCCTAGTAAGAAATTGAAATAAAAAATTTCAAATTGTATTTATTCATGTATGGTCATTATATTTTCTATTTGTGTATAATTATAATTAGTGCACTGACTCTTGTTATAGTCAGTTATAGTTTTAAAGTAATTATTCGATAACATCATATTAGATTCTAATTAACATCTCAACATATTGCATGAGATATTTTTTATTAATTTCATATTATATTATAAAATTTCCATTTTTGGAGGTAAATGTCCCAAGTCCTTACAGAGCCCTATTTATAAATATATGGATAAGTAGCATAAATCTTGATATTAATTAATATAAAATTATTAAGTAAAAATTTATTATGAAAGGAAAAAAGATAAGATGTCCTAATCACATAAGAAAAAATATTAACTGATGATATATATAGTACCACTATATATTTTACAATTTGTAAGAAAGAATAGACATGGTCGTCCAGTATATTTAGTTCAACCCTCAATAGTTTGTACAAAGAAGTGTAAATTAATTAGTTTCATTAATAAGATTAAATGTCGTACTTTTTATACCCGTCAGCCAAAAAAGTAACTATTTGACCACTAGTGTAACTCTATGAGCAAAAAAGGTAACTATGTTGATAAAAAAGTAACTATACAACTAAAAGAGTAAATATATATACATTTGTATTTTTGAATCTGCTATTGAAAATGTAACTATATATGCATCAAAATTAATAGTTTTCAAGGTAAAGTAACCATCTACATATCAAAAGTAAGAAACTTCAAAAAATGTAACGGATATATATAGTAACCATCTACATATGTATATATATGTATATATGTATATGTATATATACATATATATATGTATATGTATATATATATATATATATATATATATATATATATATATATATATATATATATATATATATATATATATATATATATATATATATATATATATATATATATATATATATATATATATATATATATATGGGCGTTCATTCATTGCCCGCGTGGGTAGCCTGGATTTTCGCTACCCTGCAGCCAAAAAAATAACTCTCCTAGCTAAGAAAGTAACTCTGCTGTTAAAAAAGTAACTATGGTGTCAAAAATGTAACTCTGCTGGCCAAAAAAGTAACTCTGTACAAAATATATAACAGATATATATAAGGACAGGTTTTTTTTATTTTGGAGGGGCAAATGATATTATTTTTGGCTAAACTTTTTTGGAGAGCTAGGAAAAATAATCCTCTACAATTGCGGAAATTGTTTTTTGAAAAAAAGTGGTCAGAAGGGTGGGAGGGTAGCTACCCGCGTTGGCAATAAAGATGGGCCCTATATATATATATATATATATATATATATATATATATATATATATATATATATATATATATATATATATATATAGGGAGAGAGAGAGTCAGGCTAGAATACACTCGAGTGTACAGATCATGCCGTACACCCTAATTGTGTTTGCCTATGTAGACCATGTTTTTTCAAAATCTAATCTATTGACCTTCCTGGATACAATAATAATAGGTCACATTCAAAGTTTGAACTCATTTGGATGAGTGTAAGTCACTCATCCAGGGACAAAAAAGTTGCCACACAAAAATAATTTGAAATACATAATTTTTGTTTCCTTTAGATGCATGACCTATAAGTGTCCAAATGAGCTAAAATTTATTATATAGTATGTTATTATGATAATTAAGAAGATCAATAGTTTATATTTTTCAAAAATTTATTGTACTTTAAAACATTAGTGAGGTGTACGGTGCCTCCAGTACACTTGAGTGTATACTAGCCTGACTCTCTCTCTCTCTATCTCTCTCTCGCTCTCTCTTATATATATATGGGTGTGTGTGTATATATGTATATATATGTGTATATATATAAATGTATATATATACTAGTAAATGCACGTGCTTTGAACATGACTCTTGTGAATAATTTATATAATCAAATTAAAGTAAAAATAAATTATTAAAATTAATAAAGTGCATTATGGTAACTATAGTAATCATAAAAGATAAATAAATAACTTACATGTTGTCATATTTTAGTATGACGTTGTACTATACTATGGTCTAGAAGTATTATGTATGAGTTGTGGCTCATAAAATATACGTTAGACCATTATTTTTGTTGTTACTTTTTTGTATCAGGTACTTAGTTGATATATCCCATTATCAACATTTCTTTATTATTTAACGTATGCATTACATTTTTTTATCTCATAAATCTTGTTGGTTGTGGTAATGTGTATTTGTCTCTTGATTTTAGTCACATATTTTTCAAAATATAGAACCCATTAGACTTATCAGTTAATCTAGTCATGAACCTTCTTGTTGTCAATTTTATAATGTTATTGTTCAATATAAGAGTAATTAGTCTTGT
Organism: Alisma plantago-aquatica; assembly: GCA_963693085.1. Lineage (NCBI taxonomy): Eukaryota > Viridiplantae > Streptophyta > Magnoliopsida > Alismatales > Alismataceae > Alisma > Alisma plantago-aquatica. Next base: position 1,104,336,419 of record OY856412.1, read on the forward strand.
GAATTTCAGGTTTGATTGCTAATTCTATGAGGAAATATTTTTAATGGGATTAAGTTCAAATTTTTATGTATCTAGTTCTAATAATATTCCACATCAAAAACAATAAAAATATTGTATCATAAAGATAATGTAAAATATATTATAAAAACCCTCTTATTTTCCAAGGTTTAGCAACACAAGTGTATTTATTTAATTACCTTCCCAATGAACTATGCCTATCTTGCTATGATATTAGAAACTATCATAACTCACTTGAAAGTATAATAGTCGTAAGATAATAAAAATGGTGCACTATTTACATTTGTAGCAACTACGCTTTTGATAATTATTATCTATGTTTAATCTTGTTCTAAAAATTCTTACATATAGTTCATTTTATTAAAGATCATATATACATTCTGTATTTATCTTTAGTAAGAAGCATGATAAAATCATTTTCTCTACATAAACTATTTTTTTATAAGAGACGCCATTTAAAGAGAACTGAAACTTCTAAGCGCATAGGGTAAAGATACTTCCATATATACTGGAATGTGATTGAGGTTGGACACAAACTACTTGTCACAATGAAGCTAAGTCAATTATCAATCTGAACTTTGGATCTAAGTTTGGATAACCCAATTGGCAGACCTTTCTAGCGACCATCGTGGAAACGTCCATGTGTGATTTCCTTTTGCAAATTTAGTTGACAAACCAGTTCCAATAGATTATAAAAAAAATTGTGGTTGTTACTAACTTGACACACACACACACAAACACACACACATATATATATATATATATATATATATATATATATATTTGTGTTTGTGTGTGTGTGATTAAGAGAAAGATCCCCCCCCACACCTGTGGCAGAGGCCGAACGCCCAAGAGGGTGGTAAATCAAGATGTGTATGTATGTATACATAACATATATGTTATATTTTTTGTAATTGCCTTTTTTGACTTGGTTCAAATATTTGATTCATTCATTCCTTAGTTTGGAGCCATACAATAAGATGTTATTTAAAGTTGAACCAACTTTTATGCTTTAATTGGCTCGTGACAAATACATGTTGTGGTTTTTTGTACGACTGAACAATAATTTGAAGACCATAGTTTGAAGCTTATGAAGTAAACATAACAAATGACTAATTAATAATGTATTAACTTGAAAGGTATCAAAATGAAACAAATGTATATAACCATTTTACTGATTTACTTTTTTGTAAGTTTACTTTATAAACTAGTCCCAATAGTTTATTAATTCTATCCTAAGTGTAGAGTTATACAAAATGATTTTACTAAAAGTTAAAATGTTTTTTATGTTTTTGATTGCTCATGACAAACATCTTTAATATTTTTCTATATCATTGAACATCATATTGAATATTATATTTGAAAGCTTATATAAATCAGTATATCAGTGGTTACTTAATAATTTATTAACTTTTTTCAAGTGACTTATTATCGATAATGTTGGTACATGAGTTTATAATTCTGATTTATCATTTTATCTTATAACATATATTATACAATATTTAAATTATAACTACAAGTTGATAAGACAATTATTCAAATTGTAATCTTATAATGAAAAAAAAACTTTATATACTTGATCATATTATGCACTTTTATATCAAGTAATATTCACGTGATCTAAAACTTTTTCTCTTTAATATGTTAACTGAAAAATGTTTTAGTTAAATTGGATTGTGTTGCCCAATTCTTTTGAAATATAAGCAGTAATATCAAACTATATATTTTTCAAGTCAGCAATATAGTTTCTTATCAACCTCATCTCTAGACATCATGTTTAGTTTCCATATGGTTGCATAGATATTATAAGTCTAAAAGTTGCATATAAGTCTGCAATTTGTTAGTGTATTCATGTAAGTATATACTTCAATCTTAAGTAGTTTTCTATTTTATTCTACTTCAACATGCCTTGTGATCATCTATAAAACAACATACACTTGACATTGTAATTACATAGTATATGACTCAACAACTCAAACATTTTCACTTTTCATTGTAACTTTTAATTATTATATAGTTGCAATAACTGTCTTATTTGAAAGATTTTCAATATTTAAGGTTCTAGGAAAATCTCTGGTTAATAGTGATATTGGAAAAGAGTATATAATTATAGATCTCATAAAATTGTTGAAAAAATATACATTCAATAAGGTAGTTACATTACTAATCAGCTTTATACAATATAATAGATGAGTGGTCATAATTATTAGGCATGTTATCATGCAGAACTCAATTAATTAGGAAAGAAATTGAATAAGAATATCCTTCTACTATAGTGGAAAACATCATTCAATCTTACACTATTACTTAAATATTATTTTTAATGTACCCATTGGTAATTGTCCATACCCAACTCTAAAAGTAACAAAGAGCTCAAGAAGTACTATTTAACAAATATTTGTAGTCACGTAGTTGGTCAAAGAAAGTTGTCTGTATAAAAAGTACTTGGAAAGAGGTTCCTACATAACCATGCAATGCATTTTGATGTTAGAAAATAGTTTTTTTTATAAACATCAATTGATAACTAATACAAAAATACTAATTGTTAATTGAAACATAATGACATACTTCAATTAAAAAAATAGTAGTATTTTTATTATATAGTTAAAATGTATATGAGAGTGTCATTAAAATGTAAATAAATGTGCACTTGTGAAGACTAAATAGCTACATAATAGAATTGTATCATAATATCACGCTCTCTTTTACTACTCATAGTAGTAGGCATGGAGATTTTTGTAAAATTAATATCTTAATCTTAAAGTGTTATAATTTTTGTACGACAATATTATCCACCTTGTGCATCCTTCTAGAAAAAAGTGATTGCAAATGAGATTTTGGAAATAAAAATATAAATTCAATAAAGATATATGAAATAAACATTTGTACCAAAACTATCTACATGATACATAAACCTAATTATAGTTAGAAATTTAGACGCAGTTCACATGCACCTGTGTTATTTCTAACATATACTATTCATATAAATGAATACATGCCACAATACTAATGTATGAATTAGTGGAATGAAGCTTTTTGCTATAGAAGTTTCCTAAAAGCAATAGGAAATAAATGACACACGAAATTACATATGGTATGCAAGTATTTGTGAATATGTTTTGATTAAATTTGGTAGTTATAGATCTTATTAAATTAATGAAATTGTGCTCCATGTAATTGACTAAAGTGTATGTTGTTATATTATTTACATATGAAGAGTCTTCATGAAAAGGGAGCTTTGTGGCTATATGGTAGTAGATAGAAATCAATGGAGATTGCAATATTATTTTGTGTTTTAATAGTTGTACCAAACAAAAAAAATATTTAATTTTCGTTTGAATATTTATGAATATATATTATAAATGCATGGTTACACCCTTTAACATCAACACAAACAATATGTCAAGAGTCTTATAAATTGGTGACCTATTCCTAATATATTAACAATTTAGCAATGTATCTTTCGTGCATATATGCATTCATGTAGATGTTGCACTAATGATGGTTTTCAATTGATTTGATTTTGACTTAAATTTACAAAAAAACATGCAATTTCCAACATGTGCACAAAATTTAATGTATAATTTGCATAGAGCTTGCTAAATTATTATAGTCAAACTGTACAATTAAGTTTATACTTAGCAATAACTAAAAAACTATTTCTCGTGAATAAAATATTTATACATTTTAACAATGAATATTATGAACAAAGTTGATAATTGAAAATTTGATATTGGAAATACTACAATGTCAATGAAATGGGGATACACCAAAAACTTTAACTTCTACTTCAACAACTTGTTTGATGCAAAATAGAACTCAATATAAGACATAATAGAGTATACCATCATTTGGATAGTGTGGCTCCCAATAGTCTTGATGATGTCATAGAGAGAACACCATACTTTCCTATAATCAAAATAAAAAGTTCACCATGAATGTTTTATTGATTGACAATTTGATATTTTTCGTTAATCACACATATATTTTAGATATAGAAATTATTCTATATGGAAACAAGTACTCATATGTTGATTAATAGAGAAATGAACACTGAATCTGATCATTTTTATAACACACTAAATTTAACTTTACTAAGGGCTAGTTTGGTTGAGTGTAGTGAGGTGTAGCTTAGTGAGTTGGCAATGTAAAAATATACTTCAAAAATACACTTTTTCGTCTGACTACACCCTATCAAACAAGCCCTAAGATATATACCACATGTTATGTGTAATAGTTATTGAGAAGTAAAGTATTTTTTCCTTGGACCAGGTACACACATAAGATAGTAGGTTTGATACAACAATAGTAATTATAAGTTAATTATAAACACCAATGATCGACGCTTGAAAAAGTTAACATAAGATAATTTTTACGTAGTAAAGAGCCATTATAAACAATCAAGAGGGATACTGATGCTTATCAAGGAAAGAAAACATCATCATTATGACATGGAATATCTAATATATACCAATGATATTGCTTGAGATTATCCTAATAAAAATATTATCACTATGAATTTTCAAAAGGAAATAATATAGCAGTGACACTATTTGCATGCTTATATAACGAAGTTTGTATGTTTCTTACATTACTTATGGTGAAGATCTTCTTCAATCTCTAATCTGCATAATACACATGTTGTTGCTATCAAATCAAGGGCCCTTGCCAAGTCAAAGGCACAAAAACATGCATCATTGTAAATATATTTGGTTATTGTATCTGCCAAGAATATTAAGGATGAGTACAATAGGTTGTGGGGCAGACACTATGTGGAACAGAAAGAATTGGCTTGGTAAGGGATGTTTGGTTTACCGTATACTGCATTATCGATTGTATTTGATGATTTTGTATTTGATGATTTGGTAGTGAAAATTTTGAGTTTCATTTGTCAAAGTTGGAAAAAGTAAGAATCCCACTTTTTTCAGTTGTATGCTGTTGTTGGATTTGCTTGGTTAGCATGGCGCCCTCTCATTTTTGTAATAATGCTCCAGTCCATCACAGAGCAATTATGACCGAAAACTATATAATGAATGTAAAATGTTGATTCAATGAAACATCTCAAAAAAAGATAAACTACATGTTTACATAATTTTAAAAATCCCATAGCTACTTTGTTGCATTTGATAAATTTGGAATTCATCGTATTCCAGCTGAATGACGACAAAGAAACATGCTCTACTTGTAGCTATTATATGAAGAACCGGCATGGTTGTTTGCGGCTTTTGTTAATAACTGATGATGGGTGAGTGGGGATTTGGAGAAACTTTAATTCCAGGCATTGACGACGATCTGGGGATGCAGTATATCAGAGAGTTTTGTTATGAGAGCTAGACGCCAAGTGACATGCGAAATAATTTGTTAGTTCTAAGTGCTGCATTTCAAGGTGTGGGTGATGTTCCTAGGACTCGCCATCAAGGGCACGTAGTATAGGTAATCCAACAATCAGGCCAACTATGTCGACCAGTTAATCAGAAGTTCCATGCTCCCTCTAGGTTTATCAATAGAGAGTGCCCCTATATAGCCAGCAGGTCAGGGTGATGCTTCCCTTTTGGTGTATACAACCCACCAGAAGAGACCGATCAGTGTGCTCCAATCAATGCGTTAGACGTCTACCAGAAGTCACCTTGTACACTCTGTGGTCGACTGCATCTTGATAGCAAGTAATCTACGGTCTGTAGAACCCGCTGTCAGTTTTCATGTTTTGCACTGAAAGTAGATAAGTTAATTTTAAGGGCGGCCACTTTTTGATGCAGATCCTGGTCTGCGGGCCTAGGTCCCTATGGTAGTACTTTCCATGCCGACGA